>OY755202.1:50486636-51050783 GCA_963576765.1 Draba incana | reverse complement strand
AGTCCACCGGGTCTTATCCTTCCCCAATCTGAGGTGGATTTATCATCAGTCAAACCTAATCAGGTAACCCATCTCCTGGGACTACCTGCTCATTTCTCCTCCAGGCCAAAGGCCCTCAAGGTCTTCAGAAAACCAAATCCTCATCATGGTTATGCTAATCCTCCTCTTATGGAGCTTAACCCAAAACCACCAGACATAAACCCCTTTGCTTGCCTTGCTCTTGTCAAAGATCATGACTTCCTTCAAAACCCTGTCAATCAAGAAAAAGAACTTCATCAGATGGGATCCCCCAACACTAACCCTACAGTGGGTTCTCTCTCTCCAGGAGAGTCCCCAAACTAATCTCTTTTTTATGTTAGAAAAAAAATTCTTTTGGAATGTCAGAGGTATCAACGATTTGAAAAAGCATCATGCTTTTAGACGCTGGCTATATACTACTAAAGTATCTTTTGGATCTATCTTAGAAACTCAAATAAAGGAACCTAACCTAAACCATGTTATGAATGCCATTTGCCCTCAATGATCTTTTGTCTCCAATCACTCAGTTGATCCTGGTGGTCGTGTCATTATGGTTTGGAAGTCTCATTTGACTGTTTTTATCATGCAGAAGACAAAGCAGATAATCACATGCAAAGTAAATTATCCTGGAGACAAACCCTTTTACTATACTGCAGTTTATGCAGCTAATACATCTGAAGAAAGAAATGACCTTTGGGTTGATCTTTTAACTGTGCAGGCTACTCAATTGAATTCTTCTATCCCTTGGATTGTGGGTGGTGATTTCAATGAGATCCTCCATCCTTCTGAGCACTCTGGCTATTATGCAAACTCTATCACTCTGGGTATAAGGGATTTCAAAGCCTGTTTAGATCAGTTGGAAATTAAGGACCTTCGTTATCATGGTCCCTTATTCTCTTGGACTAATAATCACCCAGATGATCCTAAAGCTAAGAAGTTGGACATATTTCTTATTAATGAGAATTGGATTTCTTCTTAACCTTCAAGTATTGCCAAGTTTATGGCTCCAGGTGTCTCTGATCACTCTCCTTGTTGCATCACTTTCAACTCTCCTCTTCCCTTGGCTGGTACTAGGCCTTTTAAGTTCTTTAACTTCCTCTCTGGTCATCCGGACTTCTTGCCTTTAATGGTGACAAATTGGCCTTCTTCTCAGTTAGCCCATCATTCTTTATTAGGCCTAAATGAGAAGCACAAGAAGATTAAACTGATCTTAAAAATGTTGCATAAGGATAATTATACAAAAATTCAGAAGAGAGTTTTGGAAGCTCAAAGTGTTGTTACCTTACCTCAAATGGCTTCTCTTAATCACCCTACTGCTACTAACTTCCTTAATAAGAGAGAATGCACCTCCAAATTGGATGTCCTAAAAATCATTGAGGAGAAATATTTCAGTCAGAAGTCTAGAGTTAATTGGTTGAAAACAGGAGATCAAAATACGGCTTACTTTATGAGAGCAGCCCAGTCAAGAAATACCTACAACTATATTCATTCTCTGAGAGGCTTAGATAATATAGAGGTCTTCTCTCCGTCTAATATGGGAATTCTGGCTTCTAATCATTTCCAAAGTATTCTTTGCCCCTCTAATCCCCTGCTTGCTAGTTCAGCTCTTCAACCGGTCATCAACTTCACCCAGTATGTGTGCCCTCAGGAGATGGCCATCTCCATGGCAAGGTTGCCCAGCCCTGCGGAAATTACAAGAGTAGTGTTTAGGCTTAATTCTAATAAAAGTCCTAGTCCAGATGGTTTTACTTCAGGATTCTATAAGGCTTCTTGGACTGTCCTAGGGGATGAGATCATCAACTCTATCACTAAATTCTTTTCCGAGCCCTTCATGCCTAAAGCTACTAACTCTACAATCCTAACATTGGTCCCAAAGTTCCCTGGTGCTTCCATTATCAAAGATTATAAGCCCATATCTTGCTGCAACACCATCTACAAGGTCATTTCAAAGTTGTTGGTCAATAAGTTAAAGCCTATTCTCCCTATGACCATCCTGCCTAATCAAACTGCTTTCATCAAAGGCAGATAACTTTTGGAAAACTATTTGTTGGCCTCAGAGATTGTTAACAATTATCACAAGAACAGGGTCCAAGGAGAATGACTATGAAAATTGACATTGCAAAAGCGTTTGATACAGTGAGATGGGATTTCATTTTAAACTGCCTTCAGGCCCTTCATCTTCCTAACATCTATACTACTTGGGTTGCTTGCTGCCTAACTACCCCATCTTACTCTGTTGGAATCAATGGGAATCTACATGGGTATTTTAGTGGAACCAGAGAACTTTGGCAAGGGGACCCTATCTCTCCTTATTTATTTGGTCTAGCTATGAACATTCTTTCTAAGATGCTAAATGCTGCTGCAGATCACAATAAATTCACCTATCATCCAAAATGTAAGGATGGAAAGCTTACTCACCTGTGCTTTGTGGACGACCTTCTGATTTTTTGTGATGGATCTCCTGCCTCCATTAAAGGTATTCTATCTGTTCTCAAAGAATTCAATCTTCTCTCTGGTCTAGCAGTAAGTGTGGAGAAGTCTTGCTTCTTCTCCTCTGGCCTCACTGATGTAGAAGGTGTGAATGCTGCTACTATCTCTGGAATGCAGCATGGTTTTCTGCCTAACAAGTACCTGGGCCTTCCTCTGTGCATGAAAAAGCTTTCCTTGCTCAATTGTGAAACGCTCTTGCAAAGTGTAAGAGCAAAGATCACTTCTTGGACAGCTAAATACCTTTCCTTTGCAGGAAGGAAGGTACTCCTAAACACGGTAATCGCAGGCATAACTAATTTCTGGTATAATGCATTTGGTCTGCCAAAGAAGTGTATTGAAAAGATTGAATCTATGTGTGGTACTTACCTTTGGAAAGGTTCTCTTGATGATCGTTATGTGGCTAGAGTTGCTTGGGATACTGTGACTACCCCAACTGAAGAAGGTGGCCTAGGACTAAAGAATCTGCTGCACTGGAATAGAACGTGTACTATTAAGCTCCTTTGGTTCCTCATCTTCAAGACGGACTCAGTTTGGGTTGCATGGATCCATCAAAATGTTATTAAAGATAGCAGCATTTGGAAGTTACATGGAAAACATAACTATACTTGGATAGTAAAACAAATTCTTAAAGTCAGGTGTTATGCATATCAATGGTTCAAACTTGTACCTGGTAATGGGGTTACTTGCAGCTTCTAAAATGATCCTTGGTCTCCCTATGCTCCCCTTATTGACTATATTGGACCTATGGGGCCATCTCTTACTGGTATCCCAGTCTCGGTGTCCCTGGCCTCTCTTTGGCGTGATGGTATGTGGCGTCTCCCTTCTGCTAGGTCTCAGCGATTTGAAAACATATTGGTTCATGCCCCTACTATCTCATTATTTGACGGTGAGGACGCTTATCATTGGACCATTGGAGGAAGGCCTCAAAGTAAGTTTCTCTCAAGACTGGTAAATAGTAGTATAAGGGAAACGAGACCTCTTGTTAGATGGAATAAGATTGTGTGGTTTAAAAGAGGAATTCCAAAACATAAATTCCTTACTTGGCTAGTGCTGCTAAATCGTTGCCCTACGAGAGACATGGTCCTTTCTTGGGGATTATAGACTGATCATCTCTGCCTTCTATGCAATCAAGCCTCTGAATCTAGAGACCACATCTTCTTCATTTGCCCCTTCTCAGATTCGATTTGGTCTCCAATGGTCAACAAACTTCAGTTGCAGGTTCTTTCTACTTCTTGGCTTGATGTTTGTGAAGCTTTAATTGCCTTCAATGGCCCTAAGCATCTTAGATACCTCACGCTCCTCGTCTGGCAAGTCTCAATTTATGAAATATGGAGGGAGAGGAAAATCCACCTTCACCGCAACATCTTACGGTCTGTCAATTCTATAACTAAGGAGATCGATACTACTGTGAGGAATCGTGTTTCTTCTTTCCGTGATCAAAATCCAATTGTTGCTAGCGAAATTCTCCAGCACTGGTTCTCATTAGGGTAACAAGATCCCCTTTCGTTCATTCACTATCTCAATGTCTCGTTAAGGACTTCATATGGGCTTCTTTGGTTTGGGCTTTTCATATTTAGTTCTAATAGGTTCTGTTTATTTGAGTGATTATTTAATGGCTGTATTTTCTAGAGTGAGCTTATGTAATATAAGTACTCTTGCCACTTTTAAATTTAAGTTATCAAAGTTTCAAAAAAAAAAGGTCACTAGTGTGACTTAGCATGTCTAATTGATAATAATTTACAACCACTTTAAAGTTTTACATTGTACCAATCAAGAAGATATAAAACAAAATGTGTAAGACAACAAAGTTGTATCGAGTTTTCTCTTTCCTCAAAGGGAGAAAAATGCCTTCCTTCATATTCCATCTCATTCGTCTCTCATGGCGTCAGAATTATCCTAAAATTTCTTTTTTAGGTCATCACCTATTCGTGGGGAAGAAAACTCGAGCTAAAAAGAAAGGTTATACGAACAAAACGTCACGCCCTTCCTTCCTCAGCTTTTTAGTCTAACAGCCTACAAATACCTAAGTTTCAGTCACTGCGATAAACTTGGCCACAAATTTGAATCCTAGCTCAACCAAAGTTGGGGGTTCTCCAAAACCAAATGTTAAAGATATGCTAGCAAGGGTAACGAAGTGACCTTACATGTCGTGCTGGAGACATCTAAATTTGAAGGGAATGCTTGTTCGGAGGAGTCTCCTATGATTACGCATGCGTTAGCTGCAAAAGAGGTAAAGCCATATCTTACCAGTGCCAAAATTCGTTATCCGGAGATAGCTAAGTCAATTGGGGAGCCATAATCTCACCATAGGAGAACGAGCCACAATCCCGCAACATGGAAGCCATAATCCCACCACAAGGGAGCAAAAAAACCAAACTGATTCGGAAATACAAACAAAGTAAAGCTTAGCTAAATAATAAGCCAAGTGAATAAACTGCCTTAGAACAAGTGATCCAAGGGATTGTAATAAGAAGACAAACTCCAACGCCTTATTTATCTTGAAAGCAAATCTAGTCTCAATCTAATTCTTGTGCCCCAATCAATTTGTGATCAGGGTGAGACTATGACTTTCAAGACCGATCCATACCTCTCTTAAGAATTCCGATTAGTCGAAATTGATTTTCTTTTATAACCATAGTTATCGATGACCGTAAAAATGACGGAACCCTCAGAACAAAGTTCCGGTAGAAGCTTAAAACATGGGCAAATTACTGATCAGGAGCAGCAAAGGCACCATACAAAAATCAAGAGACCATCACATACCAAACCAAACCGATTCCACATTCTTAAACCCAACCTAGCCAACCCTTCATACTAAGATCAGAGAAGAGGAATACCGGAGCCTAGAACTTAAGTAGAGAGAGCAAAACACATAGACCTTGTACTCTTGGACTCTACACCAAAAACTCAAAGGGTAAAATTATACTACTTGATTAATTTCACATCCATATTCAATCTTCCATGCCGATCAAAATAAAATAAAATATAAAAATAATATCCTCCGGCAAAGCCCGCTTAAACCCTGAATCCACAGTAGCCAGAAAACGCCGCCTCCAAGTCCAAACCTTTACTAGACCCTTTGATTTTCCGGTGATCTCGAGATCGTGGGTCTTCTCCTAAAATGAATTCGATTCAACTTCTCTCGTTGACAAGGCGTGTGAATAAATTAAGCAGCTTCGATTCACGTCTCCGTCATTTCTGCGGAATCAGCTTGAAAGACGAAGGAGACTGGTTTTACTCGCCGGAATGGTGGGACCCACTCGTCGGTGGCCACACGGTTTCACAATCAACCTCCGAGAAAGGAAACGGCGTCGTTTCCGTCGTCGCACACCCTTCTTCTCTTCCTGTGAGTAATCTGTAGAATTGGGTTATGACTTATTGACTTATGTGGAATCAAATCATAGAAACCTGAATTGTTGTTCTTGTTCTGTAAATTTTTGTTCTTGATCTGTAGATTGTTTAATTAGGAGGGTTTGTAATGATTTCTCTTGATGTAGAGTAGAGATTCATGGGGAGAAACTGAGAAATGGTTAGAGAAAAGGTATATGGAGATAATGCCAAAAGATGGAGAGGGAAATGGAAAGTTTAAGATACTTGGATACCAATGGAGATCTCTTCGATTCAACGATGATACTCGACAAAGCACGGTGAAAGTCATGGCTGCTTGTAGAGAATCACGATCGAGTTCCGTTTTCTATATGCAACAGCCTCATTGCCTTGCTGTTCCTTGTGAGTACTAACCCTTTTCCTTATATGCTTATCTTGTGTCTCCTTGAGGCTTTATGAGCTCTTTTGGTAAGGAAATCAATGGACTTGCATTAGAAAATGTTACACAGAACATGATTTTGTTCATATGATCTAGATGAAGGAATCACGGTTTAGTTATTAGTCATTATCGATGTTTATCGTGTTCAACTTTCTGCTAGTTCTCTGTTTCCAATAGTCATTGTTCTTAGTTAAGTATAGAAGGATTTAGGCTGATGGTGACTCCAGTGTTGTTTTAGTTGGCCTCTGTGTTAGTATTTTCTTCAAGAAAGGTTTTTTGAACTGAATTCTATTTTGGCGACAGATTTGAAGAGTATGGCTTCAGTTGGATTGACTTGTCTTGTAGCTTCTAAATATGATATGAGGAGTGTAGTGATTGGGAAGAAACAAATGCGTATATTATGTATTGGTCATGGTGGAGGAAGTTTACCGTTGTTTTTAGCTCATCACATTCTTGGTACGAACTTTCATTCCACCTATATCCTTCCTCTAGAACTTCCATCTCTAATGTTTATGTTGATTGATGTCGTCTTCTAGGTGCCATTGTTGACATAGTTGAGATCGACCCACTTGTTATCTCAGAGTCGGTTAGAGCAATGGGCTTCCCTGCATTCTCTGTAATGACAGCTAACGGGAAACGAGCATTACCAACTCCCGACATTATCGACCAAGTGATGTGGCGAGGTATCCACGAGAGACTCTTCCTTTACGAATCAGAAGCTAAGGAATTCATTCTCAAGAACCAAAATAATATTTACGATATCATCTTCATGGATGCTTATGATGGAGCAGACATCTTCCCTCATAGTCTATGGGATTCGAATTCCGTGTTCATGAAAGCTCTTAGCGAAAGTCTTCACCACGAACATGGAACTCTCATGGTGAATCTTCACTCTGATGCAGATATCGTAGACATAGACAGATCAAACGAAGGTGTAACAACGGGAAAATATGTGAGGAAAGTCGGTAAAGCGTATAAAAAGGGTTTAATGGAGGATGAAAGAAATGGATTGGTGTTTGCTTGTGAAGTGCCATGGCTATGTAATGTATCTCTTGTTGTGAGTAGAGGGATGGGTTCAGAGAGAAGACATAGGGACAAAATTAAGAGCAATCTCATGAAGACTTCCTTAGAAGTTGACCGAATCCTGCGTTTGCCTTTCTCTTGCTTAGATTATCTGAAAACTGGTTTTGCAGTCATATAGATTGATATCCAAGTTGAAGGTATGTCTTTTAATAATGTTTTGTGCGTAGAAAAGAGAAACAAAGCATAGGCGAAACACAATACAAGGCTATGAGCACACTACAACTAGTGGCTTCTTGCTTTTGCGGTTGCATTATAATCCTGGTTTGGTTAGATATACACGTTAAAGAGAAGGTGGTCTTTTTCGTCTATGTTTACCACAGCATGTGACTGAGACAGGGACTCTAGAAGAAGGTGAATGATTGTCTTGCGAAAATGGCTAGAGCATTGTTTTTCTTTGTAAGCAATTCGGTGATGGATTGAATCATATTCAGGCTTAAATTTTTCTGATCAGGAGTTTTTTGTTGGAAAAGAATGTATTTTGACTAGAAAAAACAGTCAGGCTTACTTATTTTTCAGTACTTTTTGGAAAATATGCATAGTGAGCAATGACTATGTAAAGTTAATAATCAAAGTTATAAAGAAAGATGTTTTTAAAAACATATTGCACATCACTGAATCAGTCTAGCATCTGAGAACTTGATAGTCAAATACATCTTCGACCTATATCACTCTATAACAGTAATTTCTTCCCCAAACCACTAAAGCCGGTTAGAACAAAGCCAGGTTATAAATATGTGGTTAAAGTAAAGTGTATTCACTCACATTAGTTTCTGTTTATATCTATACAAAACCATACAAATGATTTCTCCATAACCAAAACATATCAACAAATGTTATCCCCTGTGTCTTCTTCTCTCGTCACTCGAAGAACAGCCAAGGGTTTTGTTTCACTGCACATTTACATCCCAATGCGAAAACATTTGATTAGCTTTCAGAATCTCCTCATGATTTTGATATTAATCAACTTGTAAACATTTGGCCTATGCTCAAATGCAAAGGTGAAGTTAGTATGCAATGATCTGGTCCATGGTAACAGCATTGTTCTAAACCTCTTATGAGACCTACTCTTATGTGAATGCATCTTCAACATATTTTGATGTAATACTTATATACACTTTATTGGCAGCATGCTTTACTTCTACCTCAACCATAAAGCTATGTTTTCTACAACTTGATCCTATTCGCCAATCTGATTATAGTCTACTAGACACTATAATCACATTGTAACCAAAAAGCATTGTTGGATAAAGGGAAGAAGAAAGAAACCAGATTACCTTACGATGACAATCTTGGTGTGAGATTTTCTGGCTGTTAACATTAACAAACACCTCGCACGCCACTTTCCCCTGCAGAACCACAATTTTACCAATGGATTGAAACATCGGTAATGATCATATCATACATGTATCAAAATAAGCTTTTCAAAAACTCAAATCGAAACAAAATTAGAGACTCTTTGCCAATCTTACTTTCAACTAAGTCTAGGTTCTGACAAAAAACAATGACAGTCGTTTTAATCGAATGATGGTCATCAGCCAATAAACAATAACCTTTCTCCATTTTCCGAACAAAAAACGTAAAACATTAGGGCTAATGATCAAAATTTCATTTGACATTCACCAAAGAGAGCACAAACAACACACAAATACCCTACCAATCTAATTCTTGAAAAAGATCAGTCCTTTATCTGACAAGGTTTAAGAAATCCCAAATCAGCTCAGAACAAAATGGAACACAACAACAATCCCTGTCTATAAACTTGGAGCTAGAAAAATCTAATCAAGCAAAGCACAAAACAAAAACCTTTCCATTAAAAATAGAGACTTCTTCAATCCAAGCATCATGTACAGGTGAAGAAACAACCCATACCAGCTTAGGAGCTAACACTAACCATTCAAGTCACAAAAACCAATATTTGTGCTATAATTCAATCTAAAAGCTTCATGGGTGATCATAATGCAAAGTCAATATCTACCCAAAACTTAGTAGAAACTATAATAAGCCCTAAATGTTCAAAGGGCAGAATTTAGGGTTTGGCAAGAGAAGAAAGGTAACATGTACCTGAATTGGGATTTGGAAGAGAAGAACACCAAGATCACCTTGAACTGTAGCAATCGTATCAAAAGGAATAACACCTTTAGCCAAATCACCAATCAAGTAAATCACATCATGAACAACTTCAAGACCATCAAGCTCAAGAGTCGCATTAATATAAGAGCTATCACGAGCACGAAGATGTCCACCACGAGATTTCACAAGCCCTAGCTCTCTACCTCTATACCCAATCGATACAACGAGCGAATCGTAGTCAAGAGAGAAGAAATCGCGATTTCGAACTTTAATTGTTAGCGAAAACGAGAGATCAAGAGCTGGTTTAAGCGAATCGTTTACTTTTATGTGGTTAAGCTCGATTCGAGAGACGTTCATGTCTGGATCTGAAGGGTAGAGGAAGTAAACGGCGGCGGAGAGGAGAAGGATTACGGCGGCGAAGAGGAGAGTGCATCGGAGGTGATGGAGGAAGGAAGGACGACGGTGACGGCGATAAGGAGTTAGAAGGATTACGGTTTGTGAAGATTGTGAAGAAGGAAGATGTGTGTAAGGATAGTCATACTCTTGCTTTGACGCCATTATCGTCGAGGAAGAGTTTTCTTCAACGAAGACGAAGAAGATGATTGGATTTTTAAGAGGGTCTTTGGGTGGGGTATATTGTTGATTTTGGAAATTATGGGCTTTTTGGTAATATATAAGATTCTTAAATTGTATTAATTAATAGAGCCTAAGCCTTTTTAGATCGTGATTTGTGTATACGTGGAGCGAGGAAGATCGTTGATTTATTTGAAAATAAATTAAATCGATTGGACGGTTTAAGATGTAGTTGGAAATTTTTTTTTTTTGACAGTGGGATTTCAACCCACGCCCTTTCGGACAAGAACCTTAATCTGGCGCCTTGGACCAACTCGGCCATATCAACTTTGTTGTACACAATCTCCTAGTTTAATATCTAACACATATAGACACAGAAAATCGTGATATGTGTGGGACCGTTTTTTTTTTTTTTTTTTTGGTAACAAGAGAAAATAGTTAAAGACTAAAAGTTCAGTAACTAAAAGAAACTGAAAATTTCACAATTAGAAAATAGATCGTCCCAAATGGAAATAAGTGAGGGAAAATGAGAGATATTGGATAAAATCCAGTTGAAGAATGAGAAGCTACATCAAGTTTGAAAGAAGAAGAAAAAGCTTTGTTGATGGCTGTTCAAAACATTTGGTGTATGGATTACAAACCAATTTGTTTTGAAAATAAGGAAAGTATTAAGCAAAATAATATGCTAGGTTTATTACCGAGGTTTATTGGAATATATTTCGGTTTTCAATTTTTAGTTTTTTACTATCTAAAATATTGCAACCTTATTATTATTTTTTTGTAATGACAATTTTGTTTGATTCGATAATAAAATTACAATGTAAGCAAGGAATCGATTGGTATATTTTGCTTACTTCAATGCTATCTTACTTGAATGTTATTTGAATGTTATTTCTTTTTATATGCACTATTAGATGTATTTCATATTTATGTTTTAAAGATAATATGTAAGTAGTGTTCGAAATAGAGAGAGGATGTTACAATGTTGTTTTATTCATATCCAATACAAAACATCATTAAACCATACCAAGTTGCAATGTTTTATTCATTAACGAGGCCAAACCTTTATAAAAAAAAAAAAAAATAACGAGGCCAAAGACAATCAAGCAGAATATGGTGTAGCAATAAGAGGGACCGCTTACTTCAGTTAGATCATCATGACCGTTTTTCGGTTCAACATCCATTCTCCAATCGAAACGTTTCACTATATTGGCCAGTGTCACACCTATCAATGCCGATGTGAATTCAACTCCCGGACATATCCTTTTGCCTGATCCAAATGGAAGATATTTGAAATCTTGTCCATGAAAATCTAAATCCGAGTTAAATGTGTTTCTGGTTTAAATTCTTCGGCATCTATCCCCCATGTTGTAGTGTCTCGTTGGATTGCCCAAGCATTGATGATAACTTGCGTTCCCATAATATTTTTGTCATTCACTTTTATAAACAAAAGTTTCCTAAGTAGTTTATCTAAAATAACCATGACCAGATATTTGATTTGATATGATAAACACACACACGCATACATTTACTTCAATCCTAAGCCAAATGTGATGAAACAGAAAATTCATTACAATTATCCGACTAGAATTCCATGTATAAAAAGTTATTTTATCAATCTAATTTTGTATTTTAAAAACACACTTCATGAAAATATACCTATTAAGTATTAACTAACAAATAAATTTTTTTACATACTTTCACATACTTATACTATATTTTTAAAATTTATTATAAGACTACTCTGTTTTTTGTTTTTGTTATCAATTAATTGACCAAATAAAATTCGGTTTAGCTAAATAATTTAATATGTTCTTATAAATGATACTATATTATAGTTGAAATTTCTATCAAGTATGTGACTAAAGATTTAACTTGTGTTCCTGCAGCAATATCATATCCCTTTAACTTGAGATTTTCACTATATACTCGGGGAAGAAATAGTGGAGCGGGAGGACGCAACCGTAAGGCTTCCTTAATAACAGCTTGTAAATAGTTCATCTTCTCAGCTAGTTTCTCCGTTACATACAAATCATCGTGCGAAGTTAAACGGATCTCTTCTTGAAGTTTCTTCATGACATTTGGATGTCTAATAAGCTCTGTCATTGCCCATTCAAGAAATGAGAGACTTGTTGCGGTTCCTGCTAAAAACATATCCTGAGAGGAAATGAAACATCCTTGAGTTATAAGCTACAAATTCAAAACCAATTGACAATGTACGAATCACATATAATTTATATATTAGTATTTAATGATTTAATCATTTTGTGACAAAAAAAGAAAAAAGAAAGAAAGTATTGAATCATTTCCATTTCAAACATGGATCTTCACTTTTGTTATAATAAATATAATCAACATAAGAAAATAGATATGCGTAATTGTAGCTAGTTTTTTATTAATAAATTTTGTAAAATCATTTTCTAAGAAGAAAGGAATGGATTTCCTTACCCATATGATAAGTTTTAAGGCATTTTTTTCAAGCTCGAATTGTCCTATTGTATCTCTTTGAATCATTAGTAACTTATCAACAAAGTCCGATCTATTCTCTTTATTTGCCTCTTCATGTTCTTTCACCACTCTTTCGAGAAAGTCATCAAACCTTTTATCCACTTCCTCCAGTTTATAATCGACACCGCGGATCCTATCAACCCACGACAAACTAGGAATGTATTCGCCTATAGGAAATTCACCCAAAACTGCCGCAAATGCTCTCACTATGTTCTCAACATCTATTCCATCTTTGGCATCACTATATTTTCTTCCCAAGGCAACTCGACATATTATATCGTTAGTCAAAGTCATTATTACTTGGCTTAGATTTACCGGTGTGGGAGAAGAAGAAGAACTCGCTTTTTCTAGCTTTTCGACCATTAGTTTTATCTCTTCTTCCCTTATTTTCTCATAAGACCGGACCATCTTGTTGCTTAGTAGATTCTGGATGCATATATTCTGCATACATCCAACACATATTCAAATTATTTCGTTACTAACTCTATATAAATTTTTTACAAAACGAAAAAATTATTTCAACGAGTTAAAATGAGCTACTTCCAGATATATATTTTTTAAGATATATAATGGATATAATCTTTTAGAACTACCAAAAAATATTATGAATAATATGTTTTTCTAGGGAAAAAATACACAAAAAGCTACCTTCATTTGTCTCCAATATTCTCCGTAAGGGGCAAAAGCAACATCTCTGGCCACCATTTAGAATTTTATCGACCACTTTTGTTTTTGGGCGATTGGCACACTTAAGATCGTGCGTCTTCATGACGTCATGAGCTATATCTGCGGATGAGACTATGAACACTGGTGTGCGGCCAAAATGAAGGAGCATGAGTGGTCCATATCGGAGGCTAAGAGAACGAAGAGAGCGGTGAGGATGGAGGCTGAGCTGGTGGAGGTTTCCGATGACTGGAAGTCACCAAGGAGACGGTGTTAGGTTAAGTTTGTTCGCGGTTGTTCGTTTGAGGATGGATTTTAGGAGGAGAAGTGCAAGGAGAGTTGTTATATTATTGTGGTTTCTATACTAAGTGATTAATAATATCATTTTCATTTCTAATATCATTATCTAAGCACAAAGTGATTAATAATATCATTTCCATTTCTAATTAAATCTCACATATAAGTATTTTGTGAATATCTATATTATATTATTGTGGTTTTAGCATTTCGTCTTAATTTATCGTATATATTATTTGAGAAGCATTTTGGGAGCATTTTGCTTAGGTGTCATCACCATAATTTTTTGAAGTTTTTTTTCTTTTTGATTTATTTTAATCTTTCTATACTAATTGCCAAACACATTTCTTTCCTAATTAACTAATGTTGATTACTTTTAGTTTCAATGTCAAACACATTGAAATAATCATAAACTTACCAAAATCAAAATATTTTGAAATCATGTACTTGCCTAAAATATATATATATATATATTTCGAAAATTCAAGATTAAAATCATAAAACTAATTATGAACAAAAAATAATATATATTCCAAGTGTATTAATTAGGAAAAATAAAAGATATTTTCCTTATCTTTTGAAATAGAGGATTAAATACTAATATACCATTATCTAGTCTATACTATATAAAGCTGATGCTATAGCGCTCTAAAGGCGTCCACATAGGATTTTAGAAACGCGATCCGATTGGTCCACGTAAGCGAATATGATTATGTTAATTTCCTTTTCTAGAAAATTAGAATTTTTTTTTTTATAGTTATAGGATTAAAAATCGCGATTCTATTGGTCCACGTAAGCGAATATGATTCTGTTAATTTCCTTTTCTAGAAAATTAGAAATATTCCTTTTTTTATATAGTTACTTATTAAAAATAACCTATATATTTTGCTATTAGGAATTGGAAAGTTTCACTATATTTTTTTGTATATATATATTGTTTTATTTGTTCATCGCACATTACTTTTTCCCCCGGTGATCCTTTAGGTTTCCTGTTTTTTTTGAAAGAGATTCTTTTTTTTTTTTTAAACTTAAAATGAGTTGGTTATATTGAAAGAGATGTTTTGTAAGAGATTCTTTAGGCTTCATGTTCTGTTAAATTTCCATACGTTTGTAACGAGTTCTTATTATATTGTTTGTTTGTGCTTTTGTTTGAGCTTGGTTATTTTTATTTTGCCCTCACCTTCTCCCACTTCTATATTACTTACATGGTTTCAGTGGTCCCTGATGATATCATATTTGTTTTTTTTACAGGTTACTCGCTACGAATTCTTCCGAGATATGTTAGTTTTGGATCTTTATTTACGATTTTGTTATATTTCTATTGTTCATGTTTTTGTATAGATTTTTTATAGATCGTGTTATATTCTGATATAGTATCAGCATTGGGTTACTATATTATTCTGTGTTTTTCTTTTTCATAGGAAACCCTAAATATGTTTTCTAAATCAATTAATAATATACATAGGGTTTAGTGACTCACAGTGTATTTATCCTCTCTTGCTTATTCTTTTCTAATTTTCAGGTTTTTTCATCTTTGTTATGCAAGGAAAAATATGCATAGAGAAGATATGCAAAATTAATTAGCCACCACGACAAAAAAAAAAAAATTAGCCACCAAGTTTCTTTTGTCGTCTTCGTTTATGTTTATCTTGGTTTCTTTTGTTTTAGTTTGACATTACATAATTTGAATCACCAAATTGACTCATCGGCAGATAAAGTAATTATTTATGTTTTGACTTTTTTGTTTTTTTGTTCTCTAGGTCAGAGAGAGCTTGGTGGCGCAAAATATAAAGAAAGCGTAACTGGAATTTGAAGTAGAGAGAGAGAGACAACAATCGTAATTGAGATTCAATTAGCTTTTTGTATTGCTAATGTTTGTCTATCAGAGTTATGTAAGGTTTAGTCACGATATATTTATGCTCGCTTGCTTTATTGTTTTTTAGTTTTAGGTCTGCAGAATTTTATCGTCATTGTTATTTGATTGTGGCCCTATTCTTTTCACAGTCGCAGCGTTGGCGACTGGTATCACGAATTAAACGGTCATCAAAGACAAACGAAACGATGAATAATCAAAAAACTGTCGCTGCGACTATTCTGACATATGCTATTGGTGTTGTAGGTAACACTGCTTTTCACAACGACAATAGGAATGATCGAGCGACTGAATTTCACGAGGTTGTTGTGTTACTCTCCACATACTTGCGTGACAAGTTACCAAGAAGTAGCTTATATTTTCTAATTGCCATCGCTGACACTGCCGTGTGGCGATCTGGATTGATTTGATAGTCCATGCGATTGGGCCTTTCGAGCAAGCGCACATATCCACCGATCTTGAAACTGGTTTAAAGAAGAAGGTTAGGATAAGATAAAGCTACATTCTGTAACCATATCTAATGTTCGTCATAGCTATGAGTAAGAATATTATATATATATATATATATATATATATATATATATATATATATATATTAATATATGTAAACATGTTTGGTTAATGTGCATTGTTATATTTGCGTGGCAAGCTCTCTTGTGTTTGTGAAAGAAGGCATATACGATACGGTTTTGGAGAAGTTAGTGGTAAAGGCTTAATTATTGGAGCATTGATACTTTTGATTTCACTGCTGCCCGAGAATAACCTCAATTAATAAAATACTAAATAATTTTATGTTGATTGGTCTTAGCTGTAGATCACTCGGTTGATTGTTTGGGTTCCTTCAGGTTGATAAAGAAATCAAAATTTGTTCGGTTAACAATTTTGCAGTAAATCCCTAATGTAAGCCAAGTCTTCTTTAAAATTTTTAATACATGTTTTGACTAACTATTTCTGTTCTATTTCTTCTAATAACCAGATGTTTATAATTGTAATTTATGTTATTATATTAGGATTGTTACCTTTAACAAGTTATGAATTCGGGTTTTGTTCGGTCATGTTGTTCTATGATCATTATACTTAAAAGTTTTGTTAGTCTACATGTTTTTATTTTTCATTAGTTTGTGAGTCATCCTTCATTATTTTAATATTTATCTATGTATTGTTTATTTGCTTTATACATAATCTCAAGGCAACTTTACACTAGAGTTTGGCTATGCTCGCACATTGGCTCATGTTGTTACTAATGATAATGTACGAGTATGGAATCGTATATGTTTTTTGTTTGTAATTCTCATGGTTTATGATATGTGTTACACTCTTTGGTTTTGTGTAGACAAGATCTTTGCTAGAAAGGAGAAAATGGAACTATCTTTAATTTATCCGTTAAAAGTTTGGTGTTTTTGCAATATATGTCACCTATGGTGGAATCTGTTTCGTATGAACTGATATGATCCAAGGCAGCAACCACGAGGTTCGGGACGACTGAAGCGTAATGGAGCTACCTCAAGGACCGGTCACTAGAGCCAAGGCAAAGGAGCTCACAGAAGCGGTTCAACGAATGCTCAAGGAGGCGCAAGACGAAGGATCGGCTAAGGCAAACCGGATCGTGACGTATATGCAAGCCGAGGAACAAGATCAAGGGAATGACTAAGTGACAAGCGCCTAGTTTGTACTCTTTTTCCCATGTTCGGTTTTGTCCCAATGGGTTTTCCGAACATGGTTTTTAATGAGGCAAACTAGGTTGCTTACCCCATTTCACTTAGAATTTTCCTTGGTCTTCACATTGGCCTTCTTCTCCATTTCATCAAATCTAATTCCTTGTCAAAACCATGAAGTCCAAGCCCATCAAAGGCCCATCACGTTTTTATGAGATCTTGGAGTCAAAGTTCATCATTTTCTATGTGTTTTGCATGCATTTTCATTTATTAGTCAAACCATTAATTATGTTGTTATTTTTCAAGAGAGTGTGCATGTACACTTCTCTTTTCCTATATAAGTGGCTTGCCACTTCTCATTTCAAGCATCCAAGTTTTTAAAGAAATCTATCTTCTCTTCTTTACTTGTGATCAAAACCGCCGAATTTAAAACTTTCAGTAATTCTCTCTTCGAGGGAATCCTCCTTCTCTTTTGGTGCGTAGTATCCAAGGAGTTAGAGTCTCAACCCTTTACTCAAGTCTCTCATCACTTGTGTAATTGTATTCATACCCGCTTCATCCTCTTTCGCCTTTTCTTTTCCGTTCACCGCAAATCCTACCGCACACGACCTAGCTCCGCATCAAAGTTCGATCTACGATTAGGATCGTATCAAGTGGTATCAGAGCACGCTTTGATCCATAGCACCATAAATTGTTTCGTTTCACTACTATCGCTATCGTTTATGTTTTTCTTTCCTATCGATTGATTTTGTGTTGTGTTTTAATATTTAAAAGAATTTTGATACTTTTTTGTGTAATTTTGTCGCAGCCATGAATGAAGAGACTAACAACACCCAAGAGGATCAACTTCTCAACCGTATGATGCAACGACTCGAGGTAAAGATGGATCAACTCTTAATCGATAAGATTGCCGTTATCACCCCTCAACATGTTCAACGAGCTAATGATAAGAGACCGCAAAAGGAAGGAGATGAACGGCAACTGGGCTTGACCATGTCCGATTACGAGGAAACTCCATCCGAGTATGTTCCAAGGCCGAGACAGTTTCGGGAACAACGAGATCATGGAGAAAACCAAACCCGGAACGTCTACGACAACGTCAAGGTGAAAGTGCCCGAGTTTCATGGAAAGAATGATCCCGACGTCTACCTTGATTGGGGAAAAGGTGGAACTCATCTTTGAATGCCAAGACGTACCCGAGAGAAATCGTGTAAAGATCGTTGTCACAGAATTTTGTGATTACGATCTAAGTTGGTGGGACACTCTCGTCACTACTAGGCGAAGATGTGGTGAGGAACCCGTAGCACTATGGGATCAACTTAAGAGACAAATGCGGAAAAGATTCGTCCCAAGCCATTACCAACGGCAACTACATCAACGGCTTAGACAACTTACCCAAGGAAGTAAGAAGGTGGAAGATTATTTCCAAGAGCTCGAAACGTTGATGTTACGGGCTAATATTCAAGAGAATCACGAGGCCACCATGTCAAGGTTTTTGAGAGGATTAAATCGCGATATCCAAGACCGGCTCGAGTTACAATACTATGATGTAGTCGAGGAGATGTTACATAAGGCTATCTTCATTGAGCAACAATTGAACCGAAGGGTTACCAAATCTACTTATCCGCCAAGTGTTTCTAAGTTCAAAGACATCAAACCGAGCTACACCAAAGACAAAGCTACTGCCTTTGAGTCAAAAGAAGAAGGAAAATTTGATTATAAAGGCAAAAGCGTGATCGATCCAAGCAAGACCCGAGATATTCGATGCTTCAAATGCCAAGGCCGCGGGCATATGGCCAAAGATTGCATCAACAAGAAGCTGTTTATTCTTCTTGAAAATGGAGACGTGGTCACCGATAATAAAGAAGAAGAAGAAGACTCTTCCTCTAATGAATATAAAGAACCACCAGCCAAAGGAGAATTACTTGTCGCTCGAAGAACGTTGATCCTACAAACGAAAGACAATGAGCAAGAGCAACAAGAGAACCTCTTTCACACTCGATGCGTGGTTCAAGACAAGGTTTGTAGCCTTATCATTGATGGTGGGAGCTGTACAAATGTAGCAAGCATAACCATGGTCCAAAAGTTGGGACTTAAAATAAGGAAGCACCTGAAACCGTATAAGCTACAATGGCTTAAAGAAAGTGGAGAAATGAAGGTTGGTAGACAAGTTACGGTTCCTATAAGTATTGGTAAGTATGAGGACGATGTCATATGTGACGTGCTACCCATGGAAGCTAGTCACATCCTTTTGGGAAGGCCGTGGCAATCCTATCGAAAGGTGGTACACGATGACTTCACCAACCGCCACTCGTTCGAATTCAAGGGCAAGAAAATAACTCTCATTCCAATGATGCCTCATGAAGTCTATCAAGACCAACTACATCTCAAGAAAAAGCAAGAAAAGCCCAAACCCGAAAGTACCAATTTGATGATCAAATTGGGTGATGTCACAAAATCTTTTTCTCTTAATAAACCGATACTTTTGTTTATTTATAAAGAAACTCTTATGAGCTTAACAGACATTACACCGGTTATTCCGAGTGAGATGAGTTCCTTATTGCAGGAATACAAGGACGTGTTTTCCGAGGACAATCCCATCGGACTACCACCCATCCGTGGAATCGAACACCAAATCGATTTCGTGTCGGGATAGTCTTTTCCCAACAAACCGGCCTATAGAACTAATCCCATGGAAACCAAGGAACTTCAAAAGCAAATGGAGGAACTAATGAGCAAAGGCCACATCCGGGAAAGCATAAGCCCATGCGCCGTGCCAGTTCTCCTCGTACCAAAGAAAGATGGAACATGGCGAATGTGTGTTGATTGTCGCGCTATCAACAATATCACCGTCAAGTATCGTCATCCTATCCCTAGACTTGATGATATGCTTGATGAATTATATGGTTCTAATGTTTTTTCTAAGATTGATCTTAAAAGCGGCTATCATCAAATACAGATGAAGGAAGGATACGAATGGAAAACCGCCTTTAAGGCCAAACAAGGGTTATATGAATGGCTTGTTATGCCATTTGGTCTTACGAACGCACCTAGTACATTTATGAGGTTGATGAATCTTGTACTTAGAGCTTACATAGGCATATTCGTGGTGGTATACTTTGACGATATTTTAGTTTATAGCCGAAGCCTGGAGGAACACGTTAAGCATGTTGGTGCGATTTTGGAAGCTCTTAGAAAGGAAGAGCTTTATGCTAACCTTAAGAAATGCACCTTTTGCACTAACAATCTTGTGTTTTTAGGCTTTGTCGTAAGTGCAGATGGCGTCAAAGTGGACGAGGAAAAGGTGAAAGCCATCCGCAAATGGCCAAGTCCTAAGTCCGTAAGCGAGGTTCGAAGCTTTCATGTTCTCGCCGGGTTTTACTGAAGATTTGTGAAGGATTTTAGTACTATAGCAGCCCCTCTTACCGAAACCATCAAAAAGAATGTCGGTTTTAAATGGGAACAAGCACAAGAAGATGCCTTCCAACTTCTTAAAGAGAAGCATACTAATTCCCCACTTTTAGCTTTACCCGATTTTCTTAAGACTTTTGAAATTGAATGTGATGCATCGGGTATTGGTATTGGTGCAGTTCTTATGCAGGATAAGAAGCCGATAGCTTATTTTTGTGAAAAATTCGGAGGAGCCACCCTCAACTATCCAACCTACGATAAGGAAATATACGCTTTGGTGAGAGCTCTACAAACATGGCAACATTATTTATGGCCGAAGGAGTTCGTGATACATACCGACCATGAATCTCTCAAGCATCTCAAAGGCCAACATAAGCTCAACAAAAGAAATGCGAGATGGGTCGAATTCATCGAGACCTTTCAATATGTCATCAAATACAAACAAGGTAAAGATAATGTCGTAGCCGACGCATTATCCCGGAGGTACACTCTTATCTCAACTCTTAGCTCCAAAATCATTGGTTTTGAACATTTAAAAGAACTTTATGCTAATGATGTTGATTTTAAAGAACCCTATAAAACTTGTGAAAAATATGCCCAAGGTTCTTATTTTTGGCATAATGATTATTTGTTTCACGATAACAAGCTTTGTGTTCCTAGAAGTTCCGTTCGTGAGTTGTTGATTAGGGAAGCTCACGGAGGAGGCCTAATGGGGCATTTTGGAATCGCTAAGACTCTCAAAGTTCTACAAGAACACTTCTTTTGGCCGCATATGAAACGAGACGTTGAATGAATTTGTACCCGTTGCGTGACATGTAAGCGAGCCAAATCCACCACTCAACCCCACGGTTTGTATACTCCTCTTCCTATTCCTTTGCATCCTTGGATTGACATTTCGATGGAATTTATTGTTGGATTACCTAGGACTAAGACGGGTAAGGATTCCATTTTCGTGGTTGTAGATCGTTTCTCTAAAATGGCTCATTTTATCGCATGTCATAAAACGGATGATGCATTGCACGTGGCTAATTTATTCTTTGGAGAAATTGTTAGGTTGCATGGCATGCCTAAGACCATTGTTTCGGATAGAGATACCAAATTCCTTAGTCATTTTTGGAAAACTTTATGGTCTAAGTTAGGCACGAAATTGCAATTTTCTACTACTTGTCATCCGCAAACCGATGGTCAAACCGAAGTTGTTAATAGAACATTATCCACTTTGCTTAGAACTTTGGTTAGGAAAAATTTGAAATCATGGGAAGAATGTTTGCCTCATGTCGAATTTGCTTATAATCATGCAATGCATTCCGCTACTAAATATTCACCATTTGAGATTGTTTATGGATTTAACCCTTTGTCACAATTGGATTTAACCCCTCTTCCTTTGAGTGAAAGAGTTAGCCTAGATGGCAAAAAAAAAGCCGAGGTGATAAAGCGAATCCATGAGAAGGCTCGGGAAAACATCGAGCATAAGACCAAACTTTATGAGAAACACGCGAACAAGGGTCGTAAGAAGATAGTTTTTGAGGAAGGTGATCAAGTTTGGATCCACCTAAGAAAAGAACGTTTCCCTAAGGAGAGGAAGTCAAAATTGATGCCAAGGATCGATGGTCCCTTCAGCATCACCAAAAAGATCAACGACAACGCCTACCACCTCGATCTTTAAGGTAAGTATAATGTGTCTAATGCTTTCAATGTTTCTTACCTTGTGCCGTATGTTACAGATTTTGAAGATTTGAGGACAAATCCTTTTCAAGAGGAAGGGGATGATATGATCCAAAGTAGCAACCACGAGGTTCGGGACGACTCAAACGCAATGGAGCTACCGCAAGGACCGGCCACTAGAGCCAAGGCAAAGGAGCTCACACAAGCGGTTCAACGAATGCTCAAGGAGGCGCAAGACGAAGGATCGGCTAAGGCAAACCGGATCGTGAGGTATATGCAAGCCGAGGAGCAAGATCAAGGGAATGACTAAGTGACAAGCGTCTAGTTTGTACTCTTTTTCCCATGTTCGGTTTTGTCCCAATGGGTTTTCAGAACATGGTTTTTAATGAGGCAAACTAGGTTGCTTACCCCATTTCACTTGGAATTTTCCTTGGTCTTCACATGGGCCTTCTTCTCCATTTCATCAAATCCAATTCCTTGTCAAAACCATGAAGTCCAAGCCCATCAAAGGCCCATCACGTTTTTATGAGATCTTGGAGTCAAAGTTCATCATTTTCTATGTGTTTTGCATGCATTTTTATTTATTAGTCAAACCATTAATTATGTTGTTATTATTCAAGAGAGTGTGCATGCACACTTCTCTTTTCGTATATAAGTGGCTTGCCACTTCTCATTTCAAGCATCCAAGTTTTTAAAGAAATCAATCTTCTCTTCTTTACTTGTGATCAAAACCGCCGAATTTAAAACTTTCGGTAATTCTCTCTTCGAGGGAATCCTCCTTCTCTCTTGGTGCGTAATATCCAAGGAGTTAGAGTCTCAACCCTTTACTCAAGTCTCTCATCACTTGTGTAATTGTATTCATACCCGCTTCACCCTCTTTCCCCTTTTCATTTCCGTTCACCGCAAATCCTACCGCACACGACCTAGCTCCGCATCAAAGTTCGATCTACGATTGGGATCGTATCATGAACTTAGTCATGTAGTAGTGGGGATATGGAGATGGTGAGCCTACAGAGGGTTTGTATAGATGCAAAACTTGTGACGAGTATTTTAGTCCAGAGCTTAGACTATCTCTGATTATTGCTCTTAATCTTTCGAACAACCAAGATGAAATCAAACATTCAAAGGTTGTTAGTGTTTGTTTGTTTGTTCGCTTGAGGAGACATCTCTTAGATTAGTCTATTAATCTATTATACCTAACTTCGAGATACGCGAGTAAGAACCTAACAACCGATGGTATTAATTGCTTTAAAGAAATATTATCGTCAATGCAATGTGTTTTTTGTAAGAGTCATGTGGAGATGAAGGAATTAGAGATGTTAAGCTTCTATTATGCAAAAACAATTTCTAATGTATAAAGGAAATAATGGTGTTTAAGAAAGCAATTTTTGAAGACTAAATATTTATTTCACTAAGACTAATTAAATAATCCATAAGCTAATTTTGTAAACCGTAAACAATAAAAACGCATTGCCTTATGCATCTAGATGAAAAATGAAAAAAAATTCAAAACTAAAGTTTGTGGTTTACATACTAAAAAAATATAATTTAAGAATAACCAAGTTGAAATATATATTAAACTCATAAAACTCTCGCGTAGCGTGGGTGTAAAATCTAGTATATACTATATAAAAGTTGATGCTATAGCGCTCCTAGGCTGTCCATCTAGGATTTTAAAAACACGTTTCTATTGGTCCACCTAAACAATTAGGATTAATTTAATTAGGATTAAGATTGGGATTTTAAAACCACTAATCGCTATTAGACATGTAATCAATTAACTTTATTTACTTTTCCTTCTTAAAAAAATGGATAATAGCAATTAATATTCCAAATTTACTTTTTCTTTAAAATATTGACATAAAAAATCAAAAACGAAGTTGTTAAGTTATTTTTCCTTTTAAAAAAAAACAGATAATAACAATTAATATTCTATAATTTCCTTTTATTTTAAAAATAAAAATAAGGTTAATTTTTAGTTTCCAATTAATGTAAAAACGATAAATCCTACTAAACACTAAAAAAACAAAACTTTCGGGATTGGTAGCTATTACTTTGGAAAAAAGAAAATTCAAATGTTCCTAATTCTACTGGAAGAAGGAATCACTACAAGAAAACAGCGAGAATCCTACGGAAATATCCGTCGGAAGTCTGTCGGAAAACGCATATTCCGACAGATTTCCGACGGATTTGTCTGTCGTTTCTATCTTGTCGGAAATGGTAATTCTGTCGGAAATCCGTCAAAAATTTCCGACAGATTTCCGACGGCTTTATTTCCGACGGAATTCCGACATCCTGCCGGAGTCCGGCGACACGTCGGAATTCCGTCGGAAATATCACTGTCGGAAATCTGTCGGTTTTGTTTCCGACTGATTTCCGACGAGTTCCGATTACATGTAAACCGACGACTTTCCGACAGACTTCCGACGGTGTTATTTCCGACAGCTTTCCGACGGATCCATTTCCGACAGATTTCCGACGTATTAGTAGAAATTATTAAAAATTATAATAAATTAAATAATAATTAATTTAATATAAATTTAAAATTTATAATTTGAATTATTTAAATTAAAATAAAATTAAAAGTAAAAATTAAAATAAAATTAAAACTAATATTGTTTTACAAAAACATTGAAAATAAAAATCTAAATGGTGGGCCCCCCCGGAAAATCCGGGTTGCGGCCCAAGTACTCCATCATCCGTTGCATCATCTCCCTGTCCTTGTCCCGCTCGGCTCTCTCCTTCTCCCGCTCGGCTTCTAGGGCGGCTTGTGGTTCTCGTATCTGTTGGACCGTCGTCTTCAAACCTTCAATTTCGACGTCCTTTTCCTGCATCTTGGCTCTCAGGTCGGATGTCTCGCTGTTGTAACAAGAAGACCCCGATGATCCTGCATCGTCGGGAAGACCATAAAGCCGCCCTTTGCTCTGCGGAGCAACCTGCGGAACAAATTAAATTGTAAATGAAAAAGACATGAAAACTATTTTAAATTTTACATATCTTTAAGACGAATTCGTTGATGATGTCGTCCGGGGCTTGGGTGAGGGGAGGGGTTCCTTCCACGGATGGCTGAGACAGAATGTACTCCTTTTCCATTCTTTGGACGCTCTCCTGAATCTCCCGAGCTACCTGATCCTGGACGACCCCATTCTTGTCGGTGTGTGTTGCTAGCAGAAGTTCCAAGTTGTTGGGATCCCGACCCAACTTCTTAGCCTGCAGTTGTTAGAAATTTATTTGATAATATAAATGTATAAAACAAAAAAAAAATTAAAAATCAAGACGTACATAAAAAACTTACCATATCCCTAGCCTTTGTCTTCTTGCTGGTAGCTCCAAGGTTGTGGGTGGAAGGTCCCTTGCCGTTGCGCTGGCTGTTCCGGTTGCTAGAAAGATATGTAGAGCTCTCCTTGGTAGCCTCTAGTTGCCAATAGGCGATGAACCCGTTCCACAAGTCCGGCTTCTCAACCATCTCCTTTGGCACCTCACCGTGTAGCCACTTATCCTTCCACTCGAACACCTTCTCCGAGTAGTGCAGTGCTGCATAAGAGTCGAATTCCCTCCTAACCAGAGCGGTCATGTGTGGGTCCCACCTAAATTCTTGCTGCAAAAACAAAAATTAAATATAAATAATAATAATTTAAATGAAAGTAAAAATTGTGAAAACAGATGACTTACCGCAAATTGGCGAAACCACATTTCTTGATCCTCCAGTGGCATGGCGGTGTACGTCGCATAAGGACGGCTGAGCGAAGAGTTTTCCATCTTGTTGAGGGACTTCGAAATCCCGCTGCGAGAATCACCAAACCTACGGGAAAAAATGTAACATTAGTCGCAATTAAATTAAATTTGTTAAAAAAAAAACAGAAATGGAACAAAAAACTTACCATCTGTCTCTACCGAGCTGGTCTGGATGGAGTCTAGTCAACCTCTCTCGTCCAGGAAGACCCATGAAGTCCTCGACGCTAATCTGCGACGGTGCTGTGGTGGCTGTTGGTGTCACCGGCATCTCTAGAGTTGTAGACGACGGTGTAGGTGTAGACGTCGAAGTCGAACGAGATCTACTCACACGACGACGACGTGATTGGCCGCTGCCAGATGCAGTGGCGAAACCACCGTAATCCCTAGATTTATATGATAATATATTTTAAATATATGAAAAATCTATTTTTTGCAAATAATGCAAAAATTATTAAGAAATTCTAAAGTTATAAAGTTTTTAAAAGTTTTAGTAAAATTGTTATAAAAACCTTATAAAACTATTTAAATACCGTGTAAAACTGTTTAGAAGGTTTTTTGTAAAGTTTTTATTATTATAAAAATTATAAAAATTTCGAAATTGGTTAAATATATAATTATAAAAATATAATGGTTTAAAAAAACATTGCTTTAAATTTCCAAAATTCTAAAATTTAAATTTCCAAAATTGTAAAATTTAAAATTCTGTGGTGGAATTTAAAATTTAAATTTCCAAAATTCTACAATATAAAATTTAAAGTTTTATAAGGTTTTTAAATAGTGTTATAAGGTTTTTGTAAAGTTTAATAAGGTTTTTAAATAGTTTTATAAGGTTTTGTAAACAATCTTATAAACCTTTTAAAAACTTTCCTAAATCTAATTGTTTAAAAATTGTTTGAAATATAGATATAAATTCATAAATTAAGTCATTATCTTTAAATTTACAATTATTTCGATACTCTAAAATTCTTAAGTAATTGTTACATAATTTAAAATTGTAAAAAATTAAAATTCTAAAATTTTAAATTAGTCGTTATAATTGTTTAAAAATTAGTAAAACTTGCTAACAATTTTCTAAAAATGTATGGAAAAAATAATTTCTCTAAATCAATTTCCCTCATTTTTCCTAATCATAACAATTTCATAACAATTTAAAAACCCTAACAATTTAGTAAAAATTAGTAAAAATACTAACAATTTCATAAAATTAGTAACAATTTCCAAATTTCATAATATAACTTCCAAAACCCTAAATCTAACCCTAATCCTAATCCTAAATCTAGCAAAAATAAATTCACAAACTCATTTCCTAAATCTAACCAAAATCAATATATAGTTTGAGGATACTTACAAATGACTTGGGATTTCCGACATGGGTGGCGATTTTCGGTGGCGAGGAAGTGGAGGACGCGGCGGCGGCGAGCAAGAGGAGGAGGCGGCGGCGAGAGAGAGGAGGAGGCGGTGAGCAAGAGGAGGAGGCGGGGGCGAGAGAGAGGAGAGGCTCCGGGTTGAATTCCGGCGAGGAGGAGCGGCGAAATCGGCGGTCGGAGGCTCCGGGTTAACTTGGGATCGGAGGAGGCGAGAGGAGAAGGATTTCAACGGATGGAGAGGAAGAAGAAGACGACTGTTAATAACCCAGATTTTCCGACGGATTTAAAGCTGTAGGAAATCCGTCGGAAATCGAAATAAATTAAATGGGCCGCGTGTTTTGGACCGACTGATTTCGCGGTGTTTATTTTCCATTTCGCGGGTAAAAATTGGCAAATCTGTCGGAAATCTGTCGGAAAAATATACATTTTCCGACATATTTCTGACAGATTTGTGGTTTTAGGCTTGTTTAGGATCCGTTTTCGTAGTTAGGGTATGGGAAATTTTAAAAATGTTTTTTTGTTGGTTTAGGGTTAAGGAATTGATGAAATTTAAGAAATGTTTTTTTTGGAAATTAATGAATTAGCATTTTGGAAAAAATTGGTAATTTTTAAACAATATTTAGCATTGTTACCATGTTTTTCCAAAATGCTTATTTTGGAAAAATTGTTAGCATTTTGTACATATTTTTACCTGAAATCTCCAATTCCGTCGGAAATCTGTCGGAAAAATATACATTTTTCCGACAGATTTAAGGGTAACACGTGTCGTCTTTTAAGGTTAGCATGATATGAATATTGCGTCGGAAATCTGTCGGAAAAATATATATATTTCCGACAGATTTCCGACGCATGCTTTAAAACAATATATACACAGATGAAATTTTTATAAGAATTATATAAATATCAGTTTCTGTCGGAAAGCTGTCGGAAATATATATATATTTCCGACGGAACATTATTTTTTTTAATTGGAGCATCAACCACTTGTGTATTTTTCTTAAATAATCTTTTAGACCGACGATAGGGATGGCCGTCCGGTAGAAACCTTCTATGGCAATCAAACCAACATGGCTTTCTTCTATTCCTCAATTGGAAAGCGTCAGTGTTGTCTTGGCAAAACGGGCACGATAATCTTCCATGAGTAATCCATCCAGATAGCATACCGTAAGCTGGGAAATCGCTAATAGTCCACATAAGGACCGCACGCATCAGAAAATTATGCTTCCGTGAAACATCAAATGCTTCGACACCGTGACTCCATAGCATTTGTAACTCATAAATCAAAGGCTGGAGGAATACATCAAGTGATCTCTTCGGATGCTCGGGGTCGGGAATAAGAACGGAGAGGAATAAAAACTCTCGACGCATGCACATACCAGGGGGCAAATTGTACGGTGTTACGATTACGGGCCACAAAGAATACTGCCTTCCATGCTTCCCAAATGGGTTGAAACCATCCGTACTTAACCCGAGGTACACATTTCTTAACTCGTATGCAAAATCCGGATACAACATTTGAAAATGTTTCCACGCTTTTGCATCTGAAGGATGTGTAATCTCTCCATCTTGACGATGCTCTGCATGCCATCTCATTTGTTCTGCCGTTCGCGCAGATTGATATAACCTCTTTAACCTCGCTGTCAATGGTAAGTACCACATACGTTTATATGGAATTGGAACTCTCCCACCAGTTTCCTGATACCGTGATTTACGACAAAATTTACATCTTCTCCGGTCTTCGTCTTCTCTCCAATATAGCATACAGTTGTCGATGCATACATCTATCACCTGATACGGGATACCAAGACCAACTACAAGTTTCTGTATCTCGTAGTATGATGCAGGTGCCTGATTATCTTCAGGCAAAATATCTTTCACAAAATCTGCTATCGCATCAACACAGTCTTCCGCCAAATTGAAGTCCGTCTTAATGGTCATCAGTCTACTAGCAGTTGATAAAGGTGAATGTCCGTCTCGACACCCATCATATAAGGGCTGCTTCCCTGCGTCTAACATATCAAAAAATTTTCTAGATTCTTCATTTGGTTCTTCTACTCTATCCTCCCCTATTACGATCGATGGCAAATTCTCTCTAAACGCATCATGAACCATCTCAGCGGTACCTACACCAAAATCTACTTCCGTTCTATGTTCGCCTAAGCTATCCGTTCTATGTTCACCTAAGTTATCCGTTCTATGTTCGCCTAAGCTATCCGCAACATATGGTGCACTGCTACTACTAGCACCATCATTATTAGTTTCTCCATGAAAAAACGAAATTTTGTATCCCGGCATAAAAACATTTGTATACAAGTGATGCCAAACTTGTTCTACATTAACATTACGCGAATTGCAACAATTTAAACATGGACATTTTATCACCTTTCGATTCCCGACAACCGCCATGAACTCGCATATACCTCGTGCATAACTTGCATTTAATGTCTTCGACTCCGGATCATACATCTCTTCATCCATCCACGATCTATAATATCTAGAAGATGACATCTCACTCTCTTGACGATTTTTTCTAAGAAATGTTTGGTTGGAAGTTGTTGTTGTTGTGAGTGAATGAAGATGTGTGGAATCATATATATAAATACGCTGACTGTCGGAAATTTGTCGGAAAAGCGTCGAAAATCAAACGGATATAATAACGGCTATATAACGGCTATTTTTCCCGACAGATTTCCGACAGCTAATTATGTGTCTGTCGGAAAATATTAACGGTTCATAATTTCCGACGGATTTCCGACAGCTAACCGGAATCACCGCCGGTGTCGGCACTGGCTAGTTACACGGTCCAATAATCCGACCGATTTCCGATAGTCTTCTTGTCCGTCGGAAATAATTCCGACAGATTTCCGACGGAATTGAAAAATTTCAGTTTCGTCTGAAATCGGTCGGATTACTATCGGAAAATTTCCGACGGAATTCTTTCCGTCGGAAAGTCCGTCGGATTTGCGGCTGTTTTCTTGTAGTGAATCTAATTGTCGCTTTTATATAAACACTTTGTATATCTTCTACCAACACAAACACGAAAAAACAATTCATAATATCTTAGTTTAAACAAAATTCTTCGTAGCTTAATTATTTCCTATTTCAAACCACTAATCGTATGTAACTGTTTTTCTGAGATATACTCGAATTTAAATAGTGAGCTTCCATTATTATTTTTATTGTATATTTAAATTTGGATTCACTAAAATTTTAATGGTAATCTTCCTTTATTTTATTTGTTTGGCTCAATTCTATCATATAAGTGAAACCTTAGGGTTTAGTCACCATTGTGGTCATCTTTTTGGTTTTTATTCGTGCATATGTTTAGTTGGTTTGTTAATACTCTCCTATGTTTTAATTTCCTTACAGATCTTCTTTTGTTTATTAAGGTATGTCAAAGTGTTTTGTTTATTTTGGTTGGTTGTTCTTTAATTTGGTGTTCTATTCGTTTTCCTATTTAATTATCTTTTGTTTCGTTACCTCGTGGTTTCATATATGTTTATCTTTGTTTCACATGTTTTGTCATGGTGTAACCGTGTAAGGTACGTTTCCGATTATCAACGAGTTTTCGTTTGTTTCTAATGATATATTATAGTTAATTGTTCTAATGTTTATGTCTTTTTAATGGGTTCTCGATTATTTGATCTTCGACACTCTATATGATTGTTAAATCATCGCCTTATAGATTTTCTTCTTTCTTATTTGCAGGTTCATCAAACCATAAATTAAAGGTATTATAACTATATAGTTCTTCAACTTTTCTGTATATGTTATTTTAGTTTGATCAAAAGGTAATTAATTTATTCTTTTTTAAGAATATAATCTCTCAGAGATCATATATCCCTCATGTATAAGCCACACAATTGATTAAATTAATTTAATTTTAAATTACTCATATCGTAGAGAGGAGAAAGCTATATTGTCTTTTATATATATTTTTGGGATTATCGTTTGTGTAATGTTTTCTTAAGAATTGTTTGTGTAGAGATTTATACTAACATCTTTTGATTTCCTTTTCGATGATTTGTAGGTTTCGTGGATATATCTCACGATTAATAAGGTAACTTTTTTCTATACAATCCAATGCTACATCAAAACCTAGATGGCAAAAAGTGGTTTTCGGAATTAGTGGTGCAACTCTTGACTATACGGGTCCTAATGACATTGATCCTATGGTTTACAATAGAACTCATATTCTTTGTCCTAATAACATTGATCTTAAAGTTACAATTTTGTTACTCTTAAAGTTGCTCTTCTCCAACAGTAGAAAGAGTAACAATATCTTTAACCCAAGAGTAAAACTGGAGACAAAGACGTCACTACAAGAAAACAGGGATTTAGCGTCGGCATATTTCGACGCTAATTCGACGCTAAATCGACTTAGCGTCGAATTAGCGTCGAAATGTGCTTCAACGCATAGTCGTCGACGCTAATCAACTTTCGACGCTATTTCGACGCTATTTTAGCGTCGAAATGGTTCTCGACGCTATATTCGACGCTAATATTTCGACGCTAATTCAACGCTAACTCGACACAATGTTTCGACGCTAATTCGACGCGACTTTAGCGTCGAATTAGCGTCGAAACGTTTCGATGGTAAATGGATGCTAAATCGATGCTATTTTAGCGTCGATTTAGCGTCGACACCTGATCATTCGACGCTAAATCGACGCTAAATCGACGCTAATGTACCATCTAATTACCATCGATTTAGCGTCGAAATGTTTATTTTATTTTAAAAAAAAATTATTATAAAAATTATAAAAAAAAAATTTATAAATTAAAAATTCATAAATAAAAACTATAAATTAAAAATTATTATAAAAAAATATTATCCGATAGAAAATAAAATTATCCGTTACAATAAAAATAAAACGCTAATCCTACGGCTGTTGTTCGGTCCTTAGGTTCACGATATCTTCGAGGTCTTGCTGGAACTGCGATGCAACGGGAGTTGTAGAAGCCTGTGTAGAAGGCGCTGGAGGTTGATCCGGCATCCTTCTCATGGCGCTGGCTAATGCTGGGTTGTCCATTGCAATGATGTCAAAGAGACCGCTCAATGTTCGGACATAGGACGTCATCTCTACTTGATGCGTCCTTAGCGCCGCAATCTCGGTTTCAGCAGCTTTCAGCTTAGCGGTCACATTCGTCTCAGACGAACCCGGCGTGAAAGAATATTGAGAAGACGAACAAGCTGCGGGGACATCTAGGATGGACCCAAAACCCATCGTTCGTCCTTTCTTCTTCGGTGCAACCTAAAAAGTATAAATGTAAGACAATAAAAAATTGTATAAAAATATGTTATAATTAAAAGTTTATAATATAAAATAAAAACCTAATAAATTACCTCCTCGTAAATTTTATCGAAATCATCGACACCCATCGTCGACTGGACAGACTCATCTAGCTCTTCTAGTCGTGCATTGTACGCGTTGAACGTTTGTTCCGCTTGAGCGGTAACAAACGTCCCATCCTTCTTCCGATGTGTTTTCTCCATCACTTTAATGATCGGAGGAAGCTCACCGCCATTAGCCTTTTAAAAAAAAAATGTTGATAAAAATAAAATATATAATAAATAAATATTTAAAAGTAAATTAATCAAATTAACTAATTTAATGCAATTATTACCATGTCAAGGCGTATTGTGGCGTACGATGATTGACCCGCACAATGCTTTGAAGGTCCATCTCCTTCGGCCACCGGCGTTAGACGGGATGCAGAACACTTCCCCGCTATAGCTTGATTTTTGGGATCCAGCCAATAATGCACTAGACCCAACCAAACAGCGGGATCCATCGCGAGCGGCTTCGCCTCATCTCCTTTCTGCCCCCACTTTTTCTTCAAGTTCCCGACGTAACCGTTGAGACGCAATAGGGCCTTCTTCTCGAACGCCGCTCGCACTTGGGGCGTATGATCATTGTCCCAATGCCACCCTTGCTACAAACATACGAATAATGTTATGAATATATTAACTTAAAAATTAAATAATTTAAAAAATAAAAATAAATTAAAATTAATGTTAAGAAATAACTTAATAAATAAAATTAAATTAAAAAAATTAAATTAAAAATTGACTTACCGCCCATGACTCGAACCAAATATCCCGAACATTTTGCGGCGTCTTGCTCCAATTAGGATGGACCATAGTGAAGTGGGCCTTGATTGCGTTGGTGACCGAACGCGCGACCTTGTTATCCGTAAACCTATTAAACAAAAAGTTATAATGTTAATAATTTAATTATAACTTGTAATTAAAAATTTATTAAAGAAAACTAATTTGTTTACTAATATTGAAACAAAATAAAAACATACCATAATGTACCCGGAGGCCTCAACGGATGGATAGTCCTAAGCCGTGTCTCACGTCCAGGTTGGCGGAGAAGCTCAGCAATCCGCATCATAAGAGACGCGTTTGGCGGTGGAGGGGCCTGATTGGGGTCACCGGGATGGTCATCTTCGGCTTCTTCTGGGTCTGGCTGAAGAAACGGTGCCTGAGCTTGCGGCGGAGCTCGGGGCGGAGGTCCTGGCTGTCCCGATGCCGGAGATCGTGGACGATAGTTCGCCGCATGCGAACCGGACACCGATCCTGACCCGGATCTGTGACGACCATCATGTCCGGGAATCGAACCATCGTCGCCAAATAACTGGGCATATGAAGGAGGTCGATGTCCATCAGCCTATAAAATATAATAAATTTATTAAATTTAAAATTGTAAAATCAAAATTTTAAATGTAGGAAATAATTTAATATTTTTGATATAAATTTAACATTTATGTAATTATTTTAAATTATCGTAAAATAAGTTCTAAATTCGTTTTGCATTTAAAAATTTTATTTTACTTTACATAAAATCAAAACAAATTTATTAAATTTAGAAATGTAGAAAATAAATTTAAAATTTAGGAAATATATTTATAGTGCTGAAATAATTTTTGGAAAAATGTAGCTATTTTAAATTTAGGAAATAATTTTATAGACTTTACATAAATATATTTTTTTAAATCTAAATTCAAATAAAATCTAAATTTAATTTTATCACTTATCAAATCTAAATTTAATTCAATTCCACCTTTATTCAATTCCATAACTTATCTAATCTAAATTTTAATTTCATTTCCTAAAATCTATTTCATACCAAATTTCCCAAATTCTATTTACTACATATTACATAAATCCATTTTCCAAAATCAATTTCATTTGAAATTCCATATCTAATTTAACTTATTCCATATCTAATTTAACTAATTCAAAATATCTATTAAAAATTTCCAAAAAAAATAAATAATAATTTTTACCATTGAACGGTCGGGCGGAGGAGACGGTGGAGGATCCGGCGACTGTGGGAGAGAGAGAGATGCGGGAGAGAGATCCGGCGACTGTGGGAGAGAGAGAGATGCGGGAGAGAGATCCGACGGCGGAGGATCCGGCGGCGGGAGAGAGAGCGACCGGCGGCGGGAGAGAGAGAGACACGCGGGAGAGAGAGAGATGGTGGAGAGAGAGGAGTTTCACCGGGAGAGAGAGAGATTCGCCGGAGATGGAGAGACAGCGTCGCCGGAGAGAGTGATTCGCCGGAGAGAGTGTTTCGCCGGAGAGAGAGTGATTTGCGGGCAAACGGAGAAGAAGACTTGTTCACTGTTTTTAATTAGTGATTCGACGCTAATTCGACGCTAAATAGCATCGAATTAGCGTCGAATGAAAATAATATTTTATTTTTCAAACCTTAAAAATTAGTAAAAAGCTGAAGAATTTTGTTACTTTCTTCCATGTTTTGGGTCAACACACTTTTGGGTAAAGGAATAAACACCAAAAAAATGGATCTGAACGTGACCACACTTAGGATCATGTGGTTATATACAAGGATAATCTTACGGTTAGTTACACCATGCTCTGATTACCTTTGATTGTTCATGTGATCTGACGTTAATTCGACGCTAAATGAAACAAATTTTGCATTTAGGGAAATGAAATTTTTTGAACTATTTATTTCAAATTTCCTTTCCCAATAAACTTTTGATTGCATCAACATCTAGATCTAGAATTGTGTTTGGCATTTCCGGGCTTTGGGCGCCTATCAAATCATAGTACTGATCCTTACATTCTTTTGAAGTACTTCCCCCGTAAGTACCTGACGGTTCAGTGGCCAATAAACTTTTGATTGCATCAACATCTAGATCTACATTTGCGTTTGGCATTTCTGGGCTTTGGGCGCCTATCAAATCATAGTACTGATCCTTACACTCATTTGAAGTACTTCCCCCGTAAGTACCTGACGGTTCAGTGCATTGATATGGTTGGACGGCTTTGACAACCCGCTTTTGGTAAGGACATTCTAGCTGGTTATCATAGTTGTGTTTTGAATAACTGAACCCATCTTCTAATTTGGGTCTCCCAACATTTGGAGGAGAGCATGAATCAGCTTCCCACGAGAATTTAGGAATGTGGTCGATGTTTGGCAAGCACTGCCTGTCCGGCACTATTGTTGATGTGGAATGTTCTTTATGTATTGGTGAGCACGTATCATATTCCCACGAGTAAGTGGGCAGCTCTTTAAACGATTCGTCGCAATAAGATTGGGTTTCCCACGAGAATTTTGGTATTATTGGAAATCCAAAAGGATCAAGGTCGGGTGTTGTTTCTGCGTCTTCATTAGGAGATGGAGAAGACATTTTTAATTTGTGTTCTCCATGGGTTTACTAGTTACCGATTTTATATGTGTATGTAGGCGATTTTAGCATTTAATTTGCATCGATTTTGCATCAAATAGTAGCATCGGATTAGCATCGACATTTTTAGCGTCGATTTTGCATCGAATTATAGGTACCAAAGTATGTCAACGCGTGGTAAATGTGTCACCTACCTACCAAATTTGGCAGACATTATTTAGCGTCGATTTAGCATCGAATAACATGCATTCGACGCTAAATCGACGCTATATTTTTTGAATTGCGTCGATTTAGCGTCGAATGCATGTTATTCGATGCTAATTCGACGCTAAATAATTCTATGCATTTTGACTATATAAGTCAGAGTAGTGCAACAGAAAATCATAACAATAAAATATTCAATTTCGAAATGCCAAACAGCGATCTATGGAATTACTATATGCAAAACCGAGGCACCATTCAAACCCCTCAAAACACAACTTTTGTTCCTTCAAGCCCTCCATACGATGGGTTAAATGTTATTGATGCTTCCCCGACAATTTCACTCCAACCAACTCAACAATCCCAAAACCAACCGCCCGGAATACCGGGACCTGGCGAACTCATACGGCGAGGACTGTTTCGCAAGAGGTCGCACGATGCAAAGGTGTTGCGAGGTGAAAGTTCTCAGACACGTCCAACACAAGATTTCATTCGGGAGGTCATCAATGAGCCAGAACAGGGCGACGACGATTTTAGTAGACCTCAGTGGACTCCTACTATCGATTACATAATCCGTGAAGGTATATATATATATATATAATTAACAATAATGACTGAAGATGACAAATACTAACTCTATCATTCATAACTGTAGGTTCTTATAACAACAGGAGCACACCATTATGGACCCAGGTTGCAGAAATGCGATCCCCGCATTCCCAATTTGTGAAAGTGCAAAAGGTTGACGTTCGAGCTCGATAAATATTTTATCCATTTACAGATACAATTTATCTGACAAGTAAATTGTATCTCTATTAATTTTCAGATTGTGGCTATGCTCTCTAGTATTACCCCAAACGGGCTGGGAGATCTCCTAGTAACCTTAAAGGATCCGTCAGGCAAAATCGAGGGAACCATGCACCATAAAATCTTCAAAAATGACGAGTACAAACTAGCCACTGTTGTAGGTGCGGTGGTCATTCTAAAGAATGTTACCGTATACCGTGTCAACAGGAACTCTAAGTACCTCAACATCACAGAGCGAAACATTGTTAAGGTGGATTTTCCATATATTTCTAAATATTTGTGATCATTATAAACTGATTTTCTTTTTCCAAACAGATAATTGGTGCCAATTCTATGATTGCCAAATACGAACCAACCGAAGTATCTACTATCAATGAGGAAGATGAAGGAACAACTGGGTACGAATATGAAACAGTTCCAGACTCAGATGATGAATAAACATCCGACCCGTCAATGGTTCAGAATAAGCTTAATTAAGGCTTTATGTTGCTTTACTGTTTAATAATTCCCTAGTATCCATAGTACGAGTTTATAATAATGTTCTTATCTGTAATAATATTTCCTAATTTCTAATTAATGTAATATTTAATGTGTAATGTAATATGTTTATATCATAATATTAAAACTAATGTTTTGTTTATATGCTATCTTCCATTTGAATAATAAAAAACCTACAGAATTTGATAATCACATATAACAATTACAATAACATAAAACGATAACAATCAAACGAATGGAAAAATATATACAAATGAAATAAAAACAGTCATATATGCTTCACTCTGAATCGTCATTTGAGTTGTCTTCATCCTCATCGGTACTTTCTCCACTCTCGTTTGCGAACTCGTCTTCGGAGTTTTCTGCATCGTTAGCATCCGGAAGTATTTCAGCTTGTCGATTTTGCGGATCTATAAGAATGATGTTGTCTATATCTGCTTCTGGAGTTGTAAGATCCACGGCCGTTTCATTTTGCATAGGAGCGTCGTTTGATTGAACTATCATTCCTCTAGGTGCTATTTTAAGCACAGATAACCATGGAATCCCTGTTTTTCTTACACGTGGATATGGAATGAAACATACTTAATCCGCTTGTGATGCAAGGACAAATGGATCATACTTTGCATAAGAACGCGATCCATTAACATCGATGACACCAAACTTTCCCACTCGAACCCCTCGCCCGACAACTGGATCAAACCACTCGCATTTGAAAAGGGTGCACTTTAAGTTAACCAAACCAGGGAATTGCACTTCAATAATATCTTGGATAATGCCATAAAAATCTGTGTCCCCGGCTTGAACTACCACACCAAAGTTCGCAGTTGATCTACTTTTGCCATGGTCTAACGTATGGAACACATAACCTCGTGTAAAATACATTGGAGATGACGAAACTTTCCCCAACGGACCTTGGATCAACTCTTTAAACCATACAGGGTATGACGTGTCTCCATAATCAACCTGGAAGATACAGAATACACATTGTAAATATAGTTGTACATAAAAAATTGTACATAGAGGTTTTTATGGAAACAACATATATATAACTTATATACCTGAGTCCTCAACCATTTAGCAAAGTGTTGATCTTTCCGTTTTTCAATATCATCGGCGGATGCATTTGGGAAAGCCTCGTATACTTGGCGAATGAATTCACTAATATAAAATATTGTTATAACAATTGCATTTGTTATATATGTTTCCTACCATATATAAGTACGAAAATAACCCTTTCCACCTCAATCCATACTTGGTAATTATAATATGTACCTCAGAAATGGGCTAACTTCGTCGCATTGTAAGAGAATATATGTGAATGCACAATTGTAGTCTTCGAACGAGGACCAATCTTCTTCTCTTATGGTTCCGGCCTGCCTACCAACTGCACAAAATATATCTGGGACATCTGGAACTGCATACGTTTGTGCGATGCCACCATCGTCGTTCCTACGTGGAGCTCGTTTTCGTGTCCGGACAGGAGGAGGGAAGTAATATGAGCAGAAATTAGAGGTTTCTTCGGTTAAACTGCCCGCAACAATTGATCCCTCAACCCTTGCCAGGTTTTTTGCCTTTCCTTTTAAGTCTTTCATGAATCTCTCGAAAGGATACATCCAACGAAATTGAACGGGCCCTCCTAAATCAGCTTCGTGAGGAAGATGGACAGGAAGATGCTCCATCACATCAAAGAAAGATGGAGGGAATATCTTCTCTAAGTTGCACAACAATATTGGGATGTTATTGTTTAGCTGTTGAATTCCATCCTGAGTCAGAGTTCGCACACACAGATCCCGAAAAAATGCTCCAATACCTAAACCCAAAATCCAAAATCAACCAAAACACAAATGTAATTTTCCAGACATAATTTATTTACATATTTCATTGAAAATATACCTGCAAGTGCTTCATGCACGTTCGTTGGCAAAAGTTCTGCAAAGGCGAAAGGCAATAATCTCTGCATAAACACATGACAGTCATGACTCTTCATACCAGAATTTTTTTCCCTTACTCCACAGACTTAGAGAGTTTTGACACGTATCCATCTGGGAACTTAACTTCGGTGGAAACCCAGTTGAAGAATGTTGGCTTGCCTTCGCTTGACAATCTAAAGCTAGGCACTGGAGCTCTCTGATCTCTCCCATCTCCCGTGAGATGCAACTCAACTCTAGAGCATATAAGAGCCAAATCAAGTCTAGACTTGAAGTTGTCTTTCGACCTGCCTGGAACGTTTAAGATGGTGTGCATGATGTTATCGAAAAAGTTTTTTTCAATGTGCATGACATCAAGATTATGGCGCAGTAGATGATCCTTCCAGTACGGTAGATCCCAGAAAATGCTCTTCTTATGCCAATTATGTTCTTCACGGTATCCATCTGGGAGATTGGTCTGAATATTAAACCAGTTACCACCACGTTTTGCTGTTTCTTGAGCTCCCCAATAATCAAGTTGACCTTCAATTTGTTCTCCTGAAAGATATGGAGGTGGGGGGATACGTACACGTTTGCCCTTTGCAAACAACCTCCTGTTCCCCCGGTACGGATGGTTCATTGGGAGAAATCTCCGGTGACAATCAAACCAACAAGGTTTTCTACCATTTTGTAGTTGGAATGCATCTGTTGCATTTTGGCAATACGGACATGATAACCTACCATGTGTTGTCCAACCAGATAACATTCCATAGGCTGGAAAATCGCTTATCGTCCACATAAGCACAGCTCGCATGGTAAAATTCCTTTTCCGGGAGTAATCAAAAGTACGAACCCCAGTAGACCACAACATGTTCAACTCGTGAATCAGCGGCTGTAAAAACACATCAATAGATCTTCTTGGATGCTTCGGACCAGGGATTAAAATACTCAAAAACAGAAATTCCCTCTGCATGCACATATAAGGCGGAAGGTTATAAGGTGTTAATATAACCGGCCACAAAGAATATTGCCTCCCAGACAAACCAAACGGACTAAAACCATCTGTACATAGTCCAAGATAAACATTGCGCTTCTCGTTAGCAAAATTAGAGTGTACCGAGTTGAAGTGTTTCCAAGCTTTTGCATCAGAAGGATGGTGAACTTCTCCTTCAGTAGTTGAATGTTCCGCATGCCACCTCATTGATGCAGCTGTCCGTTCTGAATGGTATAACCTTTGTAGCCTATCTGTTATGGGCAGGTACCACATTCTCTGGTACGGCACTTTCCTACCAGTGCCTTGGGGCATAAATCTTGGTTTGTGGCAAAATCGACATTCTTGCAGATCTTCATCATCTTTCCAAAATATCATGCAATTGTCAATGCAAACATCTATCATCTGCGAGGGCAATCCTAAACTAGATACTAGTTTATTTATGTGGTAATATGACTCAGCAGCTTGATTACCCTCTGGCAAATAATCTTTTAGAAGAGATTCCCAATCATCCATGGAACTCTCAGATTGATTATGATCAGACTTTATTGTCATCATCCTAGATGCCAACGATAATTTAGACAGACCTTCCCTTCATAGAGTGGTTGTTTTGCAGAATCAAGCATATCATAAAATTTTTGTGCATCTAGATTGGGTTCCTCAGCAACATCAGGAGTATACATAACTCCAGGAAATGCATCGGTTACCATTTCTTCGAACCTATTAATCTCTAACCCGACATGAGCATCATCATTTTCTATAACAAATTGATGCCCATCATATTGTTCATTAGAATAACCCTGACCCTGATCCATAGGTTGATAACTAGTACTACCCGAAGTTTCATCTTCATATCCCTCTCCATGATAAAACCAAACATAATATTCAGGTGTAAACCCTCTATTAAATAAATGCGTACCGACTGTATCAATTGTCTGTGGCGTCGAATTTTTGCACTTCCGACAAGGGCACACCATAAATCCGGTCCGTTGAATTGTAGGCACACTACTCGCTTGAGCCATGAAAATTTGAAGGCCGTTGAGGAACTCTTCTGAAAGGCCTCCATAGGCATCTTTACGACGATACATCCAGCGTCTTAGTTCGTATATATCGCCCATTTGGGAAAAAAATTTTGGAGAAAAGATTTAAGATGTTATTCGGATTGAAATTTTGGTTAGATTTTGAAATTTTTGCGATGGTGGGTGGCTATGTATAGGAGAATTTAGCATCGATTTTGCATCGAATATTAGCATCGCTTTAGCATCGAATTGCTTTGCGTCGATTTTGCATCGTTTATGAACGACGCTAAAGAAGTAGGTGAACCCGTGTTAAATGTGGCATCTACCTACCAAATTCGATGCAATATTCGACGCTAAATCGTTGCTATGCAATCGACGCTATATCGATGCAAATTTAGCGTCGATTTAGCGTCGAACATAGGCTTCCGATGCTTAATCGATGGTAATTCGACGCTATATTAAGTTTCTCCGGTGTTAACATCGAATTTGGGTTACAATGTTTCCGAACGGTCAACGGGTTAGTTAAAAAGTCTTTTGCTTTCGAGTTCGTTAACTAACCTGTTCACCGTTCGGAAACATTGTAACCCAAATTCGATGTTAACACCGGAGAATCCCCCTCTCTTTATGTGCTTTCAAGCTTCCTCTTCTCTGGTCTGACTGTGGGTTTTCATTTTAATGGTCTTTTTTAATTATAAAATATACTAAAAATTAAAATCTTAATTATCCGATACAAATGAAATTAAAACGCTAATTCGTAGACGGTTTTTGGGTCCTTAGGTTGATGAAATCTTCTCAAATCATATCTTTGGATTCTTGTTCGAACTGCGTTTGACCGGGAGGTGTAGGAGGCGGTGGAGGACGATGTATGCCTTGCAAGGCATTGGCTAATGTCGGGTTATCCAATGCAAGGATGTCAAAGAGACTGGCCAGCTTCGCTTGTTCCGTCTTTAGCTGCGCAATCTTTGCAGTAGCAGCTTCCAACTGAGCTGTCAAATGCGGCTGACACGACGAAGAAGCTACCGGGACATCGTTGATGGATCCAACACCCATCGTTCGTTGTTTCTTCTCCGGTGCAACCTATAAAATAAAAGTGTTATAAATTGCTTTGAAGTGTTATACAATAAAGTTATAATAAAAAATGAATTATAATATAATATAAGAACCTTATAAATTACCTCCTTGTGGCGGAGCTCGTGGAGGTTAGCTATCAGAAATTGCGAACCCGACCCTGATCCGGACCCGCGCCGACCACCGGATCTGGGAGTCGTATCATCCTCGGCAAATAACTTTTCATATGAACGAGGAGGTCGATCCCCCTATAAAATAAAACAAATGTATGAAAATAAACATTTGTAAAATATAAATTGATAAATAATTTAAAAACTTGTAAAATAAGTTGCTTAAACAATTAATCGATTCTTAAATTATATATAATATATGATTACAAACACATAAATCCATAAATTTAACATTTAGGGAATAATTTTATATTTTCGAAAAATAACTTGTAAATTCATTTATAATTTTAAAGAAAACTTATAAAGTTCTTTAATTGACATAAATAAAATTCATTAAATCTAAATTGAAATCTATAACTATCAAATATAAATTAAAATCTATACCTTAGCAAATGTAAATTCAATTCCATAACTTATCAAATCTAAATTCAATTCCATTTCGGAAAATATGTTTAACATCAAATTCCATTACTAATATATATAATAAATTTATAACAAATTACTAATTTAGGAAATTTAAATTAAAATCTATACCTTACCAAATCTAAATTCAATTCCATAACATATCAAATCTAAATTCAATTCTATCTCCTAAAATATTTCCTACATTTTTCCGAAAATCTATTTCACATCAAATTCCATTACTAATATATATAAAAAATTTAAAACAATTTAATAATTAAGGAAATATAAATTAAACTCTAATTTATTACAAATTACTACTATTTTTAAAATTACTAATCTATATCCTAATCTAATTACCACATATTTTTAAAATCAAATTCATAACTAATTTATTACAAATTACAAATATATATAAACAATTTAATAAAAATTTAAATATGTACCATATCGTCGGAACGAGAACCGGAGGAACCGTTGAGCCGGCGGCGGCGGAAGGAGAAGATCCGGCGGGGCGGGGACGGACAGGAGACGTTAGGAGAGAGGGAGGAGAGGGAGAGGGAGAGGGAGAGGGAGAGGGAGAGGGAGAAGGAGAGGGAGAGGGAGAGGGAGAAGGAGAGGAGAGGAGAGGAGAGGAGAGGGAGAGGGAGAGTCGGCGTGAGGGAGAGGAGAGGGAGAGAGAGAGGGGAGGGAGAGAGAGAGGCGGTGAGAGAGGTGAAGTGTTGTAACATAGCGTCGAATTTTGTGATTCGATGCTAATTCGACGCTACATAAATGTTTTTTTTTTTTTTTTGGTCAAAAAATGTTTTAAATGTTTAGGATTTGATTAAATAAATCGTACCATATACAAAAACTTTCGATACCGTTTAAAGATTTTAAATCCGCTACATATATCGATAGCGTTTAAACAGAGTTTTTTTTATTTTATTTAGGTTTTATGAATCCTAAATCCTAGACATTACAATATAATATATGAAATTTTCCTTTTACCCTACTATTTAATTGTTATAAATGTTTGGTTTCGACAGAAACTTTGATACCAAAGAGCTGATTTAGCCTCATAATATACTCTAAATGCCAAATGTGGTAAGGAGTAGATTATGGGGCTAAATCCACCCTTTGGAATCAATTCACTATCGAGAATTTATTATATTGTAAAGATTAGAACTTTATTGTTAAAATTATTTTTAGGTTTGTATATTTGATTTGAGAATTGAGTATATATAAAAAAATTTAACTTGGGATATGAATAAGTAGGTGATTTTAGCATCAATTTTGCATCGATTTTGCATCGAATGGTAAATAAGTAGGTGGACCGTGTTAAATGTGTCATATACTAACCAAATTCGACGCTATATTCGACGCTATAATCGACGCTATGCGTTCGACGCTAAATCGACGCAAATTTTGCATCGATTTAGCCTCGAATTTGGACTTTCGTAGCTAAATCGATGCTAAATCGACGCGATTTACCAACGATTTAGCCTCGAAGTGTTTCGTCCCTAATTAGCGTCGAATTAGCGTCGAATTTTGTTGTGGACACTATTACGACGCAAAATCGACGCTAATTTAGCGTCGAATTAGATTCGACGCTAAAATTCGACGCTAAATCCGTGTTTTCTTGTAGTGCGTGCTCCAATAGTATTGAAAATATCATTTAATATTGAGTTGTCTTTTGATTCTTTGGATAGATAAACGGGAATCATTATCATTAAGTGGCTTAATTGCTTATATACATAGAGGATAAAGAAAAATATTATCATAAAGTGTTATTTAACAGAGAGATGTTGTATTTACCTCAATGTATTATGTTGACTTTCTTATTTTTGTTTATTTTGATATATTCTTAATTCTAATGTATTACTTCTTTATGTAGTTTCTCCGTTGTGTCGTTGTAGACCCTTTAGAAGAAGGAAGGTGTTCTTTTAAATGTTCTATTAAATAAAGGTTATAGAGTTGTTATGAGCTTAACTTGGAAATAACAATTCTTGCGTGTGATCATTATGAGCTTAACTTGGGTGTATCGGTTTTACAATGTTTGAAAAAAGAGTTTGGGAGCCGTTTGGGAGTTTTCAACAAGTTATATAACTCGAGGTTTATTTTACAAGTTGAGCCGTTTGAGAGTTTTCGGCAAGTTATATAATTACGTTTTTGGCCATCAAGCAAGTTTTTATAAAATATCTAATAATTATATTATATAATTTATGAAATAAAACTATACCAAAAAGAGAAAGATAAATACTACTAAACTAAAAAATAAAGTTAGGAATTAGTTCATACTACTTTTGGGAAAAGGAAACGAATATAGTATAGATTGACCTCATGGTGGCATGAGGTACGTTATTTAGTTTTTAGGATACTGTAGTAAACTCTTAACTAAACAGAGCGTCTTAACATAATTTCAATGATTATTCGTTACATATTTTGTTTTTACTATTTTAATTCGATAATAATAATAACTTTTACCCCCAAAAAAATGGAAAATTTACAATTAACAACAATTTACAAAGATATCAGAGTCCATTCCTATTAAAATTGGGAAAAAGAAATTCAAAAGTTTCTAATACTATTCAAAAAGAAATTAATTGTGCCTTTTGTATAAACACTTCATCCTTTCTACCCACACAAACACCAAAACGCAATCTATTACTACTTCTTAGCTTAAACAAAGTTATTCTTAGCTTGAAACATAGTTCTTTGAGTGTTTCAATAGCATCAAAAGTTGTATAGATAGTCTACGTTTATTTTAATCCACATACCTTTATATTCAGCTGCATCACTTTTCGTTTCGATTATTTATGATCGTTTAACCTAATTATTTTACTTTTGACAGATTTTAACGTGGCCATTCACGTATGGTCGATCACGTTGCTTTTTTTGTTGGTAGGTTTGTTGTTTTTAGTTCTTAGTAAATTAATTTGTTTACATGTTTATCAATCGTGAGGTTGGTCGTAGTTCTTTTTAGGTATTTTGACACGCCCCAACCCCGATACTCTTGAGCCATAGGTCTCGCGTCCTAACTTGTACAACAAGTAATAAACCTGCACACACTAAAAAGGGGAAAAAGAGGGGTGAGCAACTCCCGGAAGAATTACTCAGTGAGGATGTTACCAACAACAACTTTAATACTCGATAAACAATAAACAATCACATACACTAAACTAGAAATATCATCACACAACCTATTACTAACAATCATAACACTTCATACATTATCTTAGCTTTCTACATTCTTTTCTTTTCACATTCTTTACTTTTCCTTTTCACATACTTTACTTTTACTTATACGTTTTTTACTTTTACTTTTACAGCCTTATAAGCGGGATCGTCATGTCACACGCTCTCAGCTCGAGCCTTATAAGCGGGATCGTCATGTCACACGCTCTCAGCCAATAGAACTACAACGGGCTAACATACGCGATCGTCCGTAGTTCCAACAAACAAAGTTCTGCAACGGGCTACGTATGCGATCGTCCGCAGAACTAACTACATTCTACAATCTCAAACAATCGTTTTCAATCCTTTAACATTCTTTCTTTACCATATAACTTTATCACATAATTTCCATAACATCAATCAAACGAACAATCAACAAACATCAATCAATTCATTCCTAGACTTAGCATAAAAAACCAACAATCATCAAACAGTCAATTCCTTGACTTAGCATATATAACCACCTATTGCTATCTAATATTAAAGTAGCCTAGATCCCACCCTCACCTTAGCCACAAGTCTTCGACGCCTCTGGAATTGCGGCCTGACCCTGCTCACACTATTCCCATAAGAATCCTGCAAGATTACAGCTCATACGGAGCTCATATCGCAAACCAAACAACACAATCCATCAGTTTACTCGATAACATGAACTGCACCAACTACTCTTAGGAAAACACATATAGAAGATAAACTAACCGTCCAATTGATGATCCAACCGTTTTTTCTGAAGATAGTAGTGTCAAGAACAACTCCACAAATTTTCAGTGCAATCAGACTTCATTTGATCCGCCAAATGTATCCTCAAAGTAGCTGCATCGGAACTGACCCGGACTGTCATAATCAGGTTACTTGCGCCAGAAGAAACAAGTCCACACGGCGACTCCGGTGGAACTAGGTTTCGATCTTGGCACCTCTGGAAAGCTGAGAATGTCACGGTCACACAGCTACCAACGGCAAAGCCATCCGATGCTCCAGTCGCTGTCAATCAAGATCCAAAGTTACCAGGTCTGAGCTGTCCAAATTCCTCGATTCTTTCCACACCAGGTTCATCTCCCATCTCCTTCTTCACCTTGAAACCATCATAGCTTCACTCACTGGTCATCACAGCAACACCACAAGGCTCGAAAGTACCACGGCGGCGTCGTGATGATCCTCTTCTCCTAACACCGTTACTCTCCCATCTTTACACGTTCCCTTGACGGCGGAACTCTCGCTTCACGTGCATCTTCTTTACCAGCCATCAAATCACCTTTTCTTCTCCTCAAGATCAACGAGATTTCTCCCTCCCTCTTCTCCTCTTTCTTACTTCTCTCCTCCATTCCCATGATCTCCCTCTGACCCATTTCTCTTCTTCCTCTCTTTTTTCTCTTCCTCTTTCACTCAACGGCGGCTCTCCTTTTTATTTTCCCTATCAGATTCTAGGTTCTTAGCAATTAAACGAGTTGACTAACTTTGGCTATGGGCCCATATGCATATACTAATTAACCGGTCCAAACATATTTTTATCAAAGGCTTCAACTCAAATTCAATTTAAATTCATAATTCAACCGGCTTGATCATTCGGTTTATCTTCCAACAAAACAACGAAGCTTCATTGATTTAAAATTTAGATTTTTGACGGATCCCCGGGATAGGGTCGTGACAATTCTCCCCCACTTGAATTGGATTCGTCCTCGAATCCTTATTTTGGGCTCGGTTTTGACAAAGCCACAACTAGCTCTCTTACTCATTCCGAAACCATCTTACTCCAATGTCAGGACCTGACTAGGACTCAAACATTTTTTTTTTTTTTTTTTTTGATCAGCCTCCATGTTATCCGCAACCTCACGCACCAACACACTTGTGTTATCTTGAAACAAAAACTCTTTCCATGATCGTCTCTTCCTTTAAATTAATACTTTCAGTTACTATTACTTCACTTTCACTTCGAACTCAACCACTTTCAATACTTTCGACACATCATTCATGTTCATTGCTCACGACTACCTCATATTCCCTTATCTTCATTTCCACAAGATTTTTCTGTAACTCCACTCTTCATAACTTGATTGAAGCTTCTTTTTCTTCTTCAATTATTCTGATGCTGATGCTCGTGAAACTCCATCCTTCTTTATCTTCTTGATGAACCTCTTTGAAAATCCAAACATTTACCAATTTGAAACTCACAAACTAGGTGTGAATCCAAAATTAGACAAGGTGTTTGGCATACTCCTCTGAAGAACTAACTAATAAACCCTAACGAACCTAACCCATAAGACTCTCAAAGCATTGAACCATTCAACCTAACTAGACTTTGACACATATCAACTAAATCTAGCGCGAGACCATAGACACCCAAAGACCATTCCAAAACATTTTCTAAATCTCTTTTAAACATTTTTTTAAAAACATTTTTTTTTTTTTTTGAAAATATATGGTCACCTAGGACAGCCTTCCGGGTCGAAACCAGCTTGGCTAACCTAGGCTCTGATACCAAACTGACACGCCCCGACCCCGATACTCTTGAGCCATAGGTCTCGCGCCCTAACTTGTACAACAAGTAATTAACCTGCACACACTAAAAAAAGGAAAAAGAGGGGTGAGCAACTCCCGGAAGAATTACTCAGTGAGGATGTTACCCACAACAACTTTAATACTCGATAAACAATAAACAATCACATACACTAAACCAGAAATATTATCACACAACCTATTACTAACAATCGTAACACTTCATACATTATCTTAGCTTTCTACATTCTTTTCTTTTCACATTCTTTACTTTTCCTTTTCACATACTTTACTTTTACTTACTTTTACAGCCTTATAAGCGGGATCGTCATGTCACACGCTCTCAGCCAATAGAACTACAATGGGCTAACATACGCGATCGTCCATAGTTCCAACAAACAAAATTCTGCAACGGGCTACGTACGTGATCGTCCGCAGAACTAACTACATTCTACAATCTCAAACAATCGTTTTCAATCCTATAACATTCTTTCTTTACCATATAACTTTATCACATAATTTCCATAACATCAATCAAACGAACAATCAGCAAACATCAATCAATTCATTCCTAGACTTAGCATATAAAACCAACAATCATCAAACAGTCAATTCCTAGATTTAGCATATATAACCACCTATTGCTATCTAATATTAAAGTGGCCTAGATCCCACCCTCACCTTAGCCACAAGTCTTCGACGCCTCTGGAATTGCGGTTTGACCCTGCTCACACTATTCCCATAAGAATCCTTCAAGATTCCAGCTCATACGGAGCTCATATCGCCAACCAAACAACACAATCCTTCAATTTACTCGATAACATGAACTGCACCAAATTCTCTTAGGAAAACACATATAGAAGATAAACTAACCGTCCAATTGATGATCCAACCGTTGTTTCTGAAGACAGTAGTGTCAAGAACAATTCCACAAATTTTCAGTGCAATCAGACTTCATTCGATCCGCCAAATGTATCCTCAAAGTAGCTGCATCGGAACTGACCCGGACTGTCATAATCAGGTTACTTGCGCCAGAAGAAACAAGTCCACACGGCGACTCCGGTAGAACTAGGTTTCGATCTTGGCACCTCTGGAAAGCTGAGAATGTCACGGTCACACAGCTACAACCGGCGAAGCCATCAGATGCTCCAGTCGCTGTCAATCAAGATCCAAAATTACCAGGTCTGAGCTGTCCAAATTCCTCGATTCTTTCCACACCAGGTTCATCTCCCATCTCCTTCTTCACCTTGAAACCATCATAGCTTCACTCACTGGTCATCACAGCAACACCACAAGGCTCGAAAGTACCACGGCGGCGTCGTGATGATCCTCTTCTCCTAACACCGTTACTCTCCCATCTTTACACGTTCCCTTGACGGCAGAACTCTCGCTTCACGTGCATCTTCTCCACCAGCCATCAAATCACCTTTTCTTCTCCTCAAGATCAACGAGATTTCTCCCTCCCTCTTCTCCTCTTTCTTACTTCTCTCCTCCATTCTCATGATCTCCCTCTGACCCATTTTTCTTCTTCCTCTTTTTTTTCTCTTCCTCTTTCACTCAACGGCGGCTTTCCTTTTTATTTTCCCTATCAGATTCTAGGTTTTTAGCAATTAAACGAGTTGACTAACTTTGGTATGGGCCCATATGCATAGACTAATTAACCGGTCCAAACATATTTTTATCAAAGGCTTCAACTCAAATTCAATTTAAATTCATAATTCAACCGGCTTGATCATTCGGTTTATCTTCCAACAAAACAACGAAGCTTCATTGATTTAAAATTTAGATTTTTGACGAATCCCCGAGATTGGGTCGTGACATATTTTTTATATAATAAGATACTATATATGTTATGAATGATTTTCTATTCTTACCCAAAAAAATGAATTGTTTTCTATTGTACTGTAGTTTTAAAATAGTGAAGTGTTTGTGTACCTAAAATATAATACATAAATAAAATAGTATAGAACGAACATTTATGGTGGTTGTGGTGTTGATGTGACGGCATGGTGGTTGCAGCGGTGGTCATGATGGTGGTGGTGGTGGCGACGGTTATACTGGCAGTGGTGATGGTGAATGTGACAACATAGCAGCAGTGGTGGTGGTGATGGTAGTGATAGTTGTGGTTGTGGTGTTGATGGGATGGTATGGTGATTACGGCGGTGGTCGCAATAGTGGTGCCCACGGTTACAATGACTGTGGCGGTGGTGGTAATGATGGTGGTAGTGCCGGTTAGAAAGATGGTAGTTGTAACACCCAATCTTTTTTTTTTTTTTACAAATATTTCTACTGCGGAAATTAACATAAACAATTAAACCAGTAAAAATAATCCAACAATAAATATCTCCTTTAAACCATTTAATTCAAACACCAAAATTCAGGAATGTAGAATAAATTATCTAGCAACCTAACCAACTGGTTCGCTAGACTAAACATTAAAACCTAAACCCTATCATCCTCTTCTCTCGGCCTCGATTCTACGATCACACTTTTCCTTTACCTGCAACTCAAAGAGAAAAACAGAGTTGCGTGAGTATTATCATAAATACTCAGTGGAGCGGTCATCCCGCCAATAGGAAAAACATAAAAATACGAATATCAATTTTCTACGCGATTAAATATCGATTAAACCAATTTCCAGATTAAATTACCAATTCAGCTTAATTAACATTTTCTTTTTAGATTAATTAACAACACAGATTAATTAAAAGAAACACACGAAATTACACAATAAACTATCGGGTGTCGATCGACACACCACTCTGGTGTCGATCGACACGCGACCAAGTCGATGTCCATCTCTGCGCGAGGTGTTGATCGACACTGCCCGCAGGCGTCGATCGACACGTCGCACCAGAACCCGAGCCCGAGCCAAATCCTCACACGGCTCGTCTCGATTCCTCGTGGATTGACACAGCGATACACAAGATGAATTCACCCAACAATCAATCACATAATCAGGGTTTCCATACGAAAAACGAATAACGATCATCACACAGTTCCTAATATCCGATCCTATGCTTTTCCTAACGATCACGCACTCACCTTTGAGTTTTGAAGCGGATTGACTAAGGAACGAACGCGAAATGACTGATCACAGCCACCAACTCTCTGATTCCTCGCTGGAACCGAAAGGAAAAGAACCTCGAATCACCACACAGAACAAACGAACGGCGAATCCTCAAGAACACGAGCGATTCTACTCAAAAACCTTTGAATCACAAACTCTCTCTCACTTTTTCAAGCTTCTCTGTGATTTTCTCACTGGAAAACGCGGCCACGAACAACATAAGCTTATATACCCGAGCCCTAGGGTTCCCTTAAACCAACCCAAGCCCAAACCGAACCGAAATCAAAACCCTAAGTCTGATTTCAATGCGTGTCGATCGACAGACACACTGTGTTGATCGACAGGAACCTCTCTGCCCAAAACCTTCGCAAGGCAAACACCCGTGTCGATCGACAGACACCCATTCCTATCGATCGACAGGCATCCAAAATAACCCATTTTGGATCCCGGGTGTTACAATTCTCCCCCACTAACAATGGATTCGTCCTCGAATCCTCACAAAACCGCATATCAAAGACTCATATCCGACCCCCAAATCGGTGCATTAGTGCCACCAAAACTCAAAACCTGACCCAACCCGGTCAAAACTATCTGAGATCAAACACCCGATCTCCGAGGCTCTCGTTCAGTCTCATGTTTATACGCCCGTTTTCAGACACCTATTACTCTTAACTCATTCCACACCACTCTCACTCGCAGGAAGCATCCCTTGAGCTATCGGTGTCACACCACTCACACTCTCGGGACGCATCCCTCAAGCTATCGGTGTCCCGCACCCCTTTCACTTGCAGGACGCATCCTTTGAGCTATCGGTGCCCGCACCCCTTTCACTCGCAGGACGCATCCTTTGAGCTATCGGTGCCTTGTGCCCCTTCCACTCTCAGGATGCATCCTTTGAGCTCCGAGTACATAGGGAAAGCTACACAATCCCTAGAGAGAACGCATCCTCTCAAAACAAAATGAATGAGTTGATCCGGACCGCAGTCCCTAGAGTAATAAATTCTAAAATGCTGATAAACATCTATCGACTAACTGCCTCTCGTGGTCAAACTCGATACTCCCTAACCCGGAATATCACCACATCACATATAAGAAAGACACATCTTATAACACAGATTAAATAAGAACAACTCCATCTTATAAATCTCGAAAAGGTATAATCGTTACAACACAACGAAAAAAAACAACGATACAAAGCATCAACATGCTAAACAGACTAAACTGGAACCACAAAGAGAATTAAAGCTCACGCCACGACCTGCTTGTCGAACCACTTCCTGAACTTTAACTTCATTTTTGCCTCGGGCTCCCAAGTCTCCTCCTCAAAACCAGCGCAATCCCACAGAATCACCAACAAAGGAATCTTCTTCCGACGCAGCACCTTGACTCTCCTCTCGAGAATCCTCATAGGCATTGCCGGAACAGTCAAAACAGGCTGAAGATCCGCAGGAATCTCCGACACTACCTCCTCCAACTCATGCAGGCACTTCCTCAACATCGACACATGGAAAACCTTATGAAATGCCTTCATGATCGGTGGTAACTCAAGCCGATACGCCACCGGCCCAACTCGCTCCACTACCGGAAACGGACCCATAAACCGCGGACTGAGCTTGTTCTCTGATATGGCTCGGTTAGGACCCCTCAACATAGCCACCTTGAGATACACATGATCTCGCACTGCAAACTCAAGCTCTCGCCGCCTCTTATCTGCATAACTCCTCTGCCGATCCTGAGCTTCCTTCATGTTAAGCCTCACAACCTAGACCTTTTTCGTTGTTTCCTGAACATAAGTAGCTCTATGAATACTTCGCTCCCCCACTTGGGTCCAGCATAGGGGTGTCCTGGAAACTGTTATTATAAGCAAACTCCACTAAGCTCAAATGACCAGCCCAGTGACCACCCCAATCCAAAACACACATCCTCAGCAAATCCTCCATAGTCTGAATAGTCCTCTCTGACTGCCCATCAGTCTGTGGATGATAAGCTGTACTCATATGCACCTTAGTGCCCAACTCTGCCTGAAACGCTCTCCAAAACTCAGATGCAAACCTCGGATCTTGGTCTGACACAATGCTGGCTGGCACTCCATGCAGCCTCACAATCTCCTACACAAATTTCTTAGCCAAAACAGCCGCGCCATCTGTCTTCTTGATGGCCAGAAAATGTGCTGACTTAGTCAACCGATCAACAATCACCCAAATAGCATCGTGCGTCCGAGACACAGATAATCCCACAACAAAGTCCATCGTGATCCTATCCCACTTCCACTCCGGAATGGGTAAACTCTGCAGAAGACCACTAGGAACCTTGTGCTCAGCTTTAACCAGCGAACACGAGTTCCACTTGGAGACATAAGCCGCTACATCTCTCTTCATCCCGACCCAGTGATAATACCGCTTGAGATCACGATACATCTTAGTCGCTCCCGGATGAATCGAGAACTTACTAGCATGAGCCTCCCGCAGAATCTCCTCCCTCAACTCCTCAACCTTGGGTACACAAACCCTACCGCGAACAAGAATCGCCCCACTCGAGGAGACCTGATACTCAGAACCCGCCGCGGTCGACACAACCACTAAACCAGAATCACTCGCCTGAGCCACAAGAATCTTACTCAACAGATCCGCCTGATCAACCGCCTCCAAACCCAAAGGCTCCTCTAACATGGCACATAAACGCAATGTGCTAATTTCGCTAATCAGCAACTCAATATCCTGCTCCTGCGCCGAATCTGCCCGACGACGACTCAAAGCATCCGCTACCTGGTTCGCCTTACCAGGATGATAGACTATATCAAGCTCATAATCTGCTAACAATTCAACCCAACACCTTTGCCTCACATTCAGCAACGACTGAGTGAAAATGTGCTGCAGATTCTTATGATCGGTGAAGATCTGAACCTTCCCACCATACAGATAAGATCTTTAAATCTTCAATGCAAACACCACTGCACCCAACTCTAGATCATGCATAGGATAATTACGCTATGCGCCCCTCGGCTGCCTCGAAGCATACGCAATCACTCTACCCTCCTGCATCAACACACAACCCAAATCAATCTCGGAAGCATCCGTGTACACAACATACGACTTACCCGGCTCGGGCAACGCCAAAACCAGTGTACTCATCAACATCTCCTTAAGCCTCGAAAAGCTCTCCTCGCACTCCCGGGACCAAACAAACGAAACATCCTTCCCGGTCAACTTTGTCATCGACTGAGCCATACTCGCAAATCCTTTGACGAACCTCCAATAATATCCTGCTAAACCCAAAAAACTCATGATCTCGGTAGCATTAGTCGGTCTAGGCCAATCTCGAATAGACTCTATCTTAGCCGGATCCACAGAAACTCCCTCTGCAGATACAATGTAACCAAGGAATCCCATCTCCCTCTACCAAAAACTGCACTTGCTCAACTTAGCATAAAGCTTCTGCTCCCGAAGCTTCTCCAGAACCAACCGCAAATGGACCTTGTGCTCCTTAGGACTCTTAGAGTAAACCAAGATATCGTTGATAAAAATAATCACAAAGACATCCAGGTACTCCCGAAACACGCCGTTCATCAACCGCATGAACGCTGCTGGCGCATTTGTCAGACCAAACGGCATCACCACAAACCCGAAATGACCATACCGTGTCCTGAAAGCAGTCTTCCGAACATCAACCTCGTCGATCGGAATCTGATGATATCCTGAAGCCAAGTCAATCTTGGAGAACCAAGTAGCACCCCTCAACTGATCTAACAACTCATCAATCTTCGGGAGAGGGTACTTGTTCTTCACAGTGACCCGGTTAAGTCCCCGGTAATCGATGCATAACCGAAAACTACCATCCTTCTTTTTCACAAACAACACCGGCGCTCCCGACGGTGAAGTACTAGGACGGATAAAACCCTTACTGGTCAAATCCTCTAACTGACTCTTCAGCTCAGCTAACTCGGCCGGAGCCATCCTGTAAGGTGCCTTGGAAATGGGCTCTGTCCCAGGCTATAACTCAATCGTAAACAGATTGGACCGCGACGGCACTAATCCCTGCAACGACTGAAAGACATCCTCAAACTCCCGGACAACCTGAATCTCGCTCACTGTAACCTTACCAACGGACTCTGGCATAGAAATCGTCGCCAAATACGCCTCGCATCCTCGCTCCAACATCTGCACTGCCTGAACCGCAGAAATCACCAAGCTCCCTGAAGTCGGTCTCACTCCCTGAAACGTCAACTTCTCTGGCCCACGCTCAAAGGACACTCTGCCTCAGTAACAATCCAGATGGACTCTATAATGAGACAACCAATCCATCCCCAGGATAACGTCATACAGCTCCACCGGACTGATCACCAAGTATGCTGGCATAAACTGCCCCGCAATCTGAACATCAACTGCTCTAGCACAGCCCGAAGTAGCCAGGAAACCACCTCCAGCTACCTTGACCAACCCTGAACGCTCACCCGCGCTGCTACGGATGTCACTGCTCTCGGCATGCTCTGGGGTAATAAAGCAGTTCGATGCTCCAGAATCAAAAAGCACGTGGGACTCAAAACCTCCCACTAATAAGGTCCCTACACAATTCATATGCGTTGAGAACCCTACTAGACTATCACAAGCAAAAAGCGGAAACAAACAACAATTCACCAACTAAAGAATTTACGAAGTCTGAGTCTAGAATTTTACCTGTGATCGAAGCGCCGCTAAGCTGTCCCTGCCCCACCTCTCCCGGGGTATAGACTCGCGGTGCTGGCCCAATCTTACCCAACGGCTGCACTGCCGCCAACTGCGCCACTGGCTGAACTGGAGCAAAAGTCATCCGCTGCAGCTTAGGACACATCGGCCTGATATGCCCGGACTCCCGGCAGTTATAACAGACTCTCACATCTGCCTGCCGCGCCTGCTGCTGCTGACCACCCTTCCCAGGGCAACTCGACAACTGATGCTCCAAACTGCCGCATCCAAAACACGCTCCGACAACTATTTGATAATACCGTATAAACAGTTACCGAATTAACAAAAACATAAATTTTAAAAATTAACAAACTGCTATTTGATAATTCCATAAAAGCAGTAACCGACTCCTTTTCTTCCTCAAAACAATACTTCCATACATACCATATTTATGTTATTAATATTTTTAAAAAGGAAATCCTAGAAAAAATTGCATCCTATTACTTTTTTAAAAAGGAAATCTAAAAGTCCATATACTAATTCCAAAAAGGAAATTAATCCTCCCAACTGTATAAATACTTTAATATTTCAAGGTATTTTTATTTCTCACAACTTTAATATTTTTTAGTTATGTTATTATGTTTCCATGGTTAAATCATCGTCTTCCTCTCTTTTCCTAATTATTTTTTTTCCCTCTTATTTGCAGGTCCATCAAATCATAAATTAAAGGTATTATAACTATATAGCTCTTCAATTTTACGATTTGTGTAATTTTTGTTTGATCAAAAGGTGATTAATTTATTTCTTTTTAAAGTATGATCTCTCAAAGACCATATATCCCTCATGTATAAGCCACATAATTGATTAAATCTATATCTCAGATTATTCATATCCTAAAGAGTAGAAAGCTACGTTGATTTTTGGGATTACCGTTTGTGTAATGTTTTTTAACAATCGTTTGAATAAATTTTGTTTTAGCAATTGCTTGTGTAGAAATTTATACTAACATCTTCTGATTTCCTTTTTTATGATTTGTGGGTTTCATGGATTTATATTACGGTGAATAAGGTAATATTTTCCTACACAATGCTACATCAAAACCTAGATGGTGAAAAGTGGTTCTGAAAATTAGTGGTGCAACTCTTGACTATACGGGTCCTAATGACATTGATCTAGAATATTTCTAGATTCTCAAGTAGTGGTTTATGTATAAATAACAATCTATGGATTATTGCTACTTGAGAGACAGGCCTGTTGGAAGATCAAACGTGTCATTCTTGTAAGATCAAACAAAGAGCTAACTGAATTACTATGGCATATACAAGATCACCACCTCTTAGAGCTTGGAAAAGGGTTTGGTGTTTTTTATTTATTTATGTTTTGGTTTTGAAGTTGTCTTGATAGTGTATATATATATATATGTATATAGATTGTCTTTCTTTGTATGTTTCTTGGTTTTTTTTCGTAGATATTGGTTTGATTGCCATCTATGTTTCAAAATTTAGGTCTTGCTCTCATATTATCAATGTTTGATGGGTGTTTCTTCTTCTTCTTCAAGGTAAGTGTTTTCTTTTCTAGATATTTGTGCTATTGTGTTTGATTCAAGGTACGTAAGGCCTTTTTATGTTCAAATAAAATCTTTGATCCACTATTCTTCCTCTTTTTCTTGCTATCGTAATGATTTTTCCTTATTTTTTAACTTGGTAGTTTGTGGTTCTTTAGTAATTTCAAAATAATTTATGTAGTTTGTGATTATTTAGTGATTTAATAGTTTTCTAATGATCTATGTTATTGTTTTGAATTTACGTTTGGTTTATACTAATCTTTTTTTTTTGTCCAGATTCAACTTCTCCGACATGATAATTTTTTTTTCCACTTGCCTTTTTAAAGGGTTTTTTATGCCTATTATTTTTAAAGTCCAACAAAGATGTATTTTATCCAGTAATATCAAAAAGAAAAAAAAATAGAAAACATACGAAAAACTTAAGGTCAGTTATTTCCATTGGAACCATCGAACATCAGATGTTTGAATGGACGAACAAATACCTTGATCTGGTCTTTCAACCATGTGTGTGTCGAGATTGAAGATAAATATATGTTTTTCACTTCAAACATGATTAAATTGTTTATAACGAAGGGCATGATGATCACCATAGGAAGATATTGAATTTCTTTTGACACATTTTATGGCATTGGCAAGAACGGTGACTCCTTGATCAAAAAGTATTGCTTCGCAATACTCTTAGATCCAAAAATGTATAATGATAATTTTTTTGTAATATACAATTGGAAAATAACTATAAAACTACTTTGACAAAAAAAATAACTATAAAACATACAAAGTATTCATTTGTTTTTTTTTTTATCGTTTTCTAACTTCCATTTTATTAAATTTACTTTTACTATCTCTCTTTGTTTATCAGATCATATTCATTTACATATTAACCACACAAAGTGTATATAGTTTACAAAAATATGTAGTAATTTCATGTGTAGAGTAGCTTATATCAAATCTTTAATAACAAATTTTATTTGTATATGGTGACACAAGAAAGCTAAAAAGCTAAAATTGGCGTTTGCGAGGTCTCGGAGAACAGGTCCGGAGAAGAAGACTCACGATAATAATCATAAGCCTTTTGTTCTTGCCTTCTTCAACATGTATGTGTATATATAGTGTAAAACATTGATGGTTAACAATTTTACTTTTTCTTTTTCTTTTTAACTCAATCTAAAATATGTGCTCCCTTTATATATATGAAATTATACGGTTCTCTCCTCCATATATTGCAGACGTAATTGGTTAAATTTTTGGCATGGGACCTCTAGAAGAGGTAAGGGCATGAAAAATCAAACAATAGACTTACTATAATCTAAAGGATACATCATATGTTGTACTATGTGTTTTTTGTGTTAAACATATTTTTTGTGTTGTAATATGTGTTTCAAAAGTATTTAAATGTTATTCAATGACTTCAACCTTTTTTTTTTTTGATAAAATGAAAATTATATTTACCAAAAGATAGAAATTGTTTATTACATTGTGCTCGGCGGAGCAAAAGAATCATAAAGGCCCAAAAGAAGAAAAGAAAAACTAAATGAGACTGGGAGAATTGCTCTTAAATGTTTATTAAATTCATCAATAAAACTCACGCGTAGCATGGGTGTAAAATCGGTGTAATACTATCTTTAAAACAAAAGTAAGGTTTTGATTAACTATTCTTCTTCTTCTTTCTGTTGTAGCTATTGTTCTCTATTTTCTTTGTTTGCCTCTTAGAATTTCTATCAAGTTATTCTCAAATCATTACCTCTTAAATCTATTCGTTGAAAGTAGTTTGGTATGTAATTTTACTTTTTTTTTTTATCATAGTTTTAAAACGTTTCCTCTCTTAATGAGTCTTTAGGTTTTTCCTACTCAACAAGCTATCTCTTATAGGTTTCCAAATGTATTTAAGTTAGGTCACCGGCCGCCGCCATGGTCGAAGCAACGTAAGCTCGACCGCCATGGTTGACGCAACGTAAGCTCATCTATCACTAGGTTAACTCTGCAATAGTAGTAATGAGGATCTTCTTTTGCTCTAGGATTTGTAGTGGATATGAATTTTGATCTGTTTTTTTTTTGTTGGAATATGTTTGAATGTGCATAAGAGCTTTGTTGGATTCGTTAAAGCTTCAGGTTTGCTAGATTTTTCTATGATCTGGAATGATATTTTGGGGTTTGTATTTTATCATGTTGATATTTACTTTGTAAAGCTGATAGAGTTAAGTGTTTTGGGATTCAGGATTTCTAACAAGGATAAGGAGTTTATGAAAACATGTCCAGTAGGGCCTGTTTGGCACTCAATCGCTATGACAACTTTAAGCGACAAGAGATTACAACGTGTATGAAGATGAATGACACGGTGGTGAGAGGAAAGGTGTTGTCGCAGCTGAGGAAAAGTGCGGCTCAAACCAGTCCCAACCATCGTTGGAATTTTCAGCGTCCAAAATTATGTCCAATAACGGTCGCTGCATCACCGCTAACTTCACTGCTCTTCACATACTTGTGTTACAAGAAACCTAAATACAAAGCATTTTTTGTGTCGCCAACGCTGGTTGCAGAGAGCCTATTGGAATGTCGTTCATATATATATTTTAATGCAATCGTCATTCTTTGTATATTTCTTGATATCGCCATGTTGTCCTTTCAACGTGGTAAATTTTTCGAAATATATATAAATTTTGACAAGTATAAGATCTTGAAATATTTAGATTTTAGCAAGTTTATTTTTATTTTAATGTGTTTGGCATTTAAAATAATATAGTTAACGATTGATCGTGTGTTTCTTTTTTAAGGTTGTAACTGATTTCTTTTCCATATAGTTGTGCTAATGTGTTTGTTTTTTATTTTTAATCTTTTTAGATTTCAAATAAAGTACTTGATCTACTAACTTTTCATGCTATTATAATGGTTTTTCTTTTTCCTTTTTTCATTCATCTAAAATTTGGTTTTGTTGTGTTCGTCCTTTTTAATGAGGTAAGTTTAGATTTGGTATTGTGGCCATATCTAAATTATGGTGTCATAGAATTAAGCTCTTTTGATATTATAAGAGCTAATGTATGAGAGCAATAACACGTAGTGACAATATTTTTTACTCTTAGCTCCAACTGAAATATTTTTTACTCTTAGCTCATATCTAAAGATAACATGTCATTGGGAAGTTTGATGATAACTTCTCTCTATTCTTTATGCCTCAGTCACAAGTTACTAAAAGGCAAAAACTTTAAATTGGCTATTTTTCAAGGTCAAGGAAGATAATGCAGTTAAGCTCTAAACATTAGTTATCTTTTGGATTCATTTAATTAAAAAAAATATTGCTAAACATGAAAAAAAAATTGGGATTATTTCCTATTGCTTTTGGGAAAAGGAAATTCACAAGTTTTTGTTCCAGTTACCTAGCTAACAAAATTAGAAGACGTCGTCAAATTCTTTTGCAAAATTTGAAGTAGCAATCAACGAGAACAAAGACATGTTTGGTTAATATTTTTTTTAATATCACCATAAACTAACTTTAAACATGATTTTCTTAGATATACTGTTGGAAAATTATTCATTATCTATTACGATTATACTATGAAGTGGAGAGTCCTCTTATTTTATAGGTGAAGACATGCTTAACTAAAAAGGTAAAACTTTAGACTTTCTAACACTGCATAAAAGAATATGAGCCCCAACAATACACTAAGATTGAAATAGATAATGTAATGCAACGACATGAACGCTTACTAATTGAGTTTAAAGACATGGCACAAACATATCTAAACATTACATATATAAAATTATCTACACATGTAAGCTACGGATATAAATTAATATTTATGGTAAGATAATTATTTAATTTTTATGATTGCTTCACTTTTTTATTATCATACTTTTGTATTTTTATATATCAATGTCTACTTAATTTTGAATTAACAAATCCAAATAATTATTAAATCCTTTGAATCACTACAAGAAAACAGGCTGTTTTCCGACGGAATTTCCGGCCGTCAGAATTCTCGTCGGAATTCAGACGGTTTTCCGACAAAAAATCATTTCGTCAGTACTCCGTCGGTTTATTTTGACAGAATTCTGACGACTAGGATTACCGTCCGTATGCCGTCAGAAATTCGTCAATATTTACCGACGGATTACCGACGACGGTAAGCTGTCGTAACTTTCCGTCGACATTCCGACGGAAAACCGACAGAAATCAGATTTTTCTATCTGACAGACAGAATTCCGACGGGATTGTGACGGGGTCCGATGTCGGCAAATTTTGGGTGGTTAACATATCATCTGGGTTGGCCGATGGGATTGAAGTGTTGTTATGTCGGAGGTTTTGACGGTTTTCCGACGGATTTCTGACGGATTTTCATTCTACATAAATTTTCACATTTCTTCTGACGTTCATAACAACATTTGAAAAACAAAATTTTTTTTTTAGAGATGAGTTCTTCATATTTTCGGTCATGGATGGACAAGCCAATGATGGAAGGAGAAGTAGTCGTTCAAGAGATGCTGCAAAAGACGCAAAAGCTTTTCCCTGGAATTTTTCCATGGAAGAGTGCAGATCCTCCAGATATCTGAAGTTCCTCAAAATAGTCAAGCTAACAGACTAAAAACAAGCGCTCAGTGGGAGGCCACCCACTGGTACGTATTTTATTTTCGTTTTAAATTTCTTTTATTACTAACTTTCTGTTTAATTTAAATGTTTCAGTTTACTAAATTTCTTTTTCAATTTATTTTGTTTTGCTATTTATTTTATTCACCTTCTTCAGGCTTAATGAATACTGGGGACAGTGTTGTTTAAGTCTGGGGGAGGTAGTTGCTAACATTGTGTTTTCTTTTGAGTTTTTATGGTGTTTTTCAAAAAAAAATTTGTTTTATTCGGGTCGAAACTCCCCTTTCCACTTGCTTTGAACAACACTCAAGGACCATTACAATGCGAGTTAATTGGTTTTACAAGGTGGGTAACTAGGAATGCATCGGTTTAACGGAGCGAGTTCAGATTTGTGGAGAACGTCAGAAAGACGTTGCAGACCCCACCCCTAATGAACTCTAATTTCTTGTCTTGGGCGTTGGTAATCGCATGCCTTGATTCCTCTTTCAGCACTAGCTAAAAATAAGCTTCTTTGGTTTTCCCTTAGCTAAAAATAAAAAGTCTTAGAATAAAAAGTGAAAAGATACTCACGACCCGGTCTTCCACAAGAAACCACAGTAGTGTAGGCCTTATGACCCTGTCTCCCACAAGGAATAATAGTAATAAGCGCTATTCTAAGACTACATAAGCGATCCTCATGAGTCTGTCTTCCACAAGAAACAATAGTAATGAGTTGAATCCTATGAAACCATGAAAATGGACAGAATAATCTAAGGGAAACGAAAAAAGGAGCAGTGCAGAAAAGCGTTTAAGTAAGGGAAAGAATCTAAAAAGTCCAGCGATATATATTCCCTCGATGAGACCGCACTTAATAAACTAAAGGGGTTTGCGACTGAAAGTCTGAGTTTCTCTAAGGGGTTTGGAATCAATCTGGAGAACTGCTATACTTCTAGGGAAACATCGAAGTATCACCGGGTTAGCTTTGCAAGGTATGTGGTTCCTAAAAGAGTGATAACATCTGTTTTGCTAAGGGACAAACAAAAAGCTAAGTCTGGGGTAGTTGATATATCATGGTTTTTACCCAGTTTAGACCATGATAAAAGTCCAATATCTAGAGTCTTTGGTGTGTTTTGTGTTTGTTTTAGAGTCTTTGCAGGTTTCTAGATGATTGGAGCATAAAAGATGTTTACTGGAAGTTTTAGAACATTGCGGAAGAAGATGACGAATTGATCAAGTGAAGAATAAATTTCAGAGGTGTCGAGCGACACCCTCGCGAATTCAGAAAAATTCAATTTCGGAAGTTTGCCGTTTTTGCCCAGAAGTTTCACATGTTTACTCTTATGTTTCCAGTCGGTTTAGGACCTCTATAAATACGTGTTTAAGCCATTGTTTAGGCTTCATGCTTTATTTTACTTAGTCTAGAAGATATCTATCAATAAAAGTAATGATTTCTTCTTTGATTATGTCTGAGTAGTTTCCCTGTTAGGTTTAAGGATTTTCAAAGGTGTTTGATGAATTGCTAGATCTGATTTTAATTGCATAGGATAATATCTTTAGAAGTTCTCCATCTTGTCTTGTGATTAATGCTTATTTTAGATTCATGACCTGAAATCTGATCTTAGGATAATTAATAGAAACGACAGTTTTATTGATTACTTGATCTAGATTTTGATGAGCAAAATTTTTTTTCGCAAAGAAATTTGGTTTAGGGTTTTGTGAACAATTGAACTTGAACTTTAATGCTTGTTTAAGTTGTTAGGATTCGCAAATATATTTGGTTTTCTATGATTTAAATATAGATACTCTCTGCAGCGAAAGTTGATTGATTTTACATTCGTGTTCATGTTTAAGAACTCTGCATCATAATCTTATCTTTTATTTATTATCTGCATATCTGATTCACCTACGATTTCCCTGTGCTTAGCTCCTTTTTAATTGATTTACAACCCGAATTTACTGCTTTGTTTACTTGCTTTTCATATGCATCATCCTGCTTAGTTTAATCTGAATTTAATAATCTATTGTGCAATTGATTCTCTGTGGATTCGATCCCGAAGTACTGCATCTGATCTCTGAATTTGAGAGAGTAGGACAAAGGGAAATTTGACCATATCAAGCATAGCGACGGAGAATATTGACACTGTGAATGTCCGCATCCATTATATTATCCCTTCCAGTCAGAAAACATGCAATTTTGTTTATGTTCATAAGATCAACCTTCTTGATAGCCACCTTGTCAGAAGAGGTCAAAGGAGATATCTTTAAAAACTCGTTGATTGATCTCGGAGAGATGTGAAAGATACGACCTCAAACTAGAACATAAAAACCGACATCCCCCAATGAAATTGTATAGCTAGTATTCAACGGTTATACCTTTGTTTTAGAGAGACAGTTATTGGAGTGTATCGAACCGGTGGTTTAAGTTTTATTACTGGTTGAGCTTTCTATTAAACTAGAATCAAATGTATATATATTTACATATGTGTAACAAACTAAGTAACGAGAACAATTAATCATTCAATGATCAATAACAACTTTTCCATCTTTCTCTCTTCACTCTCTCTCTTCACCTCCATTGATGAAGCTTGATCTCAAGCTCTAATATGGTATCAAAGCTCAAAATCGCTCAATTCCGCGTTTGATTCGGTGTATCTCTTCGTTTTTCTTCCATCTTCTTCTCCGATTTCATCCCAATTTCTTCTGTTTCTTCTCCGATTTCGTCTTCTTCTTCCCAGAAATTTTCGCGATTTCTGGAAAATTTCTTACTTCTTCTTTCACAATTTCTTCACGATTCACATTGAATCTTCATCATCTCTACTCGTTCCATCAATTTCGAAGAGATTTCACCAATGGCGAATGAAAATTCGACTCCGATTGCACAATCTTCGTCTTCCCTTCCAGCTCCAGATCCAGCTACAAGAACAGCATCGCTATCTGATCCGAACTCGAATCCTCTTTATATTCACAGTGCTGATCATGCTGGTATCTCTTTAGTCTCTGAAAAACTCATTGGTTTAAGCAATTTCAACACATGGCGTAGATCGATGATGATGGCTTTAGGAGCTAGGAACAAGATTGTCTTTGTGAACGGATCTTTTCCTGAGTTAGATGAATCTCATCCTGATTTTGGTTCGTGGTCACGATGCAATAATATTTTTTGCACTTGGATTGTTAATGCCGTTGATAAATCAATTGCTAAAAGTATCATGTATATGGAGACGGCTAGACAGATGTGGTTAGATCTTCATGATCAGTTTAAGTAGAGTGATGGACCACGTACTGCAGATATCAAACAACAACTATTTTCTGAAGTACAAGGTTCTCAAACTGTGAGTGAATATTTCACAAAATTGAAGCAACTTTGGGAAGAATTGAGGAATCATGAGCAGGCTTATTCGTGTTGTTGTGGTAGAATGGATTGTATTAATATCAAGAAGTTAGAGCTCCGTGATGAACAAGATCGAGTGTTGAAATTTCTGATGGGGCTCAATGATACTTTTACTGGTATAAGGGGACAAATCTTGATGATGGATCCTAAACCATCTATTTCCAGAGTTTTTAATCTGGTTTCTCAGGAAGAACGTCAAAGATCTATGAAGAGTGGTCCACCTACTAGTGCTGTTGTTTTTCAGACTTCTCAAGCTGGACTTCTCCCTGATCCAGTAGTTGCTTATGTTGGGGGATATAACAGGAACAAAACTAGACCCATTTGTTCTCATTGTGGTATGTCTGGTCATACAGTGAATAGGTGTTACAAGCTTCATGGTTATCCTCCAGGGTATAAACTTCCTGCATCAAACCAGAATGGAAATACTAAGTTCCCTCAGCATCCTCAAACTAAACCACAACAGTCATGGCCTCAGAGGAAAGAAAATGTTGCTAATCTTACAGTTCAAGATAATGGTGTTATATCTGTGAACAATCAACAGGGTGTGTGCCTAGGAAATCTCACAACAGAACATGTTCAACAGTTTCTAAGTGTTCTGAACAACTCTCAACAAGTTCAGAACAAATCTTCTCAGATTTCAGGCAGTACTATTACACTATCAGATGGGACAGCTTCCATTTCCAAACCTCAACCGCACCTAATTCTTCAAACACAATCATCTCCAGGTACCCCTTTCACACCATTACATCTTATTTCTAATGCGGGAATTAAGAATGGCCTTACTTTTGCTGAAAATGCCTGGATAATTGATACTGGTGCAAGTTGTCATGTTTGTTATGACCTGAATCTGTTTACTAAAACTGAACCAATAGAAAATACTTCTGTAACTCTCCCTGATGGAACACACATCTCTGTTGTACTTTCTGGCACAATCACACTATCTGAACATCTCATTCTTAGTTCAGTTCTCTATGTGCCTCATTTTAAATTCAATCTTCTTAGTATTAGTGCTCTTACAAGAAACAGTACAATCTCAGTATTGTTTTCTTCTTCCTCTTGTTATATCTTTCCTTATAATCCTTTCCTTCTTCAGGAGCATACTCCGGACTTGATGATTGGGAAGGGTAACCTCCACAACAATCTTTATGTCCTGGAGCCTCCATATTCTCCTCACACTCAAATCATTTCATCAATATCTCAAGATCAAGTCTCTCAGGTTGTTTGGCATCAAAGGCTTGGTCATCCTTCACCAAATAAAATTCAGTTTCTTTCAAAATTCTTAAACATTTCTTCTAGGAAAACAGATCATGATATTCATTGTAAAGTCTGTCCTTTAGCAAAACAAAAGAGGCTTTCTTTTTCTTCTTCTAATAATCTTTCTGAGTCTCCATTTGATTTGATTCACTTGGATGTTTGGGGTCCTTTTCATATTCCTACTATAGATGGTTATAAATACTTTCTTACTATAGTAGATGATTGTACAAGGGTTACATGGGTATATCTTTTATCAAATAAAAGCTCTGTTTCAGTGGTTTTCCCTGAATTCCTTCAATTTGTTGAAACACAATATAAAATCAAGGTCAAAGCCATAAGATCAGACAATGCCCCTGAACTAAATTTTTCTTCACTTTTAAAGTCTAAGGGTATTCTGCATTACTTTTCTTGTGCTTACACTCCACAACAAAACTCGGTTGTGGAACGTAAACATCAACATATACTTAATGTGGCTAGATCCTTGATGTTTCAATCAAATGTCCCTATAGAGTACTGGGGTGATTGCATTCTTACTGCAATCTATCTTATAAACAGAACACCTTCTCCTGTTCTTCAAAATAAAACTCCTTATGAGCTCTTAACTTCCAAAGCACCTTCTTATACTCATTTAAGGGTGTTTGGTTGCCTCTGTTATGCCTCTACTCTTCTTAAGGACAAACACAAATTTTCTCCTCGTGCTACTCCTTGTGTATTTCTTGGATATCCGCCTGGATACAAAGGATATAAAGTACTGGACTTAGACACTAAAGTGATATCTATCACTCGAAATGTGGTCTTTCATGAATCTGTTTTCCCATTCTCCAACTCTCCTTTGATTCAAGATCCATTTTCTCAGGAATTGTTACCTTTACCTGAACCAGATTCTCTATTTCCTGCTTCTTTTGACATTGACCTTCTTCCTTCTGATGATTCTTTCTTTTCTCCTCCTCCTTCTTCTGCATCTTCTGTTTCTCCAGAACACAATATATCATCTTCTGCGTCTAATTCATCTTCTTCATCTCCTTCATCTATTTCACCATCTCCTATTATTTCTCCTTCACCTTCTACTGAGTTAGTTCCATCAGGGGAGTCTTCTGTTTTAGTTACAAGACCAAAGAGACAGACAAAGGTCCCTACTTACTTAGACCAATATCATTGCTATCTTCTTCAAGATAACATGGCATTTCCAGCTCACCCTACTCATACCACATCTTATCCTATTTCATCTTTTCTATCCTATGATAAACTTCTTCCACCTTACTGAAATTTCATCCTTTCCATTTCTGTTACTACCATTCCCAAAACCTTTAAGGAAGCTTTTCAATCTGTAGAGTGGACTGGTGCTTCTAAATCTGAAATGAATTCTTTGGAAATTACTGGAACCTTTTCTGTTTGTGACCTTCCTCCTGGTAAACACCCTATTGGTTGTAAATGGGTATTTACATTGAAGTATAACCCTGATGGAAGTATTGAAAGACACAAAGCACGGTTGGTGGCTAAAGCGTATACGCAGTTGGAAGGCTTGGATTATTTGGATACCTTTTCTCCAGTTGCTAAGATGGGAACTCTTAGATTGGTTCTGAATTTAGCTGCTATTAAGAACTGGTCTATAACACAGTTAGACATCAGTAATGCGTTTCTTAATGGTGATCTAGATGAGGAGATTTACATGGTTTTACCTCCTGGTTATACTGAGTTAACTGGCAAGAAGGTTCCTCCTGGTTCTGTTTGCAAGCTTCATAAATCTCTTTATGGTCTTAAGCAGGCGTCTAGACAATGGAATCATAAATTATCCAGTGTGATTTTGAATAAAGGGTTTATTCAGGCACCTTCTGATCATTCCTTATTCATCAGACACAATTCTGGACAATACTTGATTGTGTTAGTATATGTAGACGATATACTTGTTGTTGGTAATGATGATTCCGCTATTGCCGATTTCAAAGAGACTCTTCAGAAAGCTTTCAAGCTCAGAGACTTAGGCCCTGCAAAATATTTCTTAGGTTTTGAAATAGCCAGAACAAAGGATGGGATTTCTATAAACCAAAGGAAATATGCTCTGGAATTACTGCAGGATGAAGATTTATTGTACTGTAAGCCTGTTACAGTTCCTATGGAACCAAACTTGAGTTTATCTGCTACTTCTGGTGACTTGCTAGCTGATCCTTCAGTGTACAGACGTATTGTGGGCAGGCTACTCTACTTGACTCATACTAGACCTGATATAACATATGCTGTCCACAAGCTAAGTCAGTATATGTCAGCCCCCACTGATCTTCATCTCAAGGCTGCTCATAGAGTCCTCAGATATATCAAAAATGATCCAGGTCAGGGTCTCTTTTACTCTGCAACCTCTGAGGTTACTCTTACTGCATTTTCAGATGCAGATTGGGCTGCATGCCCTGACTCTAGAAGATCTGTCACTGGATTTTGTGTGTTTCTTGGCCAATCACTCATCTCTTGGAGAGCTAAGAAACAACATACAGTTTCTAGAAGCAGCTCTGAAGCTGAGTATAGAGCTATGGCTGATACTACTTGTGAATTGATTTGGTTATATGCTCTGCTCCAGGATCTCCATTGTCCACCTAAGACTGCTGCTACATTGTTTTGTGATAACCAATCTGCTCTTCATATTGCATCTAATCCTGTGTTTCATGAACGGACGAAACACATTGAGATTGATTGTCACGTGGTTAGGGAACGTCTGCAAAGTGGTTTCTTGAAGACTCTTCATGTTACATCTGATAATCAACTTGCAGACATATTCACCAAGGCGGTTCAACCTCATCTGTTCAAGACATTGCTATCCAAGATGGGCATTCATCACTTGTATGCTCCATCTTGAGGGGAGGGTATTGGAGTGTATCGAACCGGTGGTTTAAGTTTTATTACTGGTTGAGCTTTCTATTAAACCATAATCAAATGTATATATTTTTACATATGTGTAACAAACTAAGTAACGAGAACAATTAATCATTCAATGATCAATAACAACTTTTCCATCTTTCTCTCTTCACTCTCTCTCTTCACCTCCATTGATGAAGCTTGATCTCAAGCTCTAATAACAGTTGATGAGTAAAACGGATTTGAGAGCATATCAGCGTACTCTGAGTGCTTCGGGTCTGTGAGATCTACCAATCTTTTACCGCAAATATTCGGTTTCTCAAACATCAAAAACCTCTTCTTTCCCGTAGTAGAACATAACAAATCGTATCAAATGATTCATCGGAGGATTCAGATTGATTACCTTCATCATCAGATTAAGCAAGCCTCCTACCCTTTCTCTTTATCGCACTTCTTTTGTTATCATCACTTGAAGCTTTTGTTTTGACCAGTTCAGAAGAGTCATCACAGGCCGGAATTGAACCTTCGACAGCTTCGGGTTCATCATTAAGGGCCAAAGCTCCAACAATATTTCTAGTATCGATGGGCACAAGCACGATTTGTGAATCGTTTGGAATAAAAATCCCAATTCCGGGTTCGTTGTCATCGGGAATTGCAATCGGGTTACAGAGAGACTTGGAGCTTGTTGCATGTTGACTTGTTGAGTTTATCTTGCTCTCAATTGGACCACTGCGAGTTCCGTTCACCATTGAAGAAGTGGAAGAATCTTCGACAGTTTTGAATGAGGAAGATGAAGAAGAAGACATGAGCAATTGAGACTTTTTGACTTCCTCTTTTGCTTTTAACGGCACCTTATACTTACCACTGGCCGAAACTCTTAGTGGGCCAAGGACTTTCTTTTGAAGCCCATTAAGATATATCTTCCTCTTTTTGTTTAACTCAAGCCCATTTGCAACACGTAGAAATTTCTTCTTCTTTTTCCTCTCGAACCATGATACATCACAACCTTCCACATACCAGAGTCCGAATCACCATTTTAATTCACTACACAGTTTTCTTTAAAACACAGAACGCTCAGTAGCATAACTCTCGGATTTTAGCTCAACACAACCACATGTAGACTTATGTGGATCAGTAAAGACAAATGGGAATTGGGCTGACGAGTCCATCAAGGTACAAAAGAAAGAGACTGGTTCGGGCCTGCTGTGTTATTCAAGCCCATGAAGAGGAAAAGGAAACAAAAGATCTATATAAGGAGGAAGACTCCAAGGAGATCATTATCATGTTATCACGTACTCACAAGTATTACAGCTTAGGGTTTTGGCATTATTCTCTAAGTTGTTTCCTCTTTTATCTCTCTAAGACATCTCTTGTGAGAAACCCTAGAAACCGCCCTAATAGGCGTGTATTGTAAGCTCTTGATTCTTTTAGTGGAGTTTGAGCGTGCCGCCGCTCAAGAGACGTACCACCGCGTTGGTGAGAACTCGTTAAATCTTGTGTCTTATTTAATTCCTGCTAAGTAACACACAAGGTCAAATCAAATCAATCGAGTTACACAGATAGCTTCCGTTAACAATTATCTCAACAAGTGGTATCAGAGCATCCAGTGGGTTGCTCGGGACATCTAGAGTTTACAGGAAAGATATCAGGGTATTACCGAAGGGAAGACTTTCGGTGATCAGGTGTATTATCGGAGAAAAGATTTCCGGTGATCAGGGGTATTACCAGAGAGAAGATTTCTGGCGATCAGGGCTGTTCGTGATCGCAACAGAAAGATAGATCTGTAACTGGCGTGTTACAGAAGTTAGGTTGAGGAAGAAGGGTACTGGTTCTTGGAAGACAAGACCTGTACAACAACGTTCATCAGACAAACGAATCTAGGTTGAAGGTGAAAGAAGATGGATCCTATACCAGGGAGATTCGAGATGGAGAAGTTTGATGGAAGTGGAGACTTTGGACTTTGGAAGTTCAAGTTACTTGGTCAGCTGGAGATCCAAGGGTTGTTGTATATCCTCAGTGAGGACTGAACCTCTGTATCTTTTATCCTCATATTTCAAAATCCAACACAAAATATATTTTTTTGACGTTTTTCGTCTCTTTCTAGTTTATCATTTTTTTTGTGCCAAACAATTATTTGGAGGACAAGTACTAACAAGTTTTCGTTTATATTTTACAAATCGTTTACCAAATGAATTCAATTCTATTGTGGAAATCAAATGACAAGATACCTACTATGTAAATACACTCCCAAGTATTTTAAAAGTTCATGGAGGATAGATTTTAAAATCAATAATGATTCATTCTAAATGAACCAAATTTTGTAAAATCTGATGAAGTTGATTTAAGCTTATACATTTAATAATTAATTTTCCAAAATTGTTTGAGTAATTATCTCCATGTCTTATCCACAATTTATGTCAACAAGATAAGTCCTAGGAAGGAAGAGAACAAGTTTTATTTCAGAAAGAAATGAATACCCAAAGTAAATAACTTGGCAAATAGATGAAATCATCTTGTATATAATTGGAAAACTCATCAGAACGTTTAGTAGAGTACACTATGTGTACTGGAGAGTGGACATATCCGAGTTCGGACTTGGGTTCAGGTAGATGAGCCTTGAGGGTCAAGTAACCAATGAAAACGACACAAAAGATTTATTAAATTTTGGTCATTTGAGGGACAATACAACGTTTCTTCTTCCTTCGGACCGCATGTGAAGTCTTCTGAATCCACTGATTCCAACAAAAGGTCAAGATGTGGAAATTCCAGCTCAAAAACCACCTGCAATGAGTTTCAACAAATCTAACTGATAGAAAGATCAAAGATGCAATGAGGAATGTATATAAATTCTTTGATTTCTACATAAGAAACTGGTTTCAATCCTCTGTACTAACTCGTAACTAACAAAACGGTCAAGATCTCATGTTCTTTTGTTGACATACAACAAAATTTTGTTCAGGCTTAAGTAGTGGAGCAGGAACGTAGAGATTGCATTGTGGTCCAACACACTACTAGAAAACAGTCCATTTGTGACTACTAGATTCGTCGCAAATTCGTCACAAATGAGCCATTTGCGACTGATTTGTGACGAATCTGGTAGTCGCAAATGTGCCGTTGCAAATTTGTGACTATCACAAAGAGTCGCAAATTCGTCACAAATCAGTCGCAAAATAGCGACGCACGTGTGACTTTGTTTTTCTGTCGTTAATTTGCGACAGTTTTGCGACTCCACATTTCAGTTGCAAATAAGCGACACTTGTGTGACTCAGGAAAGTAGTCACTAATTAGCAACGTATTTGGGACTGCCTTTGGCGTGGCAAATAAGCGACTAATTAGCGACTTCTGATTTTGCGACTGATTTATGACTAACTATATTCGTCGCAAATTAGCGACTAATTAGCTTCTAATTAGAGACTATATTGTTGTTGTCACATTTTAGGTTAGTCACATTTTGGTCACTAATTTGCCACTGATTTGCAACGCCTTAGTTTATAAGTCACTTATGAGTCACATTTTGGTCTCTTTTCAGTCACTTATAAGTGACTAATTGTTGTTTGTTTGTGTTTCTACAATTATCTCATGTTGTTAATGAAAAAAGAACTTGAAATGAAAATTTATACTAAATCTAGAAGTTGACTCATAATCTCATCTCTCGTAATCAAATAAAAAAAAAATCTAGAAGCACAAGAAAACTAATACTCAGAAAAAAATCTAGAAGAGAGAAATGAGCTCACATTTTTTTCTGACATCGACTTGCTTCTCCTTCTTCTCATATTCTTGTCTAATCATCTTCTTCTCTACTTCAACGAGCTGCAATTTCTCAATGTTGAATTCCTGTAACATCAAAAACACCACAAAATTCAAAAATCGAAACAGGAATCATAAGATCCGAAGATCAAGTGTCGAGAGAGCGTTTACAGGTTTAGCCGACAAACTCTCCCTTCAGACTTCAAGTCTTTGAAGGGACTCGAATCAAACCCATCGACCCTCTGAAAAACTATCACTACATTGATCTTATTGAAAACCAATTAAGTATTAAGATTGAAAACTAGTTTGGAGCTTGATTCTATACTATCGATAGTGAAACCAACAATGCAGATCACATAAACTCAAAAACTCAAAAACAATCATTTGATAGTGAAACCAACAACGCAGAATTGTTTTGTGGCTTTTGTTTATGAACTAAATTCCCAAGGATTCGAAGAGTTACCTGGAGGATGTGAAAAATGGATGAGAATCCTTTGAGCTTGAAACCCAATTATAGTTTCGACGAGAATTTGCATTAGCACAAAAGACTACACAAATGAATCACAAGTAATCGAAAGTCATAACCTTAAGCATCTAAGCAAATTTCCCCAATCAATTTCTTATCTAACATATGAAAACCTAGATTTCTCAAATTCTGAAATCTGAGGTTTTTCAAAGTGAATAAGCTAATGTTTCCTTCAAATTCGAGCTTAGATAGCTTCGATTGAAAGTGAAGAAATAAAAAGGAAGATAGGGAGATAGAAAAGACGTAACCACCTGAAGCCGAAGATGACGAGGCAAAATCCGATGCCGACGATGCAAAGTCCGACGACGGCGAGGCAGGAAGAAGAAGATCGAGGCTGGATAGAGGTCTCAACTCCAGAAGCTCTTTAGGCAGGAAGAAGAAGATCGAGGCTTTATGATCTTTTTGATTTCGGGAGGCGACGGAGCAGAAATGTCTAACGAGAGAAGGAGGAAGAGAGAAGAGAGAAAATGAGGAATTAGGGTTCGAAGGTTGAGAGTGGAGCGAAATGGGGAAACAAATTAGGTATGGGAACTGGAATTGGAGAAAGTGGAGCGTCGATTGTGAGAATCGAGCAAATTGGAGCCAAAGAGCTAGAGAATAGAGAGAGGAGAGGGAAGAACTCGAAAAATTAGGGCTGAAATTTGAGAAGAATGATCTTTGGAGCCTAAAATTTCTAATTGTCGCGGCTTAATTTTCGTTTAACCGCCCATATAAAACCCAAATAATTTGGCAAATTTTATTAGTAGTCACGAATTAGTCACAGTTTTGTAACTGTTTTGTGACTATTTTTTGGAGTCACAAGTTGAAACCCTAAACCCTAAACATTTTAACAAACAAGTATCACCCATTATCATTTCCAACCAATAACAATTGCATTTCTTGAATGTTTTATTGGTTATATCCATCACATTAATTGAAATTCAACTTAATTTATAGAAAACAACAAACTTACAAGAAAAATGGTTAAAGATCAATGTGTTATCAACTAGTTATATGTATGCAACAATATTTTAAAAAATGAATTTGGATTTTCTCACTCATAAAATATATTCTTTATAAATATTATAGTTTACAAAGATTGTTAATATGAAAATAAATAATAGACACTTAGAATGTGTTGTCTTTTTGGGAAAAAATTATAAGTAGTTGCAAATTAGTTGTAAAGTAGTCATAAAGTAGTGGGTATTTTGTGACTAATTTGTGACGGAGTGTCTATACCCTAAAGTTTCACAAATAAGTCACAAAGTAGTCATAAAGTAGTGGGTATTTTGTGACTAATTTGTGACGGAGTGTCTATACCCTAAAGTTTCACAAATAAGTCACAAAATAATCATAAAGTAGTGGGTATTTTATGACTAATTTGTGACGAATTCGTCACTACCAATTTTAAAAATATTGTTGTTACCTACATTTAAACATCTGTGACTCTTTTGTTACGCTTTTATGGTAGTCGCTAATCTGTGACTGCTTTGATGGTAACAAAATAGTCGCAAATTTGTGACCACTTTATCCGTCACTAATTAGTCTGTATTTTGTGACTACTCTGCGACTACATGAAAACAAATGAATATCTGTCTCAAATTCGTCGCTAATTTGTTACGCTTTTATGACGAAGTTATCAGTCACAAATTGGCGACTGATTTTAGTGTCGTCACAAATTGCTCACTTAAGAGTCTCAAAGTAGTCACAAAAATTAGTGACTGATTTTTCAGTCACAAACAGTAGTCACTAATTGACTGTTTTCTAGTAGTGAACAGACTGCAAGAAGGAACATGTGTAAGAGAAAATCTAAAGATACTTTGTACATTGGATGAGCTTTTGAGGACAGAGCTTTACCGGCCAGTATATTCCGATGTTGAATTTATTGACGAAAGCAACTCCTTTACCCAACCGTTGAATGATAGATGTGTGTCTTTGATTTGTTTTTTTACTGACATCTACAGTTGGTGAAAGAAGCACTTAGTTTCATTCATATCTCTACTTGTAGAAAATTGAACACCGAACAGAAGCAACTTTGGAAATTGTCGATAACCAGAAGTTCCATCACCGACGTTCTAAAGTTAACTAAGCAAGGGATAAGTTGTAAAAACAGGGCACTGATTATTAGATAGCTTGAAGTTCTCACCTCTCTTTTCGGTAAGTTGCATCTCGAAACTGAGAGTTGCCACTTTGATGCGAGCATAAGTAATGATGTGGAGATGAGCGGGAAAAATAAAGTCAAAACCAATCAAAGGTTTATGATTGAAGACTTGGTCTTTTTCAATTATTATTTCTTTTAATTGTTGTTTCATGTTTTTGCAAATAATGTGAAGTGGTTTCCTAGTTTGTAGGAGCACTTGGCCATTTTCCCATTTCCCTTGTTACAGGAATCGTGTTTGATTCCTTCCTTGCTTCCTTGTTTTGTTTTCTATTTAATCAATGAAAAAAACCAAAAAGAGGTAGTCTTAACTACCCAAAAGAATGTGTGTTCTTGTTTTAGGTTTTATTCTTGATCAAATTGATTAATTCCTATTTAGGACCGGTAAACAAGAACACAATGAAAGTTTCTTAAGACACAAGTTACTTCAATTTTCTTTTCATATGCTTCCATTTAACTCTTGTAGATCCTTAAATACAAAACCTAAAAGACATAACTACTTGGAACGTGGGTAAAGAAACACACCACCGCTAATTCATAAAAACCACTACATAAGTAACCACCACTCCCACTACTTGTATCTCATCAATGCTCCATCACCGGAAAAGAACCTTGTCCTCAAGATTCTGCAAAAGAACATAGAGGTTCATAGATGTTCTTTGACTTCATACGTTGCAACACTTTAGTCACCTACTTCTCTCCTTGGCGCTTCTTCCTCTTCCTGTTTGTGTCGTCTTCCTCTTCCTTTTTTTGTTTTGTACTCTTCTTCTTGTAAAAGAATCTAGTTCGTCCACGATCAAATGGACGTTGGAGGACATGTTCCGGTTCCATGCGAAGAATCACACTGCGGCGGATCGTAGGAAGTCGGCTTGTCGTTGGAACTCCTTTGTCGAACGGAGAGGAAGCAATGGGTTGTGGAACCCTTTGGATCCACATACGTGTGGTAAATGTGTCAACATGAGATACGTGAACTCCACCGCCGAGGATTCCACCACCGAGGATTCCACCACCATCGCCGGAGATTAGATCCACATCATCGTTGACATCGAATATCGGTTCTTCGTCGTCGTAGCAGACATTGAAGAACGGATCGCCATAGATCTCATTGTAGAGCTCCATAGATCCTCGCTCTGATACCATATTGATACGGTCCCTCTTCAGAACTAAGATATTGTGTAAACAAGAACACAATGAAAGTTTCTTAAGACACAAGCTACTTCAATTTTCTTTTCATATGCTTCCATTTAACCCTTGTTGATCCTTAAATACAAAACCTAAAAGACATAACTACTTGGAACGTGGGTAAAGAAACACACCACCACTAATTCATAAAAACCACTACATAAGTAACCACCACTCCCACTACTTGTATCTCATCACACTTGATTCACATGAAATGAGGAATGTAATAGAGAGTCTTTGATTTCCAAATAATTAAGAAACTAGCTTCATTCCCCTGTTCTAACTCCTAACTAAATAAACGGTCAACATCTCATGCCCTTGTCGACATGCCAAAGAATTTCAAAGATTTTCTGTATAAAATTGCCAGGATAATGTATTAGGCTACCATGATTCCAAATTTTTAAAAATGCAATCATCACAGACTCTGAAAATAATCTCTAAACACTCGACATTGATTTCAGTATGGTAGCTAGCAGAAGCAAGACGAAGAGAAAGCCCAAAATATGTTTTCTTTGTCTTCCTGATGATGGCCTGTTTGTCGCCATTGTCCTCTCTTTTGAAAGCGAAAGTAAACTTAGACCAACACTTCCCAACCAGCAACAGGTCGCACCGGCTAGAGCCTTTTCTAGTCCTTTTTCGTCCTCAAAACAGTTGCTCACAAATATGAAACAAATATGAAACAAATATGAAACGACACATGGCTTTCGATTTTGTCGGTGGCTATGGTAATAGTCCTAAATCATGATCGTGCTGATTATCAGTCGACCACTTTAGGTAAATTTCTCCGTCTACCGCAAACTTATCAAGTTCTTGAAGAAGCTACCACAACCAGAAAAATACAATTCGACTGCAAAAGTACAGGAATTAATTCGACTCCACAAATAGTTGAGAAACGGTTTAGTGAGAACCATTAAAAAAAAATATTAATATATGTACTATAGTTAGATTAGAATTAAGTCTCCTTAAGTTTGATTCTAAAGTCTATATATATCTTGTAAGTACATTTTATCTTGGTTAATGAGAAATTTACTTTCACATAGAAAGTTAATATGGTATCAGAGCTAATAACAACTTTTTCTCATTCCTTCTTCATTTTCTCGGGAAAACTCTAACAACCTCACCAAGAAACTCGAAATCTCATCTTTCATCACTCAAATTTCTTCATTTTTCTTCTGTTTCATCGCAGATTCATCATCATCTTCATCGATTCTTCATCAAATCGATTGATTTCTTCATTTTCTCACCCTAATTTTGATTTCTTCGGGTTCCTGAGAAAATTTGAGCTCCTATGAGTCTTCCGGAGCAAACGATCTTCTTCGCATCTTTGATTCACTTCGTCTTCATCATCGCGACGACTTTTCTTCATTTTTTCTTCACTTTTCTAAGCTACATTAGCTTCTTTCTCGCTTGATTTGTTATGGCGGCTACGGAATCTACTCAATCGGGGCCGGTGATAACTCCGGTTGATCAATATATCTGTTCTTTCTTCACAGCTCAGATCATGCTGGGTTAGTTCTTGTTTCAGATCGATTAACTACTGGAGCAGATATTTAGTCTTGGAGACGATCTATGCGTATGGCTCTTAATGTGCGCAACAAACTTGGATTCGTTGATGGTACAATTCTCAAACATTCTCTCACTCATAGTGATTACGGATCTTGGTCTCGTTGCAATGATATGGTAGCGACTTGGTTAATGAATTCTGTTTCCAAGAAAATTGGCCAAAATTTGTTATTCATTTCTACTGCTGAGGGAATATGGAAGAATTTGATATGTATATTTCAGCAAGGAGATGCACCTCGTGTTTATGAGATTGAACAAAGGTTGAGTAGTATTCAACAAGGAAGTATGGATGTTAGTACTTACTATACTGAATTGGTGGCACTTTGGGAAGAATACAAAAACTATGTTGAGCTACCTGTGTGTACTTGTGGACCTTGTGAGTGTTATGTTGCTGGTCTATGGGAGAAATTACAACAGAGTAGTAGGGTTATGAAGTTCTTGATGGGTTTGAATGAGTCTTTTGATGCTACTCGTAGACAGATCTTGATGATCAAACTTATTCCTTCTATAGAAGATGTTTTCAACATGATTTCTCAAAATGAAAAATGGAAGAATATTAAACCATCTGTTCAGGGTAGTAATGTGGTGTTTCAGACTGTGGCTTCTTGTGCAGAAAAATCTGCTAGTTCTTATGATGTTATGGCTAATGCTATTCAGAACAATCGTTTTCGTCCAAGATCAAATAGGCCTCTGTGTACTCATTGTGGTCAAATGGGCCATGTTATCCAGAAATGTTTCAAGAAACATGGATATCCACCTGGTTACATTCCTGGATACAAGAGTTCTTCTACTGAAAATCAAGCTACTTGATAAGCTCAAATTTCCCTAGAGCTAAACTCTCTCAAATTAAGAGGTCAATCGCAGTACTTAGGGTTATCGATCCACATGGAGTCAGGAAAACACAATAGATTTCAGATTTCAGATTAAGCTAGGTGAGACGAATGTAAAAGCAAATAAATCAAAACAAAACAAACGGTTGTGAAATCAGTTAAAGAAAACGCTAGGCACAGGGAATTTTCCAGTGAATCAGAATTGCAGATAAATCAGATATTAGGACAATGAAGAACAGTTCATGAACATGCACACGAAAGTAAACAATCCAGCTGTCGCTGCGAATAATTTCTATGTCTAAATCCTAGAAGACCAACTGTCGTTGCGAAATCAGGTTGATTCAAACAAGCATTAATGATCAAGCACAATTGTTCACAAAATCCTAAGCCAAATCCCTTTGCGAATAGGTATTTTGCTCATCAAAAACTAGTTCAGGATTATCAATCAAACTGTCGTTTCTATTAATAAACCCTAAATCAGATTTCAATTCGCGAGGCTAAAATCAGCAATAAGAACAAGTTAAGATGAAGAACTTCTAATGATTTTTATCCTAATAAACAGATCAGATCAGCAACTCATCAAACACTTTCAAAAACCCTAAACCTAACAAGAGAAATTACTCAGACATAGCAATAGAAGAAAACATCTTTTATTAATTAAACTCTCTAAGTAATTCTATAAAATAAAGCGTAAAATAAAGCATGAGTCTAAACAATGACTCTAAATACGTATTTATACAAGTTCCAAACCGTCCTAAACATAAAAGTAAACATCTGAAGGCTTCGGGCTTCGAACAGACTTCTCTGATGAAAATCCGGGCTTTGACGAACTTCGTGTCGATCGACACACATAGATCGTATCGATCGACACGACTCTTCAAATCATAAATCTTGGCTTTAAAAGTCTTCATGTCGAGCGACACACATAGTCACGTCGCTCGACAAAGATTCCAATCAGTGACTCCGAATTTGCATTTCGCCACTTTATTCCGCGAATGCTCCAAAATCTCCAGTAAACATCTTTTATGCTCCAGACGGTCCAGTTCCTGTAAAGACACTAAAACAATACCAAAAACACCAAAAGACACTAAAACATGGACTTATATCGTGGTCGAAAACCGGTAGAAACCACGATATATCAACTCCCCCAGACTTAGCTTTTTGCTTGTCCCTAAGCAAAACAGTGTGCTCACTCCTTAAGAAACCACATTCCTCAAAATTTAATACCTGGTGATACTTCGATGTGTCCCTAGAAGCTTAGCAGTCCTCTAGTTTGATTCCAAATCCCTTAGAAAATCTCAGACTTTCAATCGCAGACCCCTTGAGTTCAATTAAGTGCGCTCTCATCGAGGGAATATTGATCGCTGGACTTTCTAGATTCTTTTACTTCCTTTAACACTTTCTGCGTTTCACCTTCTCTCTTCCCTCTGAAACTGTATCCAATTAAGGATATCATAGAGATGCATGCCTTTTTGATGACTGATTTTTCTTTTTGTGATGGCGGTTTCCTCAACAAAGGGTCCTTTACCACCAGATCTAGGACAGTTATATCCGTCATTGGGAAGAAGTTTCAAAAGCGGTCCTTCCTCGCTTTCAAGTGTTTGGAAGCTGAATCAAGTCTTGCGATTTCCAACGCCCTTGATTAGAGATTCATTAGGGCGGGGTCTTTGACATCCTTTCTGAGTTCTCCAGAAACCTGAACTCGCTCCAGAAAACCGATCCCTTTCCAGTTACCCACCTTGCAAAACCGCTGATCAACTTATATTGGAAATGGTTCGTCGAGTGCTGTTCAAAGCAAGTCTAAAAGAGAGGTTTTGACTCTAAAAATTTTAAAATTTTAACGAAAAACTCAAAAGAAAACACAAGTGTTAGCAACTACCTCCCCCAGACTTAAACAACACTGTCCCCAGTGTTATTAAATCCGATATTGGCTAAATAAGATAAACAGAAAATGAAACGTATGAAAAATCAAGTGAGATTTCGTACCAGGGGGGTCGTGTTGAGCGACACGACCTGTATGTCGATCGACACTCACGTTTCTGTCCCGATTCTGACTGGTAGATTTTTCTTCGTGTCGAGCGACACACTAAGTCCCGTCGCTCGACACAGAGTGCTGAAGAGCATTCTTACTTGCATTCGAACGTTTGTTTTCCTTAAAATCGACACCAAAAACAAAACCAAAGCGTAAAATTGAAAAAGAAACATAAATATAAGTAGATAGTTAGATAAAACTCACAAGTGGGTTGCCTCCCACTAAGCGCTTGTTTTCAGTCATTAGCTTGACTATTTTGGAACTGAGGACTTTAATGTGGATCTTAAGGAAGTATTGAACTTCCTTTATCCGGGATGGAACCAACAGCAGCTTGCTTGATTCGAGTTTTTTGGACAGCTCCCCCAGACTTATTAGATACAGTCTCAGGGAAAAGTCTCATCGTTTTCTCCATCATCTCCTGAAGAACCGCTTCTTCTTGATCTTTAAACCTCTGGGGAACGATGATTTGCAACTTCGCGAATGGCTTTAAAGTTCTCTTTGGCGTCATCTCTTCTTTTCTGTTGCCTGCAAATTCATCAGAAGAACCAAGCTTTCGAGAAATTCGAGGCTTGCGTAAGCGCGTAACAGGCTTTTCAACTTTAATGAAATCAGAAGAGATGGAATTAAGTACTGAAGGTTCATACCTGGGCTCTTCAAGAAGTACCTCAGCAGATGGTACTGTAGCAATTGCTTCCTCAATGGTCTCAGCAGAAATGATTTTCGAAGGCTCCTCAGTTGGCTGATCTTCTAGCGATGTATCCACAGAGAAAGCTTGACCATCAATGGTGGGTCTTCTCCTTGTACTGTCCATGTCAAAATCCAAGATGACATCGCCAAGGTCAAGCTTAATCGTTCCTCTTCTACAGTCAATATGCGCTCCAGCTGTTGCTAAGAAAGATCTTCCCAGAAGCAAAGGATCCTGAGGCTCTTCATCGTATTCCAAAACGACAAAGTCTGTTGGAATAACGCAGTCCTGAATTCTAATAGGCACATCCTCAAGAACTCCTTTCGGGAATCTCTTAGGACGATCAGCTAGGATTAGAGACATCCTTGTCTTCTTGAAGTCCGTCATCATAAGTCTTACATCAACGGAAAGAGGCATAAGATTGATTCTAGAACCCGTATCGCAGAGAGAGTGAGAAAAGCTTTCATCAGAGATGGAACAGTCGAGTACAAAACTTCCTGGATCAGGTAACTTCACAGGAACTTTGCCCTGGATCATCGCGCTAACCTCAGCAGAAACCACTATCTCCTTCTTCTTTTTTTTGGAGACTGGAACTGTGTTCAGGAGTACTGCTTGGAGATCTCTGGTCAGCAGCGCACCTTCCTCTAGACTGATTCCATTAGCAACCATTCGCTGCACATAACGGCGAATCACATGAGAAAGCTTGATTGCATCCACAAGAGGCATCTCAACCATGATTTTCTCAATCATCCTCTTGCAAATGGCTTCCGTAGCCTCTTGTTTGCTCTTTCTAGCTCTGGGAAAGGGTAGCTTCGGCTTATAGACGGATTCCTCGAGGATTGGAGACGGTTTCGGATGAACAGTTTTGGACTGGCCTGCGTGTCGAGCGATATGGGGTCTGTGTCGATCGACACGACTGATTTCATCGTGTTGAGCGACACACTTAGGCTCGTCGCTCGACAGAAGAGCTTCGATTTCAGAAATAGCGATTTCTTCACGTATCGATCGACACGCATGATCTGTGTCGATCGACACAGGCTCTGCTGCTCCAAAAATCGCATCGAACTCATCGAAATAATTCTCCTCTACTGTCAGAACGGCATTGCATGCTCCTTTGGGGTTCCTATCAGTCTTCGCAGGAAGAAATCCTTCTTGTCTCTTCACAGTTTCTGCAGTTTGAGCTACCTGGACGTCGAGCTTCCTGACATGAGTACCTAGAGCTTCGATCTTACCGTTTAAGTCCGTGTAGAGTGAATCGAACTTCCCATTCCACTCCACAGCCAACTTCTGCTGTCCCTCTAGAAGCCGTTCTATCATGGATTCCAATCTACTGTTCTCTGACGGAGGAGGCGGTTTCTGATACGAAGAAGATCCATAGTCTCGCCTATAGCTGCTGTTCTGGTAAGGCTTCTGAAATCCGGTCTGGTGATGATAGTTCACATCCTCTCCTGCAGGTTCGACGTCTTGCGCAAAGCGAACTGTCTTCTTCCCAGCTAGAAGACTAGTCATAGTGTCCAACTTCTTAGTGACCTCTGCTAGCTGGTTTCCACTGATGCTCTGTCCAGACTTGCTCCTTTCGAAATCCATGCCTTTAGCACTGTTGCTGTTGGCAAGATTCTCTATAAGTCTCAAGGCAGCCTTTGGCAAATTTGTGTTAAAGTTCCCACTACTCGCAGCATCTAGAGACACAGAATATTGCAGCGCAATCCCTCTGTAGAAAATATTGAGTAGCTGCACTTCGTTGAATCCATGGTGTGGACAGTCTCTCTGATAGCTCTTGAACCTAAACCACGCAGCCTTGAATGCCTCAGTATCGCCCTGCTTGAAGGTCGCGATCTTCGATCTCAGGTCCTCGGACTTTGCATCATCAAAGAAATTGCTTAGGAAAGCATTCTTTGTATCCATCCAGTTAGTCAGCGAGCCCGGTGGTAGCGTCCTTAGCCAATACTTAGCTTCCCCATATAGAGAGTATGGGAAAAGCTTGCAGAACAGGTAGTCTTCAGAAACTCCATTGGCTTTGATAGCAGATGCCAAGTCCTCGAATCGCTCTATGTGGTCCATTGGATTCTCATGAGGAAGACCACAGAACGGGTCTTGAGCTACTAAGGAGAAGTACGCAGGCTTGAGCTCAAAGTCATTCCGTTGAAACGCTGGAGGTCGGATCGCGGCTCGATTCGCGTAGAATTGCTCAGGACGGTTGAAATCAGCAAGTGTACGGTTCTGGGCATCGTGTCGAACGACGTGTGGTTGGTGTCGCTTGACATTAACATTTTGTTCCTGTCGATCGACGCCTCTGTTTCCATCGTGTTGAGCGATCTTCTCCTCGTGTCGCTCGACACGAGCCTGTTCTTCACGAGCCAGTCGCTCTTCTTCTTCCTCGCGAGCTCATAGCTCTTCAGCCTCGTCGATAATCACGTTCCCAATCTCGTCTAGCCTCTGACCGTCCTCATTGTATCGATTTCCATCCTTGTTGAAGAAACCATCATCCCTTTGGAACAAAATCGTTTGATTAACCATCTTCTTAGCTTCTTTCGTCGCTTTTCTGTTGGTTCGTTCCGAGTGTGCTAGATCCTCAAGTCCTAGTTCCAGTAGTTCCTTGTCTTTGCTGCTCTTGGTATTGGGATTTCGCATGTACCTGAAACAAAGAACAAGGAGAGAAAAACGAAAACAAAAACAAAAAAAATAAAAACAAGAAATAAAAAGACCTAGACAAAATCCTAATAGTAAAAATCTAATGGCCTATTGACTCCCCGGCAACGGCGCCAAAATTGGATAAGCTCAAATTTCCCTAGAGCTAGACTCTCTCAAATTAAGAGGTCAATCGCAATACTTAGGGTTATCGATCCACATGGAGTCAGGAAAACACAATAGATTTCAGATTTTAGATTAAGCTAGGTGAGACGAATGTAAAAGCAAATAAATCAAAACAAAACAAACGGTTGTGAAATCAGTTAAAGAAAACGCTAGGCACAGGGAATTCTCCAGTGAATCAGAATTGCAGATAAATCAGATATTAGGACAATGAAGAACAGTTCATGAACATGCACACGAAAGTAAACAAACCAGCTGTCACTGCGAATAATTTCTATGTCTAAATCCTAGAAGACCAACTGTCGTTGCGAAATCAGGTTGATTCAAACAAGCATTAATGATCAAGCACAATTGTTCACAAAATCCTAAGCCAAATCCCTTTGCGAATAGGTATTTTGCTCATCAAAAACTATTTCAGGATTATCAATCAAACTGTCGTTTCTATTAATAAACCCTAGATCAGATTTCAGTTCGCGAGGCTAAAATTAGCAATAAGAACAAGTTAAGATGAAGAACTTCTAATGATTTTTATCCTAATAAACAGATCAGATCAGCAACTCATCAAACACTTTCAAAAACCCTAAACCTAACAAGAGAAATTACTCAGACATAGCAATACAAGAAAACATCTTTTATTAATTAAACTCTCTAAGTAATTCTATAAAATAAAGCGTAAAATAAAGCATGAGTCTAAACAATGACTCTAAATACGTATTTATACAAGTTCCAAACCGTCCTAAACATAAAAGTAAACATCTGAAGGCTTCGGGCTTCGAACAGACTTTTCTGATGAAAATCCGGGATTTGACGAACTTCGTGTCGATCGACACACATAGATCGTGTCGATCGACACGACTCTTCAAATCGTAAATCTTGGCTTTAAAAGTCTTCATGTCGAGCGACACACATAGTCACGTCGCTCGACAAAGATTCCAAACAGTGACTCCGAATTTGCATTTCGCCACTTCATTCCGCGAATGCTCCAAAATCTCTAGTAAACATCTTTTATTCTCCAGACGGTCCAGTTCCTGTAAAGACACTAAAACAATACCAAAAACACCAAAAGACACTAAAACATGGACTTATATCGTGGTCGAAAACCGGTAAAAACCACGATATATCACTATTCATCAAGGGATACACAAGTCTTCTCAATCTCATGAAGTGGCAAATGTGGTTACAGGGTCTTCTTTCCCTTATTTGCCTTCTCCTGCTACAATTGCTACTAGTCTTGATCTTGGCCAGATGAATAATGATCAATTACAGTCTCTCATTCAGTAGCTACAATCTCATGTCAAGGTTTCAGAGCCTTTGGCTCCTTTTCCACCTGTCTACACTGTAACTGAACATGGTATTATGGCTGTCCAATCTTCTGCGGGTAATGTCTCATTCCCTTCTTCATTACCTTCTACTTCCCTTTGTTTTAAAAATAATAAACTCACTTTTCAACATCAATGTCTTTCCTCCTTATCCACATCTCTTCCTCAAGGTAGTTGGATAATTGATAGTGGAGCAACTAGTCATGTTTAGTCGGACTTATCATTTTTTAGTGAAACTTTTGCAGTCTCTGGTGTTACAGTCTCTTTGCCTAATGCTGCTAGAGTGGATATCACACACTGTGGCACTGTGCATTTATCATCATCTCTCATATTGCATAATGTTTTACATGTGCCTTCTTTTAAATTCAATCTCATCTCTGTTAGTACATTGCTTAAGCAAAATAATTGTTCTGCTCATTTTTCCCCTGATTTCTGTTATATACAGGAGTCTATTCAGGACTTGATGATTGGTAAAGGGTATCTTCTTCACAATTTGTACATCTTGCATTTTGACAACTTCTCTGCTGCATCATCACATTTTTTTGGATCCTTGCAAGTTAATGGGGATCTCTGGCATCAACGCCTTGGACATCCATCATTTGCCAAGTTAAAGCTCTTATCTGAAATTCTTTCATTGTCTAAGAATACTTTAGGAGAATCCCCTTGTTCAGTCTGTCCTGTAGCTAAACAAAAGAGATTACCATTTCAGTCTAATAATAATAGAGTAGCTGTTCCTTTTGAATTAGTACATCTAGATGTTTGGGGTCCTTTTTCTATTGAGTCTGTTGAAGGGTATAAGTACTTTCTTACTATTGTATATGATCATACACATGTAACATGGATTTATCTTCTCAGAAATAAAAGTGAAGTTTCTTTACATTTTCCAGCATTCTTACAACATGTTCATACTCAGTATGGTTATGTGGTTTAAAGGAATTAGAAGTGATAATGCATCTGAGCTAGCCTTTACTGAATTACTTAAGAAACATGGAATAATTCATCAGTTTTCATGTGCATACACTCCTCAACAGAATTCAGTAGTAGAACGTAAACATCAACACTTGCTTAATGTTGCTAGATCTTTGTTATTTCAGTCAAATGTTTCTATTTGTTACTGGAGTGATTGCATTCTCACAGCTGTGTTCCTTATCAATAGAATTCCTAGTCCTTTGCTAGGTAATCTTACTCCTTATCAGCTGCTTACCAAAAGGAAACCCATATATTCATTTCTTCGTAGCTTTGGTTGTCTCTGTTATGTTTCAACTTTGCTTAAGGATCGGCATAAATTTAGTCCTAGGGCTGATAGATGTGTGTTTCTTGGTTATGCATCCGGATTTAAAGGATACAAGGTTTTACATTGAGATACTAATCAGGTGTCTATATCTCGCAATGTTGTTTTTCATGAAAATGAATTTCCTTATATGTATGAACCATTGTCTTCTGTACATACAAACATTTTTCATCATACTATTTTACCTTTACCTTTATCAGTCTCACATAACTCTACATCATCTGTTTCACATGCTGATCATTTTCATGCATCATTTCCATCATCATCTGAACATAGTTCTCCATCTGGTGCCACACATCCTTCTCCCTCTAGTGGCACACATGTTTCACAAGAGACTGTTCCAGAGGAGACTGTTCCAGTTCCAGTACAACATGATAGGCCAAAACGATCATCTAAAGTTCCAGGTTACTTATCCGACTATCATTGTTCTTTTGCTTTACCTTCTTCTTTATTATCTACTACTAAAACCATTACCACTCCATATCCTATCTCTTTTGCTCTCTCTTATACAGAGTTAAGTATTCCTTATCAGAATTACATTTTTTCTATCAACATTGAGACAGAGCCTAAGAATTTTAGGCAAGCTATAATCTCAGTTAAGTGGACTAAGGCTATGGATGTGGAACTTGAGGCTATGGAACTTAATAAAACATGGAGCATTGTATCTCTTCCTCCTGGCAAGAATGTTGTTGGATGTAAATGGGTTTATATTATCAAGTATCTTGCTGATGGCTCTCTGGAGAGGTATAAAGCACCTTTGGTTGCTCAGGGGTTTACACATCAAGAAGGTGTAAACTATTTTGATACCTTTTCTCCTGTAGCTAAGCTTGCCAGTGTTAAATTGCTTTTTGCCTTGGCTGCTAAGAATGGTTGGAGTCTCATACAGATGGACATCACCAATGCTTTCTTGCATAGTGATTTAGAAGAGGAAATATACATGAGATTACCATTGGGATACATACCTGCTCTGGTGTTTTTTTGCCACCTAATGATGTCTGTAAACTCCACAAGTTGGTTTATGGTCTAAAGCAGGCGTCTAGACAATGGTATAAGTCTCTCTCTCAAGCTCTACTTGATGATTGGTTTCTGCAATCTTCAGCAGATAATACCATGTTTGTCAAAATACAAGGTACATCATTCATTGCTCTATTAGTCTATGTAGATGACATTCTCATAGCTAGTAATAATGATGGTGCTGTGAAGTCTGTTTTGGCTACCCTAGCTAGACACTTTAAGACTAAGGAACTTGGACCTGCTAAATTCTTCTTAGGTCTTGAGATAGCTAGAAATTCAACAGGAATATCTATTTGCCAGAGGAAATATTGCCTGGATTTGTTATCTGATGCAGGTCTTTCAGACTGCAAACCTAAGTCTGTTCCCATGGATCCTAAAGTTTCTCTTAGTTTGGATAAAGGAACTCTGTTATCTGATGCTACTCCTTTTAGAGAACTAATAGGCCGCTTATTGTATTTGTGTATCACTCGTCCTGATATCACATTTGCAGTAAATAAGTTAAGTCAGTACTTGTCTTGTCCCACGGATATTCATCTACAAGCTGCTCATCATATCTTGAAGTATCTAAAGAATAGTCCTGGCCGAGGTTTATTTTACTCGGCTCAGAATGATATATGTCTTAATGGCTTTGCTGATGCTGATTGGGCTAAATGCCCTGATACAAGGAGGTCAGTGAGTGGTATGTGTGTGTTTTTGGGGAACTCTCTTCTTACTTGGAAATCAAAGAAGTAGGATAGAGTTAGTGGAAGCAGTGTTGAAGCAGAGTATAGGAGCATGGCTTTAACAACCAAGGAGCTTTTATGGTTGAATATGATGTTGGATGATCTACATATTAAAGTGGCATCTCAGGCTAAGCTATTTTGTGACAATAAAGCAGCAATGCACATTGCCAATAATCCAGTTTTCCATGAGAGGACGAAGCATGTTGATCTAGATTGTCACACAACCAGGGATCAAGTCAAAACAGGTTTTCTGAAAGTTCTACATGTTTCTTCCATCAACCAGCTTGCGGATATAATGACTAAGTCTCTTCACCCTGGTCCTTTCTACTCTCTTCTTGGCAGATTATCAATGTCAAACCTTTTTCATCCAAAGGATAATTCGGTTTGAAGGGGGTGTATTAATATATGTACTATAGTTAGATTATAATTAAGTCTCCTTTAGCTTGATTCTAAAGTCTATATATATCTTGTAAGTACATTTTATCTTGGTTAATGAGAAATTTACTTTCACATTAGAAAGTTAATAAAAAATTTACAAGAAACAAAGCTAGTACACAAAAGAAAGTTCATGGTTGTGGTATATCATCCCTCTCCATAGGCGTACCTTCTAATCAAGTTACTTTGTGAAAAGAACCAAACACTTTCATTAAAATTTATCAAAAGATTAAAATTGTATTTGCATCAAACAACTAATGACTTGTGCACTGAACCTCGACCCAACAACAAAACAGATAAAAGACTCCAGCAGGAGAAGGTCCTATTTACGGAAACATAGATCCCTTGCACACAACAATTCTCTATCTACCAATCCCCTCACCTACTCTGTGTCGGATTCTATCTCGGACTTTGTGTCCAACTTATCAGCTTCCTTATTCTTCTTCAGACAACTCCATTTCCAAAGATCACTCATACATTCATAAGAACAATAAGTAGTTGAATCTTCTACAAGCTTGAAAATTTGCGGGTCCTTGCAACGTAATCAACATGACTCACAAACCGGTCGAGAGTTACTAGTGTTTGGGAGAATATTTACCTCACATGATCCACGTTGGAAACTAGGGCCAGGCTTCAGATTGGTGTCTACTCCCAAAACACAACTGAGGTGAAGAGTGAGGCAACAGTCTTGGCATCGGTAAAACCACAAGTTTGGGTCCAATTCTTCCTCACATATCTCGCACCAATAGGTACAACTTGTGTTTTCTTCGCCATAGCAAAGGGTGAGCGGATGCTTGTCATGCTTGTATAGTGCCACATCTGGTAGAGTAGCGCATTCTAGACAAAGGAAAGAATTGCATTCAAGGCATTCCACCATAGAAATCCTGGAATCTTTATCTTTGTGACACCTCATGAAAATACCTTTGCGCAAAGTGAAATAAAAGGGATGAGGATGGCTTTTGTGGTTAAAAGGCTCCGAGATTGAAGCGCACCGTGCATCAATCATGAAATAGCAATACTTTTCACGGCATTCATAAAAGAAACCAAGCGATTGTTGATTGCACGCCCTACACTTGACGGAAAATGGTGGAGGAGACATTAAAACAAGGCTGAGCGGGTGGACATGCAAGGGATGGTGAATCTTTAGAGAACGGTTTGCACATGCTTCATGAAGAACAAAATTGCATTGTATACACCTGTAAAAAGGATCAGAAATGATAGGAAGGACACAAGCTTGACAAAATTTGATATCCTCGCGAATATCATTATCATCATCATCTTCTTCTTCTTCAAGGGGAACATCTTCAAGTTCTTTTCCATCCCAGACGTCTTTCCTTGTAGCACATTTTGAATGGACAGAGTAAAGGCATCCCACTGTGCAAGAGTATTGCCCACAGTTGATGTCGACGCTTTTGCGACAAACTCCACAAGTGAAATCCAAGGGAGGAAGAGATGACGTATAAGCGAGACGGTGCAGATGACGAGTGATCTTAATAACACGAGGCAAGTAGATGCATCTACGATGCAGCATGTAATTACAAAGGAGACAAGCGTAAACATGATCACTCTGCGTACACATTGACACTCCACAAGCATCACACGAGGATGAGATTTTTCTAGGTAAGAGGGTGAGGGTGTGCTCATGTGCCTTTGGACGTTCAATGGTGAGAGATGCTGAGAATTTTGAACAAGATAAATGCAAGGTGAAAGCACATATGGAGCAAGCAAAGTAAGTATCACCAAGATTCCTCCGGCAGCATTTACATTTCAAGACACTGAAATCAGAGTTTGAATCTGAATCGTCTTCATTGTAATTACCATCAAATCCGCTTAGATCTGAATACGACCTTTCATACCCCACATGAAGAAAGTCCGGTCGAGTCTGGCGATGTGAAAAGGTGATAGTGAGAGGGTGTTGGAGATGAAAGGGGTGTCTGATCTCCGGGGGATAATGATGACAGCCTTTGTGGAATTCCAAGTTGCAAATACAACATATGTAATAATAATCGTCATGCTGGTATATAATAGGTCCTTTGCATGAGAAGCAATCAGAGCTAGCGCGGTGACGATACGCCTGGAAGAAGGTGTGAGGCTTAGCTGGATCTGACCGCTTGCATATCGGGTTTTTATTAGAGTAGTACTCTCTCTCCTCCATCCAAATGATCCTTGCTTTCGTAGCTGAATCCATCACCACCTTTGACTCTGTCTCCATCTCCGTGTCCGCATCATCCTCAAACTCACACTCAGAGTACTCAGACGCAGCCCTTGTCTCCGTCTCAGTCTCCGCTCCCACCTCCATCTCCATCCCAAACTCAGCTCCTCTGTCCTCCATGACGGTTTTCCTTTGTTTAGCAATCCAAACTAAAGTCAATAAGTGTCTGCACAACACAACTTCATCAATCCAAAAGTTTCATAAATTTCATTTCTCAAAAGAATCTTTATTATTGATTATTGATTATTGATTATTGATGTAAAGATTTCCGTTTATGTCTCCATAGTGGACGATTTATTTATTAAAGAAAGACCAAGAAGGATTTTTATAATCCGAATATCATCGACCCTTGTTAATAAAATGATATATAATTAATTAGTTTGTCAGTAACAATCTCTTCGATATGTCTCCCACCAGCTCACCAGTAATGTTTACTGACCACATAAAAGCATAATGTACAAAAAACCTCACATACTTAAACATACTTTTCAATAGAGCATTACTCAATGTTCATATTGTAGCTTATAAAATGACGAATTGTCTGATCCACGCCTTATATCCTTGTCTTAAATGAAAATCTTTGGAAACAACTTCAAGATTTTTCCTCTTTCACGTATCGTAACTGTTTGGGCAAATTTTAACCACGTTCACAAATAAATATATCTACAGAAACAGAAAGAAGTAAATTTGTATTGATCCTCAAAGATGTTGGCTTGTTGCGGAATTAAAATACAACATCTAGATGTCTAAAATGTTGTAAAAATCTTTGATGGAAATAGAAAACAAGGGCTAGATCTCCGAAAGCTATCTCAGGAATTCGAGGAAGATGTAGTTCTCAGGTTTTTTATGTGTTGCATGATGATCTACCTCTCTCTTCGACGTCTCTATTTATAAGATTTGACTAATCTGTTTCAGATTAGAACTACACTTGACGTGTAAGTCTATCTCCTTAATAATCAGGATTTTTGATATACTTAAATCTCTTATTTCTCTATATCACGAGGTTTAGATAATAACAAACCTCGTTATACCTGGGATCGCGAAATCTGTGCAAGTCTATCCCCAAACCACATATTATTTTTATATTAAATCAATTAACTAACCTGACGTCGTAATAGTGCTTACGACGTGACAACGACGTGGTGGCCATATCTTACTTAGAAGTGACAAGTCATTTCCAAGTCTTATATGACATAGACAACATATTGCCAAGTAATATGAGGTCATTACCTCGTTAGATTTGGTGTAGACAACGTATTCTCATGTAACGGTAGGTTACTACCTCGTTATACCTGACACATACAATGTATTGATAATATTTGACTTTGTTATGACAAGTTATTTTGATGTCTTAAATGGTGTAGACCGCATATTGCCAGGTAACGGAAGATCATTACCTCGTTAGACCTGGCATAGACTACGTATTGTTAGGTAATAGAAGGTTATTACCTCGATAGACATGACATATACCAACATATTGTCAAGTAATTAGAGGTTATTACCTTGTCCCACCTGACATAGACGACGTCTCGTTACCTTGTCCATCTGAACAATGCCTGTAGACATAAGGCTCATCCTACTAATACCTCCTAAGCTCTCTAAGAAACCTCTTCTTCTCATATTCTTTAAGATATCCGGGTTCATCTTCAGTAGCTAAGTAGTTAGCAATGTCAGTGTACAAAGGACAATCTACTTTAGTGAGAGCATATGAAAATTCTCATACCTCACTCACGAAATATGGAAGAAGAACTGTCGAGTGGGGTTCGTGTCGAGCGACACCATTACCTCTGTCGATCGACACGACTAAATCCGAAATCTAGGTTTTTGCGATTCTTGTTTGTGTCGAGCGATACGATAGTCCGTCGCTCGATAGTGACTCCAGAATTCCACTCTCGATGAAATTAATGCTCTCTCCCGGCAAGAAATCATTAATTGGAACTTTATCTTCGATCCTAATCCGTGAAAGATGATCATCAACACCATTTTCATCTCCTTTATTTTCCTTGACCTCAATATCGAATTTTTGAAGAAGCAAAATCCATAAAAAAAACCTTAGTTTTGTTTGCATCAAATACTTAAGCGCAAATTGATCCATGTGCACTATTACCATGGCTCCAACTAGGTAGGGACAAAATTTCTCAAAGGCAAACATTACAACCAACAACTTGTTCATAATATTTGCATAATTCCTCTATGCATCATCTAGTGTTTGGCTTGCATAATAGATAGCATGTAGCTTCTTATCCTTCTTCTATCCAAAACAGCTCCTACTACAAAATCGATAGCATCACTCATTACCTCAAAATGTAGATCCCAATCCAAAGGTTGCACAATAAAGGCACTCATTAGAGCTTGCTTAATCTGCTCAAAAGCCGATAAATACTCCGCGAAAAACTTGAACTTCACATCTTTGCAGAGAAAAGCAGTTAAAGGTCTCGCGATCTTACTGAAATCTTTGATGAATCTTTTGTAGAAAATTATAGGCACTACAAGAAAATAGTGTTATTGCAACATAATATTTGCAACGTTCCTTTTTGTTAAAAGTTTGCAACAAATTTTGAAATATTAATGCAATGGTGAATACATGTTGTAATTTTATTACTAATTCATTGCAAAACGACAACAAATAATTTTGATTGTGAATTTTTGTTACTAATTTGCAATTGTTTTACGAAATGTGAAAATTCATTGCAAATTTTGCAAGAATCATACAACGATTGTAAAACATAGCTATTTTGCTATATAATTATGTTTAAAATATGTGACAAATAAGTGACATATTTTTAATACATTTTGAAATATTTATTAACTCTTTTGCAGCATTTCTACCGCTAGAATTACTACAAAAATTTATCAAATTCAAATCTCCCTGCTCATTTGTTTAAGAATGATTAAAAAGTAATTTTGAAGTAAGTTATCTACATAATGTTATTAAAGAAGAATTAGATTCAAATTCAAATGATGATTATGTATCCAATGATTCTAAAGCAACCAAGATTATCAGTCCAACTCCTTTTTAAGAGCGAAGCTTGCGGCCTTGGATATGCTCGACAAGTTGTCATCCTTGAGAGTTTCAACTTTCTGAACTTCGCATCATAAAAGCTACATACACAATTGGTTTAAGTTCATCCAACTATAAAAACCTTTTTCTCACATGAGATTTTATGTATTACTATGTCTCACTTAACTGTGTTTTTTCTTTTAATTTTTACTCTTTTCTATTCTCCAGTTGTAATATTTCTAAACAATGTCTTTATAGGAGGAAAAGAAAAGGAATAAAAAAGAATTGGAAAAAAAAATTTATTTATGCAAATTGTTAAAATAATATAGAATAGAATAAATTGTATTGACTTGTTTCATACAAGATCATAGGACACATATATATATATATAGTGATTAAAATTAACATATTGTTAACACTACATAACGGAAACTTTCCTCAACACATATTGGAAATATGCTAATAATATAAAGATCTAGAGACTTCTTCCATTTAGGTTTCACGGGCTTCACTTCATAGACGGGCTTTGATGCCCACAATACTTGGTCCGCAAGCTACACGTCTTGCTCCCCAAGATATCTTCAATACCCCCCGCACGACAAACGTGATATGCGAAATCATCAAGCAAAACACGTATGTCGTAGACAACTTGTCGAGGACGGACAAAACACCTCCGGGTATAAACTTCAATCTTCAAAAAATAGGGATGAAACTTCAGCTCGTCTTTGGTCTTGATAAAAGGGAATACATTCCGTGGGTGCAACTTGCAACTCCACATATAATTGTCCTTGACTAGGACTGTCCATACATCGGACAAAAAAACAATGACCTAAAGAACATGAGCGTTCAACTAGAACTCCTTAAAACCATAACCAAACTCCCCTATAATAGGAGAACCCATGAGAAAAGAAACTGGAAAATTCAACTAGAAAATCCCAATAATAGAATACTTAAGAAATAAATCACTTGTGAAAACCCTAGCCCTTAATCACCATGTTACGAATCTCTAAGACGTCTCTTGTTGCACTAAAACCATGTTAACTTTTGGAATTATAAAACCAATCCAAACGACCAAAAGAAAGAAATAAAATAAATACCCATGATCTTAAGAAACCCTAACCAAAAGAAAACGTAGGTAAAATTCACCTCTAAAAACACCTCCAATAACTATAGTTTAATCTTAAAAACAAAATACGTTACCACTTTCTTGTGATTCACGTCATCATCGTCTCCATCTCCACCGTCTTCGACCTCGTCTCCTCCCATGATCACCATTGAACGTGAGATCGTAAGACTTTTAAACGCGGAAGCTTTTAATTTTGATCCACGACGATCGACTACTCTGATACCATGTTAAAATAATATAGAATAGAATATATTGTATTGGGTTGTTTCATACAAGATCATAGGACAAACACACACACATATATATATATATAGTAATTAACATTAATATATTGTTAACACTACATAATGGAAACTTTCCTAAACATATATCGGAAATATGCTAATAATATCAAGATCTAGAGACTTCTTCCATTTAGGCTTCACGGCCTTCACTTCATAGACGGGCTTTGATGCCCACAATACTTGGTCCGCAAGCTACACGTCTTGCTCCCCAAGATATCTTCATGTACTCTCTTTCGTTTAAAATACCATGTTGACATATTCTTTAAAGTTGTTTTAGTTAAACACGATATTTGTACTTGGTCACGATTTTTTTTTAATGAATTCTTCAAGTTCAAATTCTTTAGTATCGTCCTTTCCAATATTATGAGCGTATGTGTGTATATATGGTTACCGCCTTACCGGTTAGCGTAGGATTTCCTAATACTTAAAGCTTAATTAGTATATATGTACTTATATTACGTGCAGATTTAAAAAATCTTTCAAATAAATAACTTTAATGTTTATGGCTTTTATTTGCTAATGAACCAAATTAGAGATACATCCCATTTTTATAGAAATAGAGTAAGTTCCGCTTCAATAAAAGATACTATTAGATTTTAGGGAAAGTTACTCAAACAACCTTGGAAAGTTGTTTTTGAACTAAAACAACCTTCCCCTTAGAAAATTGTGTTTTCGAGAACTTTTATCCGTTTTACTCTTATTTACTTTGATAACAAAAAACGTATTTACAAAACTGCCATTAATGAATCGTCGGGAAAAATTCCCGCCAAAAAAAATAAATCTACCATTATGTGATGGTAGATTTATTTGAAGTCTGTAGACTTATTTTTTGAGCAGTAGATTTATATACGAACGGTAGACTTATTGTGTCCCCTTGGTGGTAGAGATGTTTCCGAATGGTAGACTTATTAGAGTGATTGGTAGAGTCATTATTTTCAATGGTAGATTTTTTTTGGACCAGTAGACTTATTTGGTGATTGGTAGATTTGTTTTGTTTAACGGTAGAGTTAAATTGGCATGGTAGATTTATTTTTGTGATTTGTAGACTTATTATAGTGATGGTAGATTTATAATAGTGTACTATAGTGGTAGACTTATTATAGAGGTGGTAGATTTATAATGAGTGGTAGATTTAATATTTTTGACGGTAGACTTATGCAATCTTTTTCCCGTTTACTAGAACTACTTCCCGAAAAACATCGGTAGAGTTGTTTTTTCTGTTTATCTTATGGTAGATATGTTTTCGGATGATAGACTTGTTATCCGAAGGAGCTTGTTATATTGTTATGATAGACTTTTTATCCAAAGATGGTTGTCACAGAGTTGTGGTAGACTTGTTATCTGACCTAGTTTATTCTAACAACGATGTTGTGGTAGACTTGTTATCTGACCTAGATTATTCAAACAACCTTGTGGTGGTATACTTGTTATGTGACTTAGGTTTTTCAAACAACAATGTTGTGGTAGACTTGTTATCTGACTTAGGTTCTTTAAACAACAATGCGGTGGTAGACTTGTTATCTGATTTTTTTTCTTTAAACAATGTAGTGGTAGATTTGTTATCTGATTTTAACTCTTTAAACAATGTTGTAGTAGATTTGTTATCTGACTTTGGCTCTTTAAACAATATAGTGGTAGATTTGTTATCTGACTTTGGCTCTTTAAACAATGTAGTGGTAGATTTGTTATCTGACTTAGCTTTTTTAAACACTGTTGTGGTAGAATTGTTATCTGACATAGGTTCTTTAAATAATGTGGCGGTAGACTTATTATTTGACTTAGGTTCTTTGAATAATACGATCATAATCATACCACTAATGAAGCTTAAATATGTGTCTTTTTAGTTTTAACTTGTTTTTCCTGTTTTAATGTTATAGTAATTGATGCTAAAGGCATTTGGAAACAGATTATATAGCGAGCAAATTTCTAGAGTACATAAATTATGCCAATTCATTACATTGAACAGGGAATAAATCTACGATCAAAGAAAAACAAATCTACCATAAAAAAAAAACAAATCTACCATACCATTGAACATAGAATAAATCTACCATCAAACATAAATTTGTAAGTTATCCACGACCTCTGCCTCTTCCGCCATCACCTCTGAAGCCTCCATGTCCACCAAATGAACCACCATCAGCGGCGGTTCCTTGAATCGGAGTACCGTCTGATCTAGTGTGGTCCGTCTCGATATTGTAAAATATCAAAATAAATCTACCATTACAGAACAATAAATCTACCATTACAAAATAATAAATCTACTATGACAGAACCAACTTCTACCAAATTAAACTACAATTACTAACACCGAGTCCAACATATTCACGACCTCCGCATCTTCTGCCACCACCTCCGAAGCCTCCACGTCTCCCAGAATAAATCTACCAACAAAGGAAAACAAATTAACAATCAAAATAGAATAAATCTACCATCAAAGAAAAACTACCATACCATTGAACAGAGAATAAATCTACCATGACAGAATAAACTTTCCACCAAATTAAACTACCATTACCACCACCAAATCCAACAGTCCATGACCTCCGCCTCTTCTGCCACCACCTCCAAAGCCTCCACGTCTACCAGAATAAATCTACCAACAAAGGAAAACAAATCTACCATCAAACTAGAATAAATCTACCATCAAATAAAAACTATCATACGATTGAACAGAGAATAAATTTACCATGACAGAACAAAACTGCCGAATCCAACAGATCCATGACCTCCGCTTCTTTTGCCACCACCTCTGAAACCTCCACGTCCACCAGAATAAATCTACCAGCAAAGAAAAATAAATCTACCATCAAACTAAAATAAATCTACCATCAAATAAAAATAAATCTATCAACACTGAGGACTTTTGCTCACACGTCGATTCAGTTCTACGATGTTCAAGACCGCCTTGGTTTTGACCGACCAAGCAAAGCAGCTGATTTGCTTATCAAAAAGGCTAAATCTTCCATTGACGAGCTCGCCGAGCTTCCTCCGTTTAATCCCGCCGATGCAATTCGACTCGCTGCTGCAAATGCTAAACCCAGTAGAACCGCCGTTAAACCTCAAGTCTCTCTGCCACCGCGTCCGCCGCAGCAACAACCGCAAAATCTTCAGTTCAACAAAAAAGCTTAAATGTCGAATAAAAAAGAAACGAAGGGAAGAAAAGAAGAAACAAAGAGAAGAGAAGTTGAGAGAAGCCCAAAACTTACCTTTGGAGACGCCGGAGACGAGGAAATCGCCGGAGAAGACAAAGAGACGCGGTTGTCTTCGAGTCACCGATGTTTTTTTTTTTGTCGAAATTTATGATAAAAAACAAAAGGAAAAGAGTTTATTAGGGTTTTATGTAAAAAGTTACAAAAACCTATTTTTTTTTATTGGCAGTTTTGTAATAAAAAGAACTTCACAAGGTTTATAAGACTTTTCATGTTTTCACATCTCTACAAGGTTGTTTGAGTTTGATATATCATGGTGTTTATGGTTTTTAGCCATGATATAAGTCTGTGTATCTAGAGTCTTTTCCGTGTTTTTCGAGTCTTTGGTGTTTTAATTAGGTACAAGGACGTTTGGACTTAATTTGTGTTTACTGGAGCTATATGGAGCATTGCGGAATGAGTAGACAAAGTTGCAAGTTTGGATTGAAATTCTGAAGACTGTGTCGAGCGACGCACTATCCGTGTCGAGCGACACGACCAAAATGGCGACAAAATAATATTTTTGGAAGATTTTTGTTTTCCGGTCAGAAAAGCCCAGATGTTTGCAATTGGGCCCAGATGTGTTTGTACCCTATATATAGTATTTTTAAGCCATTGTTTAGGCTATGCTTTATTTTTTATTCGATATTTTATACTAAGGAATTATTATTCATGTCTATGTCTGAGTAATTCCCTAGTTAGGTTTTAGGATTGTTCAAAAGATAATGAAGAGTTGTTGAATTTATTTACTTTTGGGATTTGCATCATATTTATATATTCTTCACCTTGATTGCTTTGAATTCTGATTTAGGCCTGAACTAGATATCCTACGTTGTTTAGTAGATGCGACAGCATTATTGAATTACCTGAATTGAATCATAGGTGAGCAAAGATTCGATTCGCAACGACAGTTGGCTTTGGATCTTTGTGAACATTCAAACTTGATTTTATTGCTTGTTTAAATTAATCTGATTTCACAACGACAATTGGTTGTCTAGGGTTTAAACATAGATAATATTTGCAACGACATTTGATTTACTTTACAATAGTGTTTTGAGTTTTAGATTTGCACTTCATCAATCCCATTAGTAAATTTATTCTTCAATTTAGATTTATTCCTGCGAATTCCCTAAGGCTTAGCGTTTCTCTTTTATTGAATTTAAAGTTACTGCAATCATCCTGATTTACTGTTTCTGCAATTGTTTTATTTACATCTTTTCTGCTTAGCATAATCTGAACTCTATTAATGTATTGTGCAATCTGATTCCATGTGCATTCGATACCCTAAGTACTACAATGATCTCTTAATTTGAGAGAGTAGTTCAAAGGCAAATTTGAGCATATTAAATTTTGGCGCCGTTGCCGGGGAATCAATACCATTAGACTTTTATTACTAGGGTTTTGTCTAAGTCTTTTTATTTTATTTTATTTCACTACCTAGTTTTTTTCGTTTCTTTTTTTTTGCATTTCAGGTGTATACCTGATACTAGAAGCAACAAAGAAAAAAAGCTAGTTGGATACGGTCTTCAGGAACTCGCACGTCTAGACTGTGAGAACAGAAGAGCAGCAACGATGGTTGCTCAAGGATGAATCATACTAAGATCGGGAGAATATGGAATCCTGCGTGATCCGGCAGGATTGAGATACAACGACGATGGAGAGAGGATCGACGACAATGGGAACGTGATTGTCGAGGAGCTTAACGAGCAACAAATCCGTGAGGAAGAAGAACAGATCGCTCGAGAAGAAGAAGCATGTGTCGAGCGACACAATAGGGACATCGCTTGATGCGAAGAGCAGATGCGTGTCGCTCGACAAGATGATGAAGTCGTTCGACAACAGTAAATCAACATATCGCTCGACACGAGGAAGATGACGCTCAACACGACCCTCTGGCTGCTCCATTACGGATTGTGAACGCTGCTTAGAATCGCATACTCGCTGACTTCAACCGACCTGAGCAGTTCTACACCAATCGGTCTACAATCCGTCCACCACCGTTTCTGAGAAATGATTTCGAGCTGAAACCTGCCTTCTTCAGCTTAGTAGCTCAAGACCCTTTCTGCGGTCTTCCTCATGAGAATCCTATGGATCACATTGAGAGGTTCGAAGACTTGGCATCTAGCATCAAGGCTAACAGAGTCTCTAAGGATTATCTGTTTTGCAAGCTTTTCCCATACTCTTTACATGGGGAAGCAAAGCATTGGTTAAGAATGCTTCCACATGGCTCGCTTACAAACTGGGAGGATACAAAGAATGCTTTCTTAAGCAATTTCTTTGATAATGCGAAGTCTGAAGATCTCAGAGCGAAGATTTCTACATTCAGACAAGGAGATTTTGAAGCATACAAGGCTGCATGGCATAAATTTAAAGGATACCAAAGGGACTGTCTGCATAATGGCTTCACAGATGTTCAGCTGTTGAGCATTTTCTACAAAGCGATTGCCACGAGATATGCTACCACGTTGGATGCTACGAGCAATGGGAATTTCAACATGAACTCTCCAGAGACACATTTACAGAGGTAAAACGTCAATAAGATGAAAGCAATAGTACCAAGAGTGTTGATTTCGAGAGGAGAAAGGGGAAAAATGTCAATGGTAATTAGTTTACAGAGGTAACAAAGAAGCTCGACTTAATGCACGATCTTCTAGCTGGAAAGAAGATGGTTTAGTTTGCTAAGGAAGTTAAGACGTTTGAACCTGAAGATGTAAACTACGTCAACGGATCTGGATTTCAGAGATATGGCAATCAGCAGGGATACGGTTCATCCTACCAGAAGCCGTTTCAGAGCAGCAGCTACTAGAGATACTACTGCTCATCGGCTTATCAGAAGCCTCCACCTCCGGCTGCAGAGAGTAGAATGGAGTCCATGATTGAGCGAATACTGGAAGGACAGCAGAAGTTGACTGTCGATTTAAATAGGAAGCTGGATTCAGTATACAAAGACTTGAATGGAAAAATCGAGTCTTTGAACATCCATATGAAGAAGTTGGATACTCCGGTGGCTCAAACAAGTGAATTGGTAAAGAGACATCAGTCCAAAATGCTTAGTTTGAGATCCGGAAAAGAGAAAACACGTGCTACGGAGCAAATCAACGTGTCTAAAGAAGCTGAAGAAGAGGATTATTTTGCGGAATTCGAAGTTATCTTTGAATCAGAGTCTCTGTCGATCGACAAAAATATCATGTCGATCGACACGAAGGAATTAAAGGTGTCGATCGACGAGAAAAGCAGTGTTGCTCGACAGGAGCTAATTTTAGGTGTCGATTTACAGAGAATCAGTGTCGCTCGACACCACCTACAAACGGTCAAGATTTTGCAAAAACTTTTGTTTTTGCAATAGAACGAGTCTATACACCTCCTCTTCCATTCCCGAAGGCACCTAAGAAGTTTTCTCTAGCATCTGAGTCCAGAGGTAGTGAGATAGAGTCTAAAGCGATTGAGAAACCAGTTTTGAGGAAGTTGGCCAAGGTGGAAACTTCATGGCAATTCATAGTTCCATGTTCGATTAATAGAATGGAATTAGAGGGTACTCTTTTAGACACTGGGGCAAATGTAAACATCATATCTCACGATGTTGTCAAAAAGCTAGGAATCTCGAGTATACAACCTTCCAATCCTCTCGTAGGTTTAGTTAATTCATCTTCGGTTGCTGCTGTAGGATTCATCCCGGATTTAGAGATTCGAATAGGATATTGTCTTGTACCAGCTGATTTCCCCATCATTGAGACGACTAAGCCGATGATTCTTGGTGCATCTTTCCTCACTTCTATTGGTGCGATCTTGAATTACACAAATAAGAGAATATCCTTCACCAAGATGAAGAAAGAAGTCTTCTACCCAGTGATTCTAATGGATAGCTTTTCTTGCTGTAGAGTCATTAAAGGAGAAAAGCTAGACCCTGCAAGTCTCCCAACCCACAAACCTCCCATAGAACATGCTCTGACCTGTTGTAGTCCGCAAGTGTACGTCTTTGAGCAGCAATCACGTTCCTCGGCGCAGCTGGCTGATTCTGCACTCCCTGTCGAGCGACATCTACAGCCTGTCGATTGACACGTTCCTGTTCTTCATGTCGAGCGACACGACGTTCTTCAATGCGTCGAGCGATTTATTCCTCGTGTCGCTTGACACGTTCCTGCTCCACATGAGCCAGAGGATCCAGCTCCTCTTGCCAAGCGGTTTCAGCGTCCTGTTATTCGATAAACTCCTCGACAATATTACCTTCTGCGTCGATCCTCTGACCATCCTCATTGTAACGGTTTCCTTCCTTATCGAATAAACCACCGTCTTTCTGAAACACGACCTTATGCGCAACCATCTTCTTAGTGTAGGAGTCGTAACTCGCACAATTGAATTTGTAAGGGTTTTAGAGGAGGTGCGAGACTTCTGAGTGAATCACAGTGCATGAAGTAAAAGAAATTGTTGCTATAGCTGTTAAGAGAGCTTTATTACTTTTGTTATGAGAAATTCTGAACCCCTTTCTGGGTCAATATAATGTGCTATTTATAGCTTTTCTAATCTAGGTCTGAGTACTAGAGTTGGGTCTGACCCATTAAGCAATTAAAATAGCTTTAGGCCCATAATATTATTAAACCCATTTTAAATATGGATCTAATTCTATAATGGACCTAGTTACAAATTGGGCCCTTGTAAGCCTGTTTGGAATTTCTTGTCGTTGCATCGATCTCGCAAGGGTGGAATCCGACCCCTACAGTTAGCCTTCCGGCTTGGCAGTGTTTGGTATGATAGTGTCAAGGTAGAAAAAGTCGCAAGTGAGGTCGATGCTTGAAGAAGATACGTCGCAAACGTTGCCATTATCCTCTAAGATGTGTTTTGACGAGATGAAATCGTAAAGCTTTGTTCAGCCGACTTGTAAATGTTGCCGTGTTTTTGTAAATGCTTAGCTCGGCAAAGACTCCTTGTAGACTCATGTTTTGGAACAACTTGTCGTCAATGGGGAAAACGCGTAAGTGTGTCAGCAAGCCTCGGTAAAAACCTTGTCTAGAAAACCCAATAGGAAAAACCAAATCAAGGGAAAAAGAGCACAAGTCACACACTTCTCATTGGAGTTATAATAATTGCAGCCGTGTTCCCATGTTTCTCTGAATGTTCAACTCGGCGGATATGATTCGACTCGTTGTAGTTTACTTTCTTCGAAAGGTTTTTGTTTTTCCGAGCTCCCATGTTTCAGTCAATGTTCAGCTCGGTCAATAGAGATTTTGTCATTGTCTGCGAGCTCCCATGTTGGAGTTAATGTTCAGCTCACCAATGGAGATTATTGTAGATGTCGCCGAGCTGCCATGTTTCGGTTAATGTTCAGCTCGGCGATAGAGATTATTGTTGACATCGCCGAGCTCCCATGTTTCAGTTAATGTTCTGCTCGGCGACGGGTTTCTGATACCCTCATCTCGGTCTAGAACGATACCGTCTCCTCAGATGACGAAGATGTGCTCTTTAGCGAGGTTGCGCTGATGTGTTTTGATACATTGTCGAGATAGATAAGTAAGCAGACTTGCTTCATCGCCGAGGTAGAATACATAAGTTGTTTTTGTCGTTACATCAATCTCATAGGGGTGGAATCTGACCCCTACAGTTAGTTAGCCCCCCATCTTGATAGTATCGAGTTAGATGATGAAAAGGTATAAGCTGTTGAAATTTGAGATTGATGTGATGGACTCTGAAGCAGCCAAGCGTTGACATCTTTATGTTGAATTACAATCGTGAAGCAGTCAAGCGTTAACGTTCTTGTCACCGAACTCGGAAAGTCTCAGTCATTCCATGTTGAAATGATGTTATTGTATTTTCCTGGATGAGGTTAATTAACTGAAAAGTCTATTGGGCTTATTTAACTCGACTTTAAAGTCCGTTAGAAAAGTTTCTGGAAATTTTCCTAAAAAACCCTAGGTATTTTAGGAAATCCTTCTGGTATAAATAAGCCTCCTAGGCAGTCAGTTTTTTTACCGAGTTGCTTTTTTTGCAGTAAAAGAGGTAAAAAATTCAGAATCCTTTTTAAAATTTTTTTTTGTCCTGTAGTGCAAAAATTAGGGTTTCTCTAGTTTTTTTTTTGTCCTTTTGTGGTATCATCTTCTTCCTCTCCGATCTTCTCCTGTAGCCGCCGTGCCGGACGCGCCGGAGCTCGCCTGAACTCCATCTTCACCGGATTTTTGCCGCCGTCACCTTCGTGGAAGAGGAACTTCACCAGATATGCGCCGCCGTCATCGTCTTAGAGGAAGAGCTCGGATCTAACAAGATCGTTGCCGCCGGAGCTCGCCACCATCGCAGGAGCTTCAAGAGCCTCCGAAACTTCAAGCTGGAGCCCGATTGGCTGCTGCAGGAGCTTCACCCCCGAGATCTGCCGTCGACATTTCTTCGTTCTTCACCGCAGGAGCCACATCGCAGGAGCTTCACTGCCGCGTGAGCTTCAAATCTCTGCGCCGTGGAGCTTCAAATCACAGCGTCAAGATCGCCGTCGAGTGGAGCTTTGGATTGAGCAGCATAGACATCCCCGTTGAGCTTCACACTGTCGACATCGCCATGGAGCTTTGTAGCGTCGACATCACCGTGAAACTGGCAGAAGAGCTTGCGACGGAGGCACTGGGAGCTAGCAGACGGAGGCACTGGGAGCTTTGATTTGACAGCGGTGGCCTCTCGCAGTGGAGGAGACTCGTGGTGGAGGAAACTCGCGGTGGAGGAGACTCACGGCGGAGGAGACTCTCGGCGGAGGAGACTCTCGGCGGAGAGGAGACTCACGGCGATGGAGATTCCCGGCAGTGGTGGTGGAGATTCACGGCGGAACGCAGAGACCGTCGGAGCTCCGGTCGTGACGGCCAGACCTAATTTCCCATGACAGCCAAAACTAATTTTGGTCAACTGTATCCTCTGGTCAACAGGTCAACGGTCAACCAAAGTCAACAAGTCAACACAGTGAACAGGTCAACAGAAATCTTCTGGTCAACTGAAGTCAACAAGTCCACATAATTGTTTCGGAAATCGATTTTGAGCTTTGATTCTGATTCTAGATTCTATCGCAGTAAAGGCGTAAATTGAAGAAAATGACTTCCAAAGATTCGCGGTTTGATCATCAAATAGATAGAAACGGAATAATCCTACACTTAGATGATTCCCGACCTAACTGCAGCGTTTTTCTTTTGGATGCTTGTATTTTACTTTTGCGATACCTTTTGCAGAGTTTTTGATTTAATCAAATTTTAACCTTCTTTGTTCCTGCTTATCGTCTTGCAGTTCCGAACTGTATTGAAATCAAAGTGAAGAAGGCGTTTCTTGAATCCTTCGTTGGAGATGTCAATTAACGGGAGGAGATTGTCTGTGAGCGATAATAGAGCTGCTGAGGCTAGAGCTGATAACAGTGGAAGGGAGCCACAACGAGAAAGAACATCATCGTCATTCCCTAGAGCTGGTGCTACTACTACCCCTGCGCCTAAGTCGCGTCATCCTGAGGTTGAGCGAAATATTGCAGTCTACACTAATCGTCGTCATGAGTTACTGCAGAGGCGTCGCGATGATGCTAGGTGGAGGGACAACGCTGCAGATGTCAGTCGCAAACGTCCTCAAGAAGATAGTGGGAAAAACATTTATCCGAGGGAGTTATTCACCAACAGTTGTATGGCGGCGACTGAAATGTCAAATATTGTCTTCCCAGGGACTGAGTTTCCTCCTCGAGAGGATATGTCAAAGAGAGACATTTACGCGATAGTAGCCCTCCATGGCATGACGATATGAATTTCTATTGAACTCTGTGACATTACTCTTTTGACTTCAAAAACGTTGATTTATTACTTTTTTGGCAGCTCTTTGCTTTGATCAATGAACTCATGAAGGACTTCGAGACAACTGCTCTCTCGCAAGGTTGTCAGCTTAGTAGTGTTCAAAAATTGTGCGATGATAAGCGGAATCGTCAGGAGGAGGAGTGAGTTGCTACCCTTGAAGCTGTTGTGAAGAGATTGAGGATAATCGCCGTGAAACAGATGGCACATTTACACAATCAGAATCGGAGAGAAAACGCTTGCAGCAAGAAGTCTTTGATCTCACTGCTCGTTTAGGTGCTGCGACCAAGCTTCAAGATGCGACCGTTCAGCAAGTTGTTGATCAGGCGAAGTGCAAGCTGATAGTAGAGTACGAATCGAGGATAGGGCGAGCGAGAGAGAAGCTTAAGGTGATCAATGACCAACCGTGGACTGATTTGATCGATCTTACCCAAGTTCAAAGCAACATTGAGTTTTTGGAGTTGGTTTGGAGTGGCAAGGCACCTGATCTTAATGATGAGCTTGGTGAACTTAGAAAGCAGGAGGAAGGCTTATCGCATGCAGATGAGAGTTTTAGTAAGCATATGCGCGAACTTGAGGAGATGCTTAGGATTCTAAGACTTGGTGGAGGGGCTCCTGTTGTACCGGCTCCTGTTCGTGAAAAGGTTGATTTAGGTTCGAGTTCTTCAAGTTCGTCCAGTGATGAGGATTCGTCAGATTCTGAGAGTGAGGTTCCCGATGAACATGTTGTGGAAGCCGTTGACGGCGCTTGAGGAGAAAATGCCTTAGTGTTTTCTTTTTTTTTGTTTTATTCAACTTGGGTGGTGTTTACCCTTTTAACGTGTTGTTTCGCTTTGTCCTGAATCTTTGCTACTCGCATTATGATAAAATACGCAGTTTTCGCTATGTCGAACTTGTCTGTTCTAGAAATTAATTGTTTTCTGTGCGACTACTTTGGTTTACAAAAGCATTGTCAACAACAATTATGCTCCAACAGCGAGTATGTTTCGTGTTAGGACCAACGTTTCAGATAGTTGGATTTTTTAATAAACACCGCGGTTTACAGCTACGTTACTTTCAAGATGTGTGCTCCAGCAGTGAATATTGTCTAGAGAAGTTACCAACGTTAGGTCAATTAGGTTTTGACACGAACATTTGGGTTAAAAACCCTAAAACCTAACTAGTACACTACTCAGACATGATGAAAGATGCAGACATGATTTCTAAATAATGCTTCATTAAAAGAAAGAGAATGATACAAAGATCGAAACCGATTGGAGACGAGGAACGGATCTCTGAAGTATCTCTTGCTAAAATCTCTGAATAAAATAAAGCTTAGCCTAAAACAATGGCTTAGAATAAGTATATATAAGGTACAAAAATGATCTGGGGCAGAAGTACAAACATCTGGAACTTCTGGGGCAGAAATTGGAAATCTTCTGAATTAATGTTCTTGTCCGAAACTTGGTCGTGTCGAGCGACATGATAGTTACGTCGCTCAACAGGTATCTTTTCTTCGTGTCGATCGATATGACAACTGTGTCGATCGACAGGTTCTGCAAATTTCAACTCCGAACTTGTGTCTTTGACTGCTATTTCCACAATGCTCTAAAATGCTCCAGTAAACACCAGTAATGCTCCGAACATCCAAGTACCTAATAAAAAAAACCAAAGACTCGAAAAACACCAGAAAGACTCTAGAAAACATAGTTATATCATGGCTTAAAAACCGTAAAAACCATGATATATCAGAACAAAAGTACGCACTTCATGACCTTAATTCACAATCTCCTGATAACAATTTTAAAGTTGAAAAGGCCGTTACACGCTCATGCAAGCAATGAGTTTCTCGTAGAATGCTTGGTTTTTCTTCTGCTGAATTTGCAGGAATACCAATGGAGTGCAAAGAAGGGAGGAAAGGAGAAAAGAGAAGGAAACGAGCGTCAAAAGCTTTCTCCAAGTTCAGAATCATCATCCCTTCAGACTTGAAAGGGAAAGGAGAAGAAGTTATTCAGAAAATGATGCAGAATACGATAAAAACTTTTCCAAGAATAGTTTCTGATAAGTCTGGGCGAGCTGGAACGAAGATTCGAACGAAGAATAGAGCTGCAACTATCCTAAAGGATAAGGGAGGTACAACACTTCCCAAAGATCCCAACGCCTGAGTCCTAACAACGTTAAGTTAATGACTAAAAACAAACGCTTAGTGGGAGGCAACCCACTTTTAAGTCTACTAATTATGTTTTTTTTATTTTTGTTTTATTTTTCAATTTTACGTTTGATTTTGTTTTTGGGTTTGGTTTTCAGGGGAACAAACGAACAAATGAAGGTGAGAATGAGTTTCAAACATGGGTGTCGAGCGACGGAGAAGTTGGTGTCGCTCGACACCAGAGAAACATGTGTCGATCGACACATAGGTCGTGTCGCTCGAAACGACTCTCAGGTTACGAATTCTAACTTGATTTTTTATTTGTTTATTTTCTTGTTTATTTTATTTAGCCAATCTCGGATTTAATAACACTTGGGACAGTGTCATTTAAGTCTGAGGGAGGTAGTTGCTAATTATTGTGTTTTATTTTGAGTTGATTGAGTCAGTTTTTCAAAATTTTGGGTCAAAAATTCCCCTTTCTTCTTGCTTTGAACAACACTCATGGACCATTACCAATGCAAGTTGGTTGGTTTTACTAAGGTGGGTAACTAGAAGTGGATCGGTTTAACAGACCGAGTTCAAATTTCTCGAGAATGCCAGAAATGACGTTACAAACCCCGCCCCTAATGAACTCTAATTTCTTGTCTTGGGCGTTAGAAATCGCAAGACTTGATTCAGCTTTCAAACACTAAAAAGGGAGGATGGACCGCTCTGAAACTTCTTCCCAAATGATGAATACAACTGTCCTAGATCAAAAAGAAAAAGCCTTATGACCCTGTCTCCACAGGAACAATAGTAGTGAGCGCTGATTTAGTGAAGTCATAGAGATGCCAAGGTATTAAAAAGTCTACAGAAAAGTATAGTTCAAGAAGAAAAATGCAAGTCCGAAAATCAAAAAAAATCCTGAAGAAAAAGTTAAAAAAAAAGGGCATTTCATATCTATGATATCCTTAATTGGATACAGTTTCGGAGGGAAGAAAGAGGGTGAAATGCAGGAAAAGTGTTAAAGGAAGCGAAAGAATCTAGAAGGTCCAGCGATCGATATTCCCTCGATGAGACCGCACTTAATAACTAAAGGGGTTTGTGACTGAAAGTCTGAGTTTTTCTAAGGGGTTTAGATTCAATCTGGAGGATTGCTATACTTCTAGGGACGCATCGAAGTACTACCATTGACTTTGCAGGTATGTGGTTTCTAAAGGAGTGATCACATCTGTTTTGCTTAGGGACAAGCAAAATGCTAAGTTTGGAGGATGTGATATATCATGGGGTTTATGGTTTTTAGCCATGATATAAGTTTGTTTATCTAGAGTCTTTTCCGTGTTTTTTGAGTCTTTGGTGTTTTAATTAGGTACAAGGACGTTTGGACTTAATTGGTGTTTACTGGAGCTATATGGAGCATTTCAGAATGAGTAGACAAAGTTGCAAGTTCATATTGAAATTCTGAAGACTGTGTCTAGCGACGCACTATCCGTGTCGAGCGACAAAATAATATTTTTGGATGATTTCCGTTTTCGGGCCAGAAAAGCCCAGATGTTTGCAATTGGGCCCAAACGTGTTTGTACCCTATATATAGTACTTTTAAGCCATTGTTTAGGCTATTGTTGGGGTCGGTAATCACCCCCTCAGCATTAACGTCTCGGCAAAGGAGGCCTAACAGAACCTAAATCTTCCTGCGGAGCGGAGCATGTGGCAGCCGAATAAATCTATGCGAAGCAGGAACGGACCGGGACCAGGTGGGCGACTGCGTGCTCACAGGTGAGCGACTGCTTGCTCGGCACCATGTGCGACCATGGCTTCGCCCTCGTGCGACCACGGCTTCGCCTCTGTGCGACCACGAGCTCGCCTCAGTCGTTGATCTTATCCTCAGGAGGGAAGCCTGAAGCCTGGTCCAGACACGAAGCCCATGTTGATGCAACCGACTCCGCAGAGGATTAGGAATGTTTAGCCGACTTAGAAAACTATATATACGTCCTTGTAAAAACCCTAAAGGGGTATCCGCAATTTCATACATAAGCTCTGTACTCAACTTTTACATAGCAATACACACAACTCTTGCTCAATCTCTTGTGATCCTAGTTACCCGAGAATTCTCTATCTCCTCAAAACCCTTACAAATCTAATTGTGTTGGTTTCGACCCCCACAATTTGGCGCCGACTAAGGGGACGCAGAGAGTTATGACACACGAAAGCTAGGGTTTCACACCACCAACAAAGATGTCAGGCAACAATACCGTCAGCAGCAAAGGATCCTTGTCTCACAGGAACAACGAGGAGAGAGACAACTCCGTGGAGAACACCGCGCCTCGCGCCACGAACACTCCGGTGGATATCACAGAGATCAAGCAGATGCTTGAGACTCTCATGAAGAAAGCTGAAGATCAGGAGAGAAACCTGGAAGCCACTACCAGGGAGCTGAAGGCGCTCTCACGAAGAAAGCACAAGAGGACCCACATCCGTCCAACACGCCTCAGCTTCACTGCGCCTCGAGCCAATCGAAGGGATTTAAACGAGGAGCTGCCGCCTCGGACCAATCGCACAGCCCCAGAGGACTTGCCTCCGCCACCGCCTCTTCTTGAATCTGATGCAACTCCTGAGCGTGTGGTGGAGGGTTCAGACGAAGATCAACCACCTCGGAGGCGTGGCCGAGTCAACTCAGAGATTGACCACGCTGCGGCCGCTAAGGAAGGAGATGCAATCATAGCAGAACTTCACAGGAGGGAACGAGAGTGCAGGGTTCCGCGATTCTCCCGAGATGAGGGGGTCGCTGCTCTACAAGCCCAGTTGGACAAGGTCGTCTCTGATCTAAAAGCTACCCAACTACTGATGCACCGGAGCATGTCGAAGGCTCCTGGGATCGCCTATGTGCTCGAGAGGGCATGGAACACACCCTTCGCTGAGAGGGTCGCGAGGACTCAAATCTCCGACGCCGGAAAAGTCAAGCTTCCAATCTACGAAGGAACCACCGACCCTGCTATCCATCTGATGGAATTCGAGGTTGCCTTAGGAAGGGCAAACTTCACAGAAGCCGAGAAGGACATCGGCTACTGCAAACTGTTCATAGATGTTTGTTCAGCACTACAACATCTTCGCTGAAAGAAAGATCTATGATGCGGAGCTGTGGACGAACAAGCAAGGTGAGAACGAAAGCCTGCGGTCTTTCGTGACAAGATTCAAGCACACGCTGTCAAAGGTGGAAGGTATTACCAGCGCGTCCGCGCTGGAGGCCTTGAGAGGATCGCTTCGATTCCCTTCTCCATTTTGGCAGGAACTGACTGTCAACCCACCCGCGACTATCCAAGACGCTCTCCACCGCGCTACAGACTTTGCTCAAAGCGAGGAAGAAGTTCGCGCTAAGAGGGGCGAGAAAACCAAGCAAGCGGGCGAAACCATCCAGTCCGCTGCGACGCCACCACCCTCTTAGAAGCTCTTCCAAATGAACTACGAGGCGACTTGATCCCCGCAAGGGGTACGTAGGCAGCCTGTCTTCGGATAGGTTCAGTTGCCCCCCTCCATCAAAAGGGGGGGTCCACTCTTCATCAGCCTTGTTTTCGAACGAGCTCACTTGATCTCGTCTGCCTTTGGGGGGGGGGGAGTGAGTGTTTCCACCAGTCTCTAGACAACTTCAGTTCCCTCTTTTGTCTAAAAGGGGGGGGGGGGGGGGTGGGGTACCCGTACACCACTCCTTGACAACATCATCGTCAATCACAAACACTCGCCACAACACTCATCATGAGAACAGCTTGTCCTTTATGGACTGATCAAAGCTTCAATCGAGTAGAGTCGTTCTGTATTTATTGCTGCTACCACAGCAATAATGCGGAAATACGAACACAATGACATCCACAACGGATACAGCGCGCTATATAAGTACCAGTGTTCAGTATTGGGTGAAGCCAACTGATCACTCAGCAACCCAACAAACGTCATTGGTCAAATGCAGCTGCTAATGACCTCTGTTCGAATTATACCCTAAACGTGTCATTCAGAAACCCAGGATACACTCTGGTCAAAACTCAAGGTGAATTTGCTCTCGGGCAGACGTGTCTAGAAGAGCAGCACCAACACGCAAAGCCCAACATAGATGTTGGCAAACACATGACAAAAACGCATAACAGCTCAAAGAAATCCTAAGTATAGAGAACAACACCATTCTGCAAAGCCCAACAGGAACGTTGGCAGATAAAGAGCGTGAGCGCATTTGCGTTTTCACAGCCTAAGCGAAGCCTCTTTCATGAGCAAACAAAGCCTCATTCGTGAGCAAGCGAAGCCTCATTCATGAGCAACCGAAGCCTCATTCATGAGCAAAAAATAAGTGAAGTCAAAAAAAGAAAAGAGGGTCACTCATCAATCTCCTCGGCTTCGGCTACATTAACCTCGTCCACACCGGCACTCGAAACACGGAGTATTAAAATATCCATAGAAAACAAAAAAAAGTTTCTGCAGAAACGCAGCAGCTTCAGCAGACGAAGCATGAAGTCTTGAAATCTTCACAACACTTACGGAGTCTTAAAACCTCTTGCATAAAGTCACCCTCTACTGCTGTGTGAGTGGTTATGCCAACAACTCCATGACTTTGAACGTTAACGCTGATACACAACACATATTTTAACTCGGCACTATTATCTCTAACACTACCGACCTGGGGTCGGTATTCACCCCCTCAGCATTAACGTCTAGAGACAAGCCGATAGAAGAGATGGCCTTCCGGACTCTCGCCAAAGGAGGCCTAACGGAACCTAAATCTTCCTGCGGAGCGTGGCATGTGGCAGCCAAATAAATCTATGCGAAGCAGGAACGGACCAGGACCAGGTGGGCGACTGCGTGCTCGCAGGAGAGCGACTGCGTGCTCGAAGGCGAGCGACTGCATGCTTGCAGGCGGGCGACTGCGTGCTCGCAGTCGGGCGACTGCGTGCTCGCAGGCGAGCGACTGCGTGCTTGCAGGTGAGCGACTGCGTGCTCGAAGCCCATGTTGATGCAACCGACTCCGCAGAGGATTAGGAATGTTTAGCCGACTTAGAAAACTATATATATGTCCTTGTAAAAACCCTAAAGGGGTATCCGCAATTTCATACACAAGCTCTGTACTCAACTTTTACATAGCAATACACACAACTCTTTCTCATTCTCTTGTGATCCTAGTTACCCGAGAATTCTCTATCTCCTCAAAACCCTTACAAATCTAACTGTGTTGGTTTCGACCCCCACAACTATGCTTTATTTTCTATTAGATATTTTATACTAAGGAATTATTATTCATGTCTATGTCTGAGTAATTCCCTAGTTAGGTTTTAGAGTATTTTTCAAAGGATAATGAAGAGTTGTTGAATTTATTTACTTTTGGGATTTGCATCATATTTATATATTTTTCACCTTGATTGCTTTGAATTCTTATTTAGGCCTGAATTATATATCTTAGGTTGTTTAGTAGGTATGACAGCATTTTTGAATTACCTGAATTGAATCTTAGGTCAGCAAAGATTCGATTCGCAACGACAGTTGACTTTGGATCTTTGTGAACATTCAAACTTGATATAATTGCTAGTTTAAATTAATCTGATTTCGCAATGATAGTTGGTTGTCTAGGGTTTAAACATAGATAGTATTTGCAACGACAGTTGATTTACTTTACAACAGTGTTTTGAGTTTTAGATTTGCAATTCATCAATCCCATTAGTAAATTTATTCTTCAATTTGGATTTATTCCTGCGAATTGCCTAAGGCTTAGCATTTGTCTTTTATTGAATTTAAAGTTACTGCAATCATCCTGATTTACTATTTCTGCAATTGTTTTATTTACATCTTTTCTGCTTAGCATAATCTGAACTCTATTAATCTATTGTGCAATCTGATTCCATGTGGATTTTATACCCTAAGTACTACAGTGATCTCTTAATTTGAGATAGTAGTTCAAAGGCAAATTTGAGCATATCAGAATTATTAAGTGACTTTTCAAGGTTGTTTGAGTTATTATCTCTAGATTTTATTGTTCCTATATATAATAAATATTGTTGTTGTATACATATATATATAGGAGAATGTTGTTGATCTCGAAGGCTTATAGAGTTTGCAAAAGGAAAATAAGAACATGAATCGTTTGCTAAAGTTTTGTTTATCTTCTATGAGTTCTTTTTCTATCTAGTTTAAAGAAAAAAGACCAGATAGATCCGAGGCAAATTAGAAAATTCAAAATCAAGGTGAAGAAGCCCAACCAATATCTCTCAAAGGTATTCTTAATCAAACCAAACGTAATGATACACTATGGTAAAATATTATATTATTATTGATTAGTTGTCTTGTTTACATTTTTATATCTCTTAGATTTATTCGATACAACAAAAATTTGTGTATTTTGTTTAGGATCTCTTCATAGTAAACTCTAAAACTACGTTGGATTCTCGACCACCATTGAAATTCGATCAACAAACTATGAAGTTTTCAAGTGAAAGGTTGACGAGATATTTGCAAAAGAATGTAGAAACAAAAGAAGGACTCAATAAACTTGAAGGCGTGGAGAAAATGATGGGATATCGAGGCCAACAAATAACCGTCAATTGTTTTCTACAATTTATTATTTATGTATTGTTAGATTTTAATTATTTAATAAAAACTAGCTCTTTTTTACTTTTTCGTGGTTTTTTTGAAATTATATATTAGAAAATAACTAAAAAAATTATAAATTATTGCTAACCAAAAGACAATTATTATAAATTTTTAAATCATGAAACAATTATTCAGAAATAAATATCGTATAGGTAATATTTACTTTCCTTTTACGTAAATATATTTAATGAAAATTTAAAGTTGCAAGCATATATCATAATTATACTACAATTTTGCAGCCAAGAAATTATTACCTTTTTATAAAAAATATAGTAATACATTAATGCGTTGCAAGTTTGAAACACTACTTGCTATTTAATTTACGTAGCAATGACTTGCAACACTTTAGAGTTACAAATATTGTCGTAACTATACCACGGACTTGTTTCAAATTTTATGTTGCATTCATGCGATAAATAAGCAACAAGTGAATTCGTTGTACCTTTTGCTACACATGTGCACCATATTCCAATTTGCAACCCTCAAACAGCAACATTACATAATATGTTGCAATTTTGTTGCAAAGTCTATACTTGCAACAATTTATTGATATATTACAACAATTTGTTTTCTTGCAATTACACTATTTTCTTGTAGTGAGGTTTCGGAGCCTTGAAAGGGGAATGATTCTACCCCTGTGATTTGAATTCTAGAACACAAATTTCATCTCTTTAAAACCAAGTGCAGTTTAGATTGCTTAAGTTTCTAAGATTTCTTTTATCTTTCGTGTTTTGATTTTTATCTATCATTTAATTTTATGCTTTATAATTTCGTTCATAAAAACTCCCAAGACCAAAATTTTTTTGCTTAGCTTATTATGCATCAATAGGTTTTTAGTGTAATAATTTCGTCTTTTGTGGATCGACCCCTAAGTACTACAGTTGTCTACTTTACATTTGCAATTTAGAGTTTATAAATTTAAAACCTAATGCGTCCTAGAAAATTTAGGACTCATCAATCACTTTCTCAATCGCATCAAACATCGTCGCATAACCCTTAGTAGGTCTTTATTGGACCCTCATCAACTTCTTTGCTCTAGATCAGCTCAAGCTAACTTCTGCTCCGAGTAACAATGGTCATAACACCTCTCATGTTGCCATTCTTGGGATGCACATCCGTCCAGGATGGAAGAAATCCATCTTGTCTCTTCATAGACTATGTGGTCTGAGCAACCTGAGTATCAAGCTTCTTCACAAGAGTGTCAAGGCTTTAATCTTTCCCTTCAAGTTAGTGTACATCGAATCCATCTTTCCATTGAAATCCACAATTATCTTTTGTTGTCCTTCTAGAATCTGCTCAAGCATGGATTCCATTTTACTTGAAGCGGATGGAGGAGGCGAAGACTAATAGGTAGATGATCTGTAATTCCTGGAGAAATTATTGCTCTGAAACGGCCTCTGATAATTGCTCTTTTGATACTCAACTTTTGGATATTGCGGCTTAAGAGTGTTGGTAGGCGAACTTGGATTCCCAGTGAAAGGTCTCTTTCGATATTTGTTGTTGTAACCTATGTTCCCTTCCTAGTTACCATACCTCTGAAAACCATTCCCATTAACATAGGCTACTTCTTCATCCTCAGTACACTCCTCTAGCTCGAATGTCTCAATCTTCTTAGCAAACTGAACTAATTTCTTTCCAGCTAGAAGATCATGCATGTTGTCCAGCTTCTTAGTGACCTCAACAAGTTGATTACGATTGATGTTATGACCAAACTAGCTCCTCTCAAAATCAAAAATCTTGATGTTATTGCTATTAGCAAAGTTCTCAATTAGTCAGAAAGAAGCCTCTAAAGAATTCGTATTGAAGTTTCCATTGCTAGCAGCATTCAAAGTTGTTGAATACCCCGAATCTATCCCTCAGACAAAGATACTCAGCAGTTGAAGATCTGTAAACCCGTGGTGAGGACAATCTATCTGGTAACCCTTGAATCTTTGCCAATCAGCATTGAATGCCTCGAAATCACCTTATTTGAAAGTGGCAATCTTGGCCCTAAGCTCCTTAGAGTTTGCACCATCAAAGAATTGCTTAGGAAAGGATTTCTTGTGGCCTCCCAAGCAGTAAGAGATCCTGGTGGGAGCAATCTCAGCCAGTATTTTGCTTTCCCATGAAGAGAGCAGGGGAAGAGCTTGCAGTACAAGTAGTCATATGATACTCCATTAGCCTTGATGTTAGAGGCCAAGTTCTCAAACCTCTCGATATGATCCATTGGATGCTCATGTGGAAGACCACATAATGAATGTTGACCTACAAGAGAAAAGTAGGAAGGCTTCAACTCGTAATTTTTCCTCTGGAATGGTGGTGGGCAAATCCTAGACTGATTAGCATAGAATCGCTTCGGTATGTTGAAGTCTGCAAGTGTGCATCCACGCTCACCATTCACATCTCCCTGAAGAAATGGATGGGCATCGTGTCGAGAGACACCTTCATCGTGTCGAGTGTCACGAATGTTTGCTCCTTGTTGAACGACATCAGCCCCGTGTCGAGCAACACGCTAGTTTTCTTCGCGTCGAAAGACCTCCTCATCGTGTCGCGCAACACGCTACTCTTCCTCATGAGCAAGACGAATTTCTTCCTCGCGTCGAGCGATCTCGTCGCATGTCCTCGACAAATTCCCTGACGACATTACCTTCATCGCCAAGCATCTGCCCTTACATGTTGTACTTGTTCCCTTCCAGATCAAACAACTCTCCTTCCATCTGAATCAAAATATTTTGCGCAACCATCTTCTTAGCTTCATTCGTTGCTCATCTGTTGGTGCGTGTTAAGCGTGCTAGATCCTGAAGCTCAGATTCTACTATTCTTGGTTGCTTATAGTGATGTGATTAGACATATACTTGAAACACAAAGATTAAAAGCTAGTTTAGTAACTAAAATAAAAAGAAACTTAAACAAAATTCTAATGGTTTATGATTCTCTGGCAACAGCGCTAAAATTTGATAATGCTTAAATGAGACCATGAGCTACTCTCTCATATTAAGAGATCGTATGCAATACTTAGGGTGTTGAATTTCACAAAGAATCAATTAACACAATAGATTTAGATGTTTGAATTATGCTAAGCAGTAATGATTAAAAGTAAAACAATGCAAAAACAATAGATTAAGGTGATTATGAAAGATTTAAATTTAATAAAAGACAAGCACTAAGCCTTAGGCAATTTGCAGGAATTATTTCAAATTGAAGAATAAACTTACTATCGAAATATTTATGAAGTGAAATCGAAAACTCGAAACACTTTTGTAAGATATATCAACTGTCGTTACCAATATTTTCTATATCTAAACTCTGAAAGCCAACCGTCGTTGCGAATTCAGATTAATTTAAACAAGCATTTACTTGGAATTCGATTTGTTCACAAAGATCCAAAGCCAACTGTCTTTGCGAATCAAATTTTTTCTCATCTATAATTTGGTTCCAGTAATCTAATAATATTTTCGCATCTATTAAACAACCTAAAATTTCTAATTTAAGGTGATCAATCCTAAATCAGAGTTAATACAATCAAGGTGAATAAAGAAAATATTCATCATCCTTTAAAAATCCTAAAACCTAACTAGCACATTACTCAAACATAATTGAATCAAACATGATAATTAAATAATACAACTTTAATTAGAAAGAGTAAGAGAAATAAAAAGGGTTCGAAGGAATCTATAGAAAGAGTCAGAACTTGTCTCCCTAAAACCTCTGAATCTCTTGCTAAAATCTCTTAGACAATAATGCCTAGCCTAAACAATGGCTTAGAAAAACTATATATAATATGGTCAAAAAAAATTGGGGCAAAACTACAAACATCTAGAACTTCATGGGCAAAAATGGAAATCTTCCAAATATGATATTATGGTAACCATTTTGGCCGTGTCGAGCGACAGGGAGAGTGTGTCGCTTGACAGACCCTCTGATTGTTTACTCCGAATTTTTAACTTTGACTCCTCGTTCCACAATGCTCCAAAATGCTCCAGTAAACACCAATTATACTCTAAACGTCCAGGTACCTATAAATAAAACGAAAGACTCGAAAAACTCCAAACAAAACTCTAGAAAACGGATTTATATCATGGTTAAAAACCGTAAAAACGATGATATATCAACTCCCCCATACTTAGCTCTTTTCATGTCCCTAAGCAAAATAGATGTAATCACTCCTTTAGAATCCACATTCTGCAAAGTCAATACCTGTTAATACTTCGATGTGTCTCTAGAAGTTTATCACTCCTTCAAATTGATTCCAAACCCCTTAGTGAAACTCAAACTTTCTGTTGCAAACCCTTTTAATTTCCTTAGGTGCAATCTCGTCGAGGGAATATCGATCGCTGGGCCTTCTAGACTATTTCCCTTCATTTAACACTTTCATGCATTTCACCCTTTCTCTTCCCACCGTAACTGTAAAATCAATTAAGAATTATCATAGAGATGCATGCCATTTCCCTTTCCTTTTCCTTTTCTATGATTTAAAACTTTTCTGATTGCACTTTCTGCTTGAACTACACTTTTTTGTAGACTTTTTTAATTTCCTTGGCATCTCTATGATTTCTCTAGACCAACGCTTAGTACAATTGTTCTATAATGGGAGACAGTGTCATGAGCGCTTTATTTGATCTAGCACAATTGTATTCATCACCACGAAGAAGTTTTAAGCGCAGTGCATCCTCGCCTTTGAGTGTTGAAAGAGAAATTAAGTCTTGTGATTACCAGGCCCCAAGACAAGAAATTAAAGTTCATTAGGGGTGGGGTCTCAACATCTTTTCTAGCGTTCTCCATGAATCTGAACTCACTCCGTTAAACAAATCCACTACCAGTTACCCACCTAATAAAACCGACCAACTTGCATTGGAAATGGTTCTTTGTGTGTTGTTCAAAAAAAGTATAAAGAGAGTTTTTTTTTACCTGAAATAAAACAAAAAGTGGACTGACTCAATAAAAACTCAAAATAGAAAACAATGTTAGCAACCACCTCCCTCAGACTTAAACAACATTTTCTTCAGTGTTCTTCAAGCCTGAAGTGGGTAAAATAAATAAATAAATAACAAACCATTGTGAAAAAAGAGTGAGATAATGTTACTTCAAGGTTGTTTCGAGCAACACGACCTTATGTTGATCAACATGCATGTTTTCTTTGTGTAGAGCGATATTAGTACCTCTTCGATCGACGTGCTTATTTTCTTCATGTCGATCGATCGACTCCTTGTGTTGATCCATATGGAAGTCTGAAGAACTGATCTATGACGCCTAAGTGCTTGTCAAATGTTAGATTAGCTCTCTCGGTCGGCACTGTTAGAACACTCACATATAACTCATCAAAAGCAACCACATAGTCATAATCTCACAAGTTTTAAACAATGGTCTTTAGGAGCTTGAATACTAACCTTATCACTTCTAGAGATGATGATATCATCTACATAGATGAGAATGACCACAATCCCTTTTTGACTTTGCAAATTGAAGAGTGTATAATCTGATTCAGACTTCTTGAATCCTCTATCTCTCAAGATCATACTCAGTTTGTGGTACCAAGCTCTTGGTGATTGTTTTAAACTGTAGATAGCCTTCCGAAGTCTCAAAACTTTTCCCGGTGTAACTGAATCTTCAAGACCAGCAGGAGGAGTCATATACACCTCATCTTCTAGTTCTCCTTGCAGGAATGCATTCTTGACATCCATTTGCCAAAGCTCCTATCTCAATTTAGTAGAAAGGGAAAGTATGACCCTTACTGTATGGAGTTCAGCTATTGGAGCAAATGTGCCACAGTAATCCTCTCCATAAGTTTGAGTGAATCATCCTACCACTAATCTAGCCTTGTGTCTCTCTATCTCCCCACTGCATAAGTACTTGATTGTGAATACCCACTTGGAACTCACAGTGTTCCTTAGCTTCTTCATAGCTTGTTGGAATCCATTCTTCATGAAGTTTTCCAATGAAGGCTTGATGTTCTTGAGGAATGTAGGCAAGGTTGCAAACCACTTGAAATGGATGAGCTACTGCGTTGCTATTGTAGCAGACCCTCGTATTTTTCATGTTCGATGGTCAACACCTTGGCCTCGTACTCCGGGTTAATTGAGTAGATTGTGGGTTGGTTGGTGGATTGAGCCTTGCACTTCTCCTCACTGAAACAGATTGTTGTTGTAGTTGCTCATCTTGAACAGATTCTTCATCTTGCTCATCTTGAACATATTCCTCATCCTGGTCCAATTCTTTCTTGAATAGATTCGGATCCAGATTTTTCTTGAATTGAGTCACCTTGATCATGAATGATTGGAACTCCTTGTTCTTCTTGACTTGTATTGCCTCCCTCATGATCAAAGGGAATCGGACCATCAACTGGTTCATTCAGAGGTATTGGAGAGCTTTGATTGCTTTTAAGAACAGTTTCAGTGGGTTGATAATATAGGTGGTATTTTACACATTTACTATTCGTTTTTACTTATTTTCTATACTATATAATAAGCTTTTCAATCGAAAGAGGTAGTTTTCTCGTATATTTGGTTTTCAAGAGTCATACAGGTCAAATCATCAAAAAAGAGCAAAAATGAGCAGAATGAGTATCTTCATCCCACAAAAACTTATCTAAGTCAAGAGATCCTATCTAATTCACCCAAGCTCAAAATTTCACAATTCTACAAGTTGGACAGAAGATACACGTTTGAATTTTAGCCACAGACGGAGTATCAAATCTACTTGCATGGAGCTGAAACTTGGCATGAAGATATCCCTTTGAGTCATCTTTCCAACGAGTCTAGAATCACAGAAAATGGAGTTGAAATGTAGAAGATATTCAAGTTTTAGTAAAGATATGTCAATCTGTCTCAAAGATGAATTAAGTCTAAGATGGGCCAAAGCTTCAATCAAACCCATGGGCCGGCTCATTGGTCCAAAGCCAAGCTCAAGGAGAATTTTTTGAGCAAGAACTCGGACCAATCCACGTGACCGGTGCCCCCATCCGGTGCAGTGGCCGTTTTGGAGCAACTTTCGACAAAAAGACGTTTTTGCCCAAACTGAAACCCTAGAGCCTTTGCCGACCTAGAGACTCCTACAACACCTATATATACTTGCTTTTAGCATTTTGAGAGAAGGAGAGCAGCCCTAGGTAGCCACAAATAAATAATAAATATGTATTTTCGTTATCCTCATGTTCTTCGTTAAAATCTTTTGTAAAAGAGCGATGAAGGCCATAGTGTTCTTCTCAAGCCTTGTGCTTAGAGATCCACCTATGACGAGCACTTATCTATCATAAATCTACTATTTTATCAGCTTCTCTAGTTTCTCCATGTTTCATAACATGTAGAGTCGTATGTTTGATATAAAGTTTATCTTAAAGTTCTTTTGCTTGCATCTTTTATATCTTTATTGAATTTGTTTCTAGATTAATTCACTATCCTTACTCGTACGCAATGCTTGATTTAGCTTAGCTACCTAGAGATCGATCAAAGGTCGGTGCTGATTCCAAAAGCTTTTGTGACAACCTTATTTATTTATTTTTTTTTAATTAACTAACTCAGATTAATATTCCTATAAATATTAATCCTCAAAGACTAGATTCCTAACAGGTACTACACGGAAGTTCTCAGGAAAATAATTCAAGAAATAATAAAAGTCTAAATAATAATTAAATATTAATTCCAAAACATCATTCAACTCATAATAACCAAATTCATGAATGAATATACAAGCAACCTAACAGGGTTTGCTAGAACTAGAAAAATAAAACAACATCCCTAACCATCCTCTTCTAGGGCCCTGATTTCGCGATCACTTTTTCTCTTTACCTGCATCACATGGAAATAAGAGATGCGTAAGTAATTAATAATTACTTAGTGAGGCGGTCTTTCCGTCTACAGACTAATTACGCATAAGCTAGAACATCAATAAAAATCGATTTAAAATAAATAACATGGGAAATACATGGTTTTCGATCGACACATCACACAGTGTCGATCGACGCTATGCTCACAAGGGTGTCGATCGATGCACAACAAGGTGTCGATCGACACTCCGTTTTCTGAAAAAGACCAGAATGCAAAAACACACAATTCACACGATTCACACAGCCAAAACACGATTTCCTTTACACTTAACAACACAAATCAACCATGAATCCATCATGCAATACCCTAAATCAACCGCTATTGATTCCTTAACATAGACGAGCCTACGGTCACGCACTCACTTCGGTTTTGGTTTGAAACAGCGAGGAAAACAACGATGAACGAAGAACGTCGAAGAACAGTGACGAACAGACCGAGACAGCGACGAAAACACTGCGAAACAGCGAGGAAACGCTTGCAATTCGACCTCCCATGATCACACAAGGGATTCTCAAGAAGAACAACGATGAACACGAATCGAAACTCTCGATTTATCTCCGAAATCTCTCTTCTCTCTAGGTTTTCTGCTTTTTTCTCCTTTAGAACGCGGCCACGGTTATCATAGGGCTTATATATACGCAGCCCTAGGTCATCCACATAACCGATCATCAGAACGTGGTGTCGATCGACACCTCCCTATGATGTCGATCGACACCCCTTACCAAATTCCAAAATTTGGTTTCAGGATGTTACAACTCTCCCCCACTACTCTGGATTCGACCTCGAATCCCGATACAACTACCCAATAGACCATCATACTGACCCTACTTGGTCAAACACAAACCGAGATCCATACGCGATCTCTGAGGCCCACGTCTAGTCCTATGCTTACTTACGTTATCAGACATTGATTACTTTTAGCTTATACATACCGCTCACACTCTCGGGACGTATCCTTCGAGTCAACAATATCTGGGGATCTCGCATCCCCGCGAAGGAAACTCACATCCAACGCACTATATGGAGGAATCGCACCCCCGCGAAAGAACACAAAGCAATCGCTCTACCTGGAGGACTCGCACCCCCGCAAAAGGTCACAAAGCAATTTCACTAAAAGAGCTATTCGAGACCGAAGTCCCTAAGTAATCGATTCTTAAACGTCTCGGAGCACCTATTGACTTGAACTACCTCTCATGGTCTATGGCACGATATTTCCTAAACTGAAATATCACAAAAATAAAACCACACCTGTTATTCAACATGGAAAATAAATAAGGAAAACTTCATCTTATAAATTTCCAAAGGAACAACGTAATCGTTACAAAAAGACAAAAATACCAGAATCCAAAACAACAACACCGGCACAAAAGCCACTCAAAACTAGAACCGCGAAGAAACCAAGCTTAAACGGTGACCTGCTTCTCGAACTACTTCCAACTTTAGCTTTATCTTTGCTTCTGGTTCCCAAGTCTCATCCTGGCAACCGCCACAATCCCATAAAATCCTCAACAACAGAATCTTCTTACGACGCACAACCTTGACACTCTTCTCAAGAATCCTCAGATCCTTGGGAATCTTAGCCACTAACTCCTCCGATTCATGCAGACACTTCCTCAACATCGAGACATGAAACACCTTGTGAAATGCAGGCAGAACCAGAGGTAATTCAAGCCGGTACGCCACTGGTCCCAAACGTTCCACTACCGGAAACTGACCCATAAAACGCGGACTCAGTTTGTTCTCAGTAATGGATCTGTTAGGACCCCTCAACATAGCCATCTTGAGATACACTCGATCTCCCATGGCAAACTCAATCTCTTTCCTTCTTCGATCCGCATAACTCTTCTACCGATCCTGAGCTTCTTTCATGTTCAGCATCAACACATTAATCCTTTCCGTCATTTCCTAAACAAACGTAGCACCATAAACGCTTCTCTCCCCAACTTGGGTCCAACACAGAAGTGACCTACACGACCTTCCATACAAATCCTCGTAAGGAGCCATACCGATACTCGCATGGAGGCTATTGTTATACGCAAACTAAGCTAGGTTCAAGTGATCAACCTAGTGACCACCCCAATCCAAAACACACATCATCAGCAAATCCTCCAACGTCTGAATAATCCTCTACGAATGCCCATCAGTCTGCAGGTGATAAGTTGTACTTATGTGCACCTTAGTGCCCATCTCTGCCTGAAAGGCACTCCATGTAGCCTCACTATATCCTTCACGAAATTCTTAGCCAAGATCTCTGCTCCATCATTCTTTTTAATGGCCAGAAATCGTGTCGTCTTAGTCAACCGGTCCACAATCACCCAAATAGCGTCTAAAGTCCTCGAGTTAGGCAATCATACTATGAAATCCATCGTGATCATATCCCACTTCCACTCAGGAATAGGCAGACTGTGCAACAAACCTCTCAGAACTCGATGCTCTGCCTTCACTAAAGAACACGTGTCGCACTTTGCGACCCAATCTGCTACGTCTTTCTTCATCCTGACCCAGTGATAATACCGTTTTAGATCATGGTACATCTTAGTCGCACCCGGATGAATCGAAAACTTTCTCACATGAGCCTCACTCATAATCTCCTTCCTCAACAACTCATCTCGAGGCACACAAACTCGACCTCAAACCAAAATCATCCCATTCGAAGAGACCAGATACTCGAAACCAACTGCTGGCGACGCACCAATCAAACCTTGATCGCTCTGTTGAGCCACTTTGATCCTACTAAGAAGATCTGCCTGATCGACTACCTCCAAGCCCAAAGGCTCATGCGAAACCGTACAAAGACGCAACGTGTTAATCTCGCCCACTAAAGCCTCAATACCCTACTCCCAAGCTGAATCAAACCTCCGTTGAATCAAACCTCCGCCGACTCAAAGCATCTACTACCTGATTAGCCTTGCCCGAGTGATAAATAATCTCCATATCGTAATCTGCCAGCAACTCAACCCAGCGCCTCTGCCTCATATTCAGCAATGGCTGAGTGAAGATATGCTGCAGATTCTTGTGATCCGTAAAGATCTACACTCTTCCACCATAGAGATAAGACCTCTAATCTTTAAAGCAAACACAACTGCTCCCAACTCAAGATCATGTGTGAGGCCGATTTCGCTCGCTACCCTGCAACTGGCTCGAAGCATACGCAATAACACGACCCTCCTGCATCAAACCACAACCCAAACCAACTCTCGAAGCATCCAGAACTAACCTCAAATGAACCTCATGCTCCTCAAGAATCCTGGAATAAACTAGAATATCATCAATGAAAATGATAACGAACACGTCCAAATACTCCTTGAACACGTCGTACATCAATCTTATGAATGCCGCAGACGCATTCGTCAAACCAAAGGGCATAACCACAAACTCGAAGTGCCCATACCTCATTCTGAAAGCCGTCTTACAAACGTCTGCCTCATCTATCGGGATCTGATGGTAACCCGAAGCCAAGTCTATCTTGGAGAACAAGGTAGCACCCCTTAACTGAACCAGCAACCCATAAATTTTTGGGAGAGGGTATATGTTCTTTACAGTGACTCGGTTAAGTCTTCGGTAATCGATGCACAACCGGAAACTCCCATCCTTCTTCTTCACAAACAAAACCGGCGCTCCCCACGGTGACACAATCGGACAAATGAAACCCTTACTCAAAAGATCATCAAGCTGCTTCTTCAGCTCTGCCATCTCAGCTGGAGCCATCTTGTAAGGAGCCTTAGATATCGGAGCTGTCCCAGGCTCTAGCTCAATCGTGAAAGGATCACACCGAGATGGTGGTAATCCCTTCAGCGACCAAAAGACATCCTCATACTCCTGAACAACTCGGATATCCTCAAAAGCAACCTCACCACTAGACTCTGACATCACAATTGTCGTAAAATAAGCCTCGCAACCTTGCTCTATCATCTGCTATTCCTGAATAACCGAGATCACCAGACTCTCGGAAGTCGGTCTCACTCCCTGAAATGCCAACATCCCTCCATCGTGCTAAAAAATGACTCTGCCTCGGTAACAATCCATATGAACCCTGTAGAACGCCAGCCAATCAATACCCATAATCACATCATACAGCTCCAGTGGACTGATCACCAAATCTGCTGGCATCAACTGTCCAGCAATCTGAACATCCACTGCTCTAGCACGACCCGATGTAGCCAGGAATCCCCCTCCAGCCACCTTAACCATTCCCAAACGCTCACCACCGCTGCTCCGGATGCCGCTGCTTTTGGCACGCTCCCGAGTAATATAGCAGTTCAATGCTCCATAATCAAATAGAACGTGGGACTCAAAACCGCCCACTAACAAGGTCCCTACACAATTGACATGTGTTAAGAACCCTGGTAACTAGACCACAAGCAAAAATAAAAGAACACAACAGAAACAAGAACAACTTAACCACTAAGAAAAATTACGAAGTTGAGTCTAGAATTTTACCTGTGATCTGCCCGGCGTTAATGTTCTGACCAATGTCCGCCAGAGAATACACGCGCGGTGCATGACCAATCTGACCGAACGGCTGCTGCACTGCTGCAATCTGAGCCATAGGTTATACTCCAGCTGGCTGAATCGCTGCCAGTGCCTGCTGCTGCAACTTGGGACACATCGGCCTAAGAAGCCCTGGCTCCCGACAATGATAACACACTCGAGGTGCACTAGAATCGCTCTTCTTTGGACAACTCGACAACTTATGATCCATACTACCGCAACCATAGCAACCGCGACCACTCTGTCCTTTCCTAGAAGCATCATCCCACCTCTTCTTCTGGCCCTGCGCAGGCTTACCGCTCTTGCCAGAACCATAACCTCTGCGTTGTTGATGCTGCTACTGCTGGTGATGCTGCGGCTGCTGACTCCTCGGCTAAAAAGCAGAAGCATCGGCAGAGGGAACAACTACCGGACCAAGCTGCTCCCGCTGGTCCTCCTCAATAAATGCCGCAAGCTCCACAAGATCCGCCCTCGAGACGTATCGGGAACCTCTGCACTGAGTCCTGATGCTCAAACAAAGTCCCTTGAAGAACCTCTGCACCATAGCCCGCTCATCATCAAAACCACGCCCAGTATGAACGACCAGCCTGCTGAACTCGGCGTCATACTCGCGCACCGAACGCTCACCCTGAGCCAACGATATGAACCTCATCTGAAGACAATCTCGAGCCTCCTGAGGGAAATACTTGGCGTTGAACTCAACCAAGAATTTGGCCCAGGTCCACTCCACACGCCTAGCCTCGATAGCTCGCCACCAATAATGAGCATCACCACTCAGATAATGGACAGCTAACTCAACCTGATACTCTACAAGGCATCTGATCGACCTGAAGTTACACTCTACCCTCAGACGCCACTCATCTGCCTCCTCCTGACCAACTCTGCCCTCAAATAATGGCGTAGCAATCCTCTGCATCTGCGTCATCATCTCAAGATAAGACGGAACATGCACTACAACTGTAGCCCTCGGCTACTCAGAAACTACAACCCTCTGCTGCATCCCGGCCACTGGAGGCACAACAGGAGCCTGCTCTGGAGCCACTGGTGGAAAACATGCCAACAACTGCGTCAGCAATCCCACGACCTGATCATCACGATTTGGAGCTACAGCAGCACCCCTACTTGGGCCCACTGGAGCCCCCCGACCTCTACTGGTACCAGCCCTCACACTGGCACTAGCATCCGTACTGGTCTCACTCGAAGACCCAGAATCATTCGTCTGGGACTTTGACGCGGTCGCCACACTCTCTGCTTCACTCTCCACTGACTCAGCAACTGGGTCACGACCATGACCCCGGCCTCCACGTCCACCAACTCTGCCACTACGGGCAACTGCTCTGCCACAACCTCTAGCTCTGGTATATATCTCACTGCAACATAGAACAGCAGATAAGAACCCTAGAAGTCACAATCAAACAAAAATAACTCACTGCGAAATCTCCTTAAAGGCCGAAGAGGATCATTATAAGACCACTAATTGCTTAACCCACATAAACAATCAAACACATAGTCTCAGTTCACCCAACAATTACTAGCCCTAGAACCGTAAGGGCTCTGATACCAAAATGTGACAACCTTTTTTTTTTTTTTAATTAACTAACCCAGATTAATATTACAAAAATATTAATCCTCAAAGACTAGATTCCTAACAGGTACTACGCGGAAGTTTTCAGGAAAATAATTCAGGAAATACTAAAAGTCTATATAATAATTAAATATTAATTCTAAAACATCATTCAACTCATAATAACCAAATTCAGGAATGAATAAATAAGCAACCACACAGGGTTGGCTAGAACTAGAAAAATAAAACAACATCCCTTATCATCCTCTTCTAGGGCCCTGATTCCACGATCACTTTTTCTCTTTACCTGCATCACATGGAAATAAGAGATGACACTCCGTTTTCTGAAACATGCCAGAATACAAAAACACACAATTCACACGATTCACACAGCCAAAACACGATTTCCTTTACACTTAACAACACAAATCAACCACGAATCCATCACGCAATACCCTAAATGAACCGCTATTGATTCTCTAACATATACGAGCCTACGGTCGTGCACTCACCTCGATTTTGGATTGAAACGGCGAGGAAAACAACGATGAACAAAGAACGTCGAAGAACAGCGACGAACGGACCGAGACAGCGACAAAAACACTGTGAAACAGCGAGGAAACGCTTGCTATTTGACCTCCCACGATCACACAAGGGATTCTCACGAAGAACGACGATGAACACGAATAGAAACTCTCGATTTAACTCCGAAATCTCTCTTCTCTCTAGGTTTTCTGAGTTATTCTCCTTTAGAACGCGGCCACGATCATCATAGGGCTTATATATACACAACCCTAGGTCATCCACATAAACGAGCCAAACCGACGATCAATTTTAAATCGACCTGATCATCAGAACGTGGTGTCGATCGAAACCTCCCTATGGTGTCGATCGACACCCCTTACCAAATTCCAAAATTTAGTTTCGGGATGTTACAACTTTGGTACCGAACGGATCAAGTATTTGATAGGCTAAGCGTCTTACATAACAAGTTAGTTACACTACACCAAAACCTGGGTTTCCCTACTGATTTTTGCTACTGAATTTTCAGTCGGTAAATTTACCGACTGATTAGCTACTAATTGTCGACTGATTAGCTACTATTTCATATCAGTCGGCAATCAGTAGGTAATTACCGACTACAAAAATCAGTCAGCAATCAGTAGGTGTTTTGCCGACTGATTTACTACTTCATGTTAACAGTAGCCATTTGTTCGACTGATTTTACTACTGAAATTAAACAGTAGCAAAATTACCTACTGATTTGCCGACTGAAAGCAATCTTATTTAAAGTCATGTATTTACCGACTGATTACCGACTGATTACCGACGACCTTTTAGTGTGTGTATATCAGTAGCAAATCAGTCGGTAAAAGTAGGTACAGGCACGTGGAAATAATTTGGTGGTTGGTGTACCTAATTTACCAATCAGTCGGTAAACAATAGGCGATCAGTCGGTAAATTTTCTTTATAAATGCCAAACTCGGGTTTTCTTGTCACAATTATAGAAACACATACGAAAGAAAGAGTTTAAAAACACAAATCAAAGAGGGAATAAGCTTTTCAACTCATAATGTCTGGAAACAACAATTGTGGTAATTTTCGGGCGTGGATGTATAATAGGTTCGATGAAGCGACGGGAAATCTCTCGGAAGAATTTATAAGGGGGGTGGACCAATTCATGCAATTTGCAAATAGCCAGGAACTAACGCAGAGAAATCGCGGTAAGTTTTACTGCCCTTGTCTTCTTTGCGAGAATGAGAATTTTATGTCGGGTGATAGAGTGAGGAAGCATCTGTATAGTAGAGGATTTATGGAAGATTATTATATCTGGTATATGCATGGTGAAGAACTAGATATGGATTTAGGACCGAGTAATGTTGATAGGAGTGAAGATGTGGGCAATGTAGAGGATAGATATGTGGATATGGTGAATGATGCATTTCGTGATAATGTGAGTTTTGATAACTACTATCAACAAGATGCTGGTTATCAGAATGTCGAAGAACCGGTTCGCAATCATTCAAAAAAATTCTACGACTTGTTAGATGAAGCAAATACTTCATTATATGATGGTTGTCATGAAGGTCAGTCGCGGTTATCGTTAGCTGCTCGAATCATGCAACATAAGACAAATTATAATGCGAGTCAAAGGTCTGTGGATTCGGTTTGCGGAATCTTGAAAGATTTTTTACCAGAAGGAAACCATGCAACCAGTTCACATTACGAGACAGACCGAATGATGCGCAATTTAGGGCTCCCATGTCATGCAATTGATGTTTGCATTAAAAATTGCATGATCTTCTGGAAAGATGATGAAGGTTTAGAAACATGTCGGTTTTGTAATTCGGAAAGATGGATGCCTAACGAGCAAAACCGTAGGAATAGGGTGCCATATAGTCGTATGTGGTATATGCCTATTGCAGACAGATTGAAAAGAATGTATCAGAGCGAGAAGACTGCAGCAGCAATGAGATGGCATGCCGAGCATGAACCAAATGAGGGAGAAATGTGTCATCCTTCTGATGCGGCAGAGTGGAAAAGTTTTCAAGATAAACATCCCAAGTTTGCAAAAGAACCCCGCAACGTTTATCTTGGATTGTGTACAGATGGGTTCAATCCATTTGGCGTGTCAAAAAATCATTCGTTGTGGCCTGTGATCTTGACTCCTTACAATTTACCCCCTGGTATGTGCATGAAGAAGGAGTACTTGTTTCTAACAATTATGAATTCTGGGCCAAATCATCCGCGAGCGAGTCTTGATATCTTCCTCCGACCTCTTATTGAAGAGTTGAAAGAATTGTGGTGTACTGGGGTCGAGGCATATGATGTGTCCTTGAATCAAAATTTTAATCTAAGAGCAGTGTTGTTATGGACGATAAGCGACTTTCCGGCGTATGGCATGTTATCAGGATGGAGCACACATGGAAAATTAGCTTGTCCAATTTGTATGGAAGATATAAACTTATTTTATTTGCGGAACGGAAGAAAGACGTGTTGGTTCGATTGCCACCGAAGATTTCTGCCTCATGGTCATCCTCTAAGGAAGAATAAAAAAGACTTTTTAAAGGGAAGAGACGCGAGTAATGAGTTGCCACCGGATTTTTTGACCGGTGAGCAAATTTACTCTTACCGTGTGCAACGTGTGAAGCCACCAAAAACAAAAGATGTTGGTGGAAACGGTCACGATAAGAGGAAGAAAGGCTTTGGGACAAATCATAACTGGTATAAAGAAAGCATATTCTGGGAATTGCCATACTGGAGGGACCTCAATCTTCGCCATAATCTCGTTCTCATGCATGTAGAGAAGAATTTTTTTGACAACATTATTAACACTCTGATGCGGTTGCCAGGTAAATCAAAAGACACCGTCCCGTCAAGATGGGATGTAGAATTATTATGTCATCGGCCACACTTACATATTGATAGTCAGGGTAGAGCCCCTTTTCCTGACTACGCTTTGACAGACTACGCAAGAAGAAGCTTATTGAAATGTGTGGAAGATTCGGTGAAATTCCCGGATGGTTATGCTTCGAACTTAGCTAATTGTGTTGATCTTGAGCAAGAAAAGTTTTTCGGGATGAAGAGTCATGACTGCCATGTTTTCATGGAGCGGCTACTTCCATTTATCTTAACTGATCTCGTAAACCGGAACATACACACCGCGATATCAGGTACTAATTGTTTTTTAAAAGAAAATAATTAAATCATGTAAATATATGATCATAGTGATTGTATTAACCATATGCATTTTAAATTAAAAAAATAGTAGGTGTTGGAACATTTTTCCGTGACTTATGTGCGAGAACTTTGCAAACAAATCGCGTCCAAATTCTGAAAGAAAACATAGTTTTAATCATATGCAATTTGGAGAGGGTCTTCCCACCATCCTTTTTCGACGTGATGGAGTACCGATACATCTCCCCTACGAAGCTGAATTAGGAAGCCCCGTGCAATACCGGTGGATGTACCCATTTGAAAGGTATTTCAAAAAGTTGAAAGCAACAGCGAAGAACTCAAGGTACGCAGCAGGATCGATTGTCCAATCATATCTAAGGGAGGAGGTATCTAATTTCACACAACACTATTTTCCCTCGAATGTACAAACGAAATCAAGGTAAGCGCTGTAAAATATTCTCATGTTCATTAGTTAAGCCATTTCGTATTATAAATTGATGACTTCGTTATAATTGGTAAGGTTGACTAGATTCACTCCGGGTGAAGTCCCTGTGTATCATTTCGATGGAGTGCCCGATATATTTACTCATGTAGGTCGACCTAGCGGCGAAATGCAAGAAAGGTGGCTCTCAGAGAAAGACTACCAATGCGCACATTCATATGTTTTGCGGAATTGTGGTTATTTCGACGAACTTGAGAGGTATAATTTGGAATTGCTGAAAATTAAATATATAGTCCACATTAAATTTCTCATATAATTTTCCGGTGTTCTATATAGTTCATTCGAACATTATATTAGTGCAAAATATACGGACCTCCCCGAGGAAGACATCCTGGCCAAACGAGTCGAAGAGTATACAGATTGGATCAAAGAATATGTATGTCTTTTAAATATTTGACAATAATTTTCTTGATTTACCTTGAAATATATCTCATATTGTCTATCCAAGCAGGTTATTGCCTGGAAGGCCGAGTTTCCTTTTCCAACGTGGGTGCTCGACATAATTCATGGACCAGTGATGATGGTCAAGTCTTGGCCCATCTATTATACAAGAGGATATTTGTTTCATACCCAGACTCACACCGAGGGAAGAAATACATGTAACTACGGTGTTTGTGTTAGCGGGGTAGATTATAGCAATCCAGAGGACCGAGCTGAATATCACGGTATCCTAACTGATATCCAAGAACTACAATATACGGGGGCGGTTGATTTAAGAATCACACTTTTTAAGTGTAAGTGGATGGATCCTGTGATCGGTAGAGGCACTCGGAGGAGCAATGGTGGCCTTGTAGATGTTCTTCCAAAGAAAAGATATCCAAAATACGACCCTTTTATTCTAGGTACGTATGCTTGTATCCTAGGTTGCTTTTATAATCACTTTTTGTAAAAGTTTGATTTTCACATTCAAATTGCACAGCATCTCAAGCCGATCAAGTTTGTTATATCCCGTACCCATACAAGGGAAGGAAACCGAAGGCTTTGTGGCACAATGTTGTTAAAGTCAACCCGAGGGCAAATATTTCAGGAGATTACGAACACATTGAACCTACTCTTTTACAACAAGAAACTGATGATAATGTAATCCTGACTACAATTGAAGATCTCGTGGTCGAGAATTCGGGTCCAAGAGTAAACCAAGTAACTCTCGATAACGAAGTCGGCGATGCGGAACTTGATGACGAATTTGAGTGTAACTTATCAGATTCGGACGACGACGTTCTTGAAGGTGTTTCATTGTGCTAATTTCTTCATTTCAAGATTTGATAGTTTCGTTTTGATATTTTGTATAATTACGTATATTGAGTTTGTTTGACTAAAATATTTTGTATAATTACGTATATTGAGTTTCATTTTGTATTTTGTATAATTACGCATATCCTTAAAATATCACAACTTAAAATTAGTTTGATTAATCACAAAATGAAAAAGCCTTAAAATGTTAGGTTTTCCTTAATTAAACTAAATTATAAAATTATTTACCTCCAAAATTTTTGGCCTCCAAAATTTAGCCTCCAAAATTTTGCCTTAAAAATTTTTGGGCCAAAATTTTTGCCTCCAAAACATTTGGGCCAAAATTTTTTTTGCCTCCTTTGCCACAGACCTGAAACGAAATACCATAAGTCACAAAACTCATTTCTTGTTTTCTCCGTCTAAAATCTTCTCTTCTTCCACTGAAATCTTCTCTTCTTCCACTGAAATCTGATTAATCTTCTCTTCTTCTCCGATCAATCTTCTCTTCTTCTCCGATTTACTCTTTTTCTTCTTCCTCTGAAATCCCAATCCTGATTCTCTCTTTCATTTCTCATCTGCGATTCCAAACCCTAATGATTTCCTTTTCATCGATTCTTTGTCGCTCTTAATCTCTCAATCCCTCTATCTCTCTTCATCGATTCCCAGTTTCTCAAACCCTAATCTCATTTCAAACCCTAATTTTTTGTTTCTCTTCATCGATGCTACATGAAAAGAGGAAGAGGGTTCATCTTAAACCAAGAACGGAAATCGTGAGATCACCGGCCAATCCACCCAGGCGACATGATCTCCTTCTAGATACGGTACCGGAATCTCCCCTGCCGGTTCCCCGCAAGACCAATCCAAAGCCGTCTGTGAAAGATTACCCTCCAGCGGCGCATCTCTTCAAAACTCCAACAGTTGGAGGTTCTCCTTCTTTGCTTCCTCAACGGCGTGCATCCTCTCAGTCGGATCCACTTTCTCGGCCATCCCCTTCTGCGCAACCTCAAAGGTCTGCATCTGTAACCTCGGCTACAGTGGCACCGAAAAACCCAGCCCCTCCATCTGTAGCGCCTCAAATCCGAGCCCCTGCATCGTCTGGGAATCGACAAGTCTCAACGCCTCAACATCATCAAGTTGAACCTACTGATTTGCCTACAAGGCGTGCATCTCAATCGCCTCGCAGTTCTGAAGCCCAGACGGGATTTCAAGAAGCAGATTCAGAAACTGAAGACGGAGAGTACTCTGATATCGATGCTTAAATTGAGCCTAATCTCGCCCAAGACCAGCTGGAGTCTCTAAACGCGATTCTGCTTGGGCCACGGCCAAACAAAATCACTATCCTTGATCCCGATCTCATTGAGCCTAGTTCAACTTGGTAATTTCTTGCATTCTCTGTTCCCAACTAATCTAAACCCTATAACTTCATGGTCTCATTATTAGGTTGTAAAATTCCAGGTCAATGGTAGTTCATTTGATTTGGTTGTGTTCTGAATTTTGTTTGAATCAAGAGAGAATCTGATATAAAACTTGAATATCTTTTGGGAATTGAATAGTATATTGTGAGATGATTTGTGTGTTTCGGTTAATCTTGTTTGTTTGTTTGTTGTTGTCCCTGTGCTTTATGTTGATATGATTTGTGTGTTTCGGTTAAACTTGAATAGAATTGATATAAAAATTCTCTTACTTTTCCAATTTTTGTGTTCTTATGTCCCTGTGCTTTATGTTGTTATGACTGGTTATCTTCTTCTGGCGGTTGTCTGTATCGTTTATGCAGTGTCTGATGAGTATATGTGTTGGTTTTGTGTGGTTGTCTTTGTAGCTCTCATGGCTTTGTGTCTGTAGATGAATCCATTTTCATTCAATTTTTGGTTTTGATTGCCTATATAGTGTTTTAGTAGCTGCTGATATTGAGATTTTATCAATTGTAGATGTTTTATCGTCTTTCTCATGACTAAGATTAATGATTTGGTTGATTGAGAGAGAAATGAGCTTAGTTATGTTCCTGTTAATTTCATCACAACACTTCTTTGTTAATTGCAGTAACCTTTTCTCTGTTTTTGCAGGTTTGGTTTTGACAATTCCAAACTCACAAGACAGGTCACTAAGTGTTTCACCCGTAAGTTTGATGGCCCCTACTACAATATCTCCTATGTGCCTAGGGACAGAATAGAACGATGGTTCGTTGAATTCGCGGTAACAGTACCTCCGATAATTGACCATTCTTCTATATAATACTTGTGTGTTTTATAATGACTAACACCAATCTTTCTCTTTTGTCTTGTAGAAAAAACACAGGTGGGATCCATCAATAACATGTTTGATTCAAGAGGAGTTCGAGGCAATACTTCAAAATCGCTTGAAGGACATGGTCAGCAATGCAAGGAGTCTTGACGAGCAACCTAAATGGATCATTGATAAGATCTGGGAACAAATGAAAGCACATTGGGCCACTGATCACCAAATATCAAAGAGAGCGAAGACCTCACAAGCTCGGATGTCTCAGCGAAAAGGTCTCGGTCCTCACAAACACACCTGCGGACCGAAGACATACCGACAACTAGGACAAGAAATGGTAAGTCACTTGAAACTTGAGTTTTGCTTATATCTTTATTTTGTTAATGTTTTTGAAGTTGACTGAGTTGGTTAAAAATCTGTTTTCTTGAGTTTATATCTGCTGGTTTATATTGTATTCTCCTTTACAGGAAGTTGAATTGGGCAGGCCAGTGAGTTACGGTGAGATTTTCATCAGAGCAAATACCAAGAAAGATGGAACATTTGTCGATAAAAAAGCGGAGGAAGTTGCTGACTCCTATTTGAAGAAAAAGAGTGAGAAGTTGTCTGAAACCACAGAGCTTTCTGATGGTCGTGCTCCGGAGCTATCCGTACAAGACGATAACGAGCTCTTCCTGCAGGTTAAGTGCTTAATATGTGTTGTTGTGTTTTGGAATGTCATTCATGTTGGGTTGGGATTAATTTTCTTTCTTATTTCTGTGTAGTCTACTTGTGTGAACGAAAGAGGACATGTATTTGGGTTGGGAAGCCTACAAGAGGATCTGGTGGTCAAGGGAAAGGGAAAAAACCCCCAAATCTCGGCCTCTGTCCTGAAGATGCAACAAGAGCTTGAAGAGGCTAAAAGGCTATTGGGCGAACAAGCAGCTCTTATCAAACGGCAGGAAGAAGAGAATGCTCGACTTGCAACTGCTCAAAAGGCCCAGACCGTTCACCTTAACATGATGGACAAGTTCTTGAAAACCGACGACCGATTCCTCGTATTCCTTACCACAGAAACTGCTACAGGTACCGGTGGTTCAACTTCTACTCAGTTGGTTTAGAAACTGATAGTGTAAGTCTTTTGTTTCTCACTTCTCTAGATCACCTATAACTTGAAACTCATGCTATGTGTTATGCAATGTGTTTTGCAACAAAATCAGTTGGTTTTGGAACATGAATCTTATGTAAGTTTTTGTGTATATATGTTTTTGTGTTGGTGTGCTTTGCAATACTAGTTAATGTTTGCTTTCTAATTGATTTTCACGTTTTAATTAGAATCAACAAACCAATTAGCATCTAAACACAATTATTAGATTCATAATCTATTCTCCATAATCAATCAGTCGGTAAAAATATTACACTATCAGTCGGTGAACAGTAGGAAATCAGTCGGTAAATTATACCCAAATTGCAAATGCGATCCTTACATCAGTCGCCATTGCGTAGGTAAATTTGTAGGTGATCAGTCGGTTATCTGTAGCAACATTTACCGACTGATTTTGCATATATCAGTCCCCAATCAGTCGGCAAATTTGCCTACTGATTGCATACATTTTGTGAAGTAGCTAATTTCAGTCGGTATTCAGTCACGAATCTGTCAGTAAATTTGTCGACTGTATAATGACTGCCTATAAACAGTCGGTAAAATTAGTCGGAAATCAGTAGCTATTTACCGACTGATTATTTTACCGACGAGTGAAAAACCTACAGCACAAATCAGTCGGTAATCAGTCGGTAAAGGGTGTTTACCTACTGATTTCCGACTGATTTGGCAGTAGTTAAAAATCTGTTTTCTTGTGGTGTTAAGGAGTTTAGTGAACAATTAGATCTTAACCTTTATGTGTGATTCCACCTTGTAATAACCATGCGAAAGCTGAGTCTATTAGGGTCGGGTTTCATAGGGAATTGGAGCCTCGAAAGGGGAATGAATCTATCTTAGTGATTTGAGTTCTAGAGTACTATGTTGCATCAGTTCTTTAGATTTCTTTTATCTTGCGTGTTTTGATTTATCTATCCCTTTACTTTTATTGCTTTTGCTTCTAGCATCAAAAACCCCAAAACCAAATATAATTTTGCTTAGCTTATTCTGCATCATATAGAGTTATAGCGTAACAACATAGTCTCCTGTGGATCGACCCCTAAGTACTACAATTGTCAACTGTGCACTTGCAGATTAGGGTTTATAAATTTTAAACCAATATACAAATACCTAAACATGCGTGCATTAAGTTTTTGGCGCCGTTGTCGGGGACTAGTTTGCTTACCTATAGATTTTTGGGAAAGAATAAGCCTAAGTTTTTTTTTTCTTTTTTGTTTTTCCTTTTCCATTTTTTTCCTTTTTGCTAATTTTCGTTTTTTGTTTTCTATTTAAGTGTGTTTTAGGGATTTATCAATGGAACATCACAAAAAAAAACCTTAGGAAGATGGCGACGAGAAGGAGTTCCAATGGAGATTACATCCCCATGCCCATGAATTCCATCAACAACCTTTTTCTTACAACAATTAGTACAATCACAACATGTATCAACAACAACCCTCTTGGGAGACTCAAGGACATGTTCACAACCACCTTGTGCCGCTGAATCCAAATCTACAGCCCCACGGCCGCCCTAATTCAACTCAATAAGAAGACAAACTTGAAGCCTCGATGCGCCGACTCGCGGAAGATATCCAAAATATCGGCCAAGACGCCGAAGTTAGGATCGAGACCATCAATTCTTCTGTTGAAGAAAAGCTCACCACTCTTGCCAACAAGATTCAAGACCTAGAGACGCGCATGATCAACCTCGAAGAAGTCCAAAAACACCATACCCTAGATCTTCAAAGCACGCTAGAAAAGTCCATAGTTTCAAGCGTAGTTTTAATGGTCTTTGGTAGAAGTTTGAGGGAGAGATCAAGAGCACTAATGACCACGTCGAGGAGCTTGCTACTGGCCTTAACATCGTTGCAATCAAAGCCCACAATGCCAAGAAAACAATAGAAGAAGCCAAGGTTAACCACAAGGAAATGTAATCTACTGCGCTTGTCTTATCGGAAGGACAAAAGCAACATACTCAAGCCATCAAGGACCTTCAAGCTTTTCTAGATAAGAAGTTCAATCACCTAATGGGAAAGTATGGTTCCCTAAAGAAGAAAGAAGTTGATGTGTCCAAGACTCTTGAGAAGATCGATGATTGTTTGAGAAACAAAGAAGAAACAAACCGTTTGGAAACAAATGAAGAAGAGCACACTACTATGGCCCATTTCTGCACTATCACACTACTTGAAGAAGACCCCTCCATCTCTGATCAAGAGGGGTATGAAGCTCCAAGACCATTCCTAATGGCCAAACCCTACAACCGAAGATTTACGGCGAGAATTTCAACAAAACCGCCTAAGAAGAAGGCACGTTTGGGTGAAAGATCCGGTATAAGACTACATCGGATTAGTGATGAGATGATAGAGGTATTCAACTCTCTAGTTATAGAACTCCCTCCCACCCTCTCCTTTGAAGACGCTTGCAAAACTGAGCCATCACTCAAGCTATGCTTCCGAGAAAGCGAGGAAGACGAAGTCATGAGTGAAGAGTTATTCAACCAAGTTAGGCATCCTTATAGGTACCTAAGGATTCTTCCTAAGACTCTTGATCCAAGTTCTTTCAATATCCCTTGCTCTATTAAAGATTATATCTTCGAAACCGCTCTTATTGATTCGAGAGCTGGAGTCAATGTGCTGTCCGATTCTCTTGTGAGAATGATGGAGATAACCAAACTTCATCCTTCAAACATAAGAATCTCACTTGCTAATGGTGCTTTCACACGCTCATTGGGCAAAATATTCAATTGCCTGGTGAGAATTGGAGACTGCCTAGTGCGAACCGACTTTGAAGTGGCTAACATGAAAGATTGTTCAACACCTTTTATCTTTGGAAGACAATTCTTGGCTACTGCTGGAGCTATTTTGGATTACCCTTTACAACGGTTATCCTTTCCAAAGATAGATAGAAACATCTTCCACTACGCAGCATCACATGGTTTTCGAGCCAAAGTTACAAGATACATTCCTCTGAAGAAAAGAAAAGTTGCAGTCTAGTACCCGTTCCATTTACATGATGAAGATCACGACCAAAGGAGCATTTGTTCAAACTCTAAGGGCAACCTCAAGCCTTTAGAAGACAATTCCTGAGTCTAAAAACCCCAAGAAGTCAAGCTAATTAACTTTAAACAATCTCTTTATGGGAGGCAACCCATATATCTAGTCTTTTTCTATTCTTTTGGTTTTAATCATCATTTTTCTTTTGGTTTTTCATTTTCTAAACATTGATATGCATTTAATCTATCTATTTATGAATTTTTCATATTTTAAAAGTTATAAAAATGCATTTTTGGAGAAGAAAACCGAAGTTAAAAATCTGTAAAAAAAAAAAATAGTGTGTCGGACCGGTCCCAGACATCGGACCACGGCCCCAAACACGTGGATCCATCCGGTGTCCGAGGAATTTGCACATCGGCCGTACCGCGGATCGATACGCGGGTCGAGCGTCCCATAGTCCTTGACTCCGGATGGAGACCCCGGACACGGGAATCCGACTGGGGCCAAGACCGTTCGTCCCGCTCATCGCCCCTTGTCCCGCGCATCCGGATTCATCCAAGCGTCCCACGCCCCTGTCCAGTCCCAGCCTCAACCGTCACGCGCATCAGCTCGCTCTGTGCACCACCTGAAAGACACGTCCCGCTCATCCATCCATCCCCCGACCCGCGCATCCGAAGTACCATCACGACCACCCAACCCGCGCATTGAGCACCATCTGGTAGACATGGTTTGAACCGGTCGAACCACGAGGTAAGTTTTCTATTTAAATTCATTTAAAACGGTTTTCAAATATAAATGAACTATTTTCACACCAAAAATAATTTTAAAAAGTGATTTCTTAAAATTGAATTTATTTGATTTATGGATTTCACATTACACCTTTAAAACTTTGGTTTGATAAAAGTTTGATTTTTAAATGATTTACACATCTTACACTTATCTTTTCACTACTTGATTTTTTCTTTAGAGTGAACTTGAATCATGTTGTTTGTTGCTTCGGTATTATGGAACAATGATCCAAGTTTAATTAACAAGTAATTTCAAGTGTTTTTGCAAGGATATTTGGCACTTACTCATGTTTGAATTTTGAGATTCTTGAAGAATGAAAATCCTTATCTACAAAAGATGTGAACATAGAAAGAAGAAAACATGGAAGCCTCTTCCAACAACTTGTGAATCCTCTACTTCACCGTTTGAAGCAAGAGTTTTGCAACTTCTTCCTGCATCTTTTCAACTACCTATAATCCGGAGATGTCCAATATGGAGCGGGTGATGCATTATGAGGTATAGGCTTTGCCTATAAGTGACTTTTGATCGCTGTCCTAACCTCCCGATCCTTGAAGAAAGATTCGTTCGGAAAATTGAGAAGCACTATTTCTTGTGCCTAGAAAATTTTTTGGGGAGTTTCAAGATCCTTCTTTTAACACCATCCACGCCGATTCAACCTTGGGAGATTTGAGTTTGCTTTATCCGCTAACTTCGTTCTATTCTCCATTTCATATTTGTTTTTCAATTTTATTTTCCAACACATCACCCTTAATTTGATTTGATTTACACAGGGACGGTGTAGGTTAAGTCTGGAGGGATTGTTGTTACTAACGCTTTTGTTCGTATTGGTTATTTATGATTTTCAAAAATCGTTTTTCAAAATCATTTCAAAACCGTTTTATTGAATGAAAATCAGTTGGGAATGATGACACTTTTCTAGGATCAACAACGTTTTGATTACAAAAACCAAGTGACCATTATCGCAGGGTGTGTTCCGAACAATTGATTCAGACACCTAGTGACCGAATGAAGTCTAGGGAGCTTACTACTTGCACTATTTTGATGGATAAGATTTCGACTCTTAATTTGGTTTAATAACATGATTTTTGACTATCTATTGTTAAGGATATTAGATCAAGGAAACGAATCACATTCATGACATTTAATCCTCCTTTTACCACTCTCTTGTTGTCATGGATGGCGAGCTCACTTTTAGTTGGTACCTACCTAATCTCGTAAACCTTTCTTTCAGACCTCATGCACTACTTCTGCTACGCCCTCTATGCAGATATGTGTAAAAATGTCAGGGAGATTAGGGTCGACACAACTTTCCAATCACTAGAAGAAGCAGAGACCAACACTAGAAGATAGGAGGATATCAACGGATCCCTAAAAGTTTAGAGAATTTGGCCAATCCTTGAATGCTTAATCATGGTAACAATTTCGTGCCTTACTTGACTCATATCATCATGAGACCATTTTCCCCATCTTAAAAAAAAAAAATCTGGGAGAGAAAAATGGTTCTCAAAAAAGTCAAAGGCCAAAGAATACCCAAGCATGGACCGTGACAAGAAGGAGAGAAGAGTACACGAGTTTTACTGTGATTCCCGGAGAAAAGTCTAAGTCTGGGGGAGAAAGGCGAACAACAAGGTGATGGAGAAATTGTGGACTTCAGTAGATCCATTCTCTCTTGCAATTTTGCATAATATTGCGCACCCGGAGATATTGCTAACCCTAAGCACTTTTAACCTCACCACTAAAATTAGCCTCCCCTAAACACCTAGCTGTCTTTCTTGTAAATGTCATTGATCGGAGATCTTTGAGAATCTAAGAAAGTAAAAGAGTCGATTGATTTGAAGTTGAGATTTTGCAGGGACAGTGATTTAGGACAAACTTTTGACCTCGGGATGGGAGAAGATGAAAAACGTCCATGAACTCACCTTGTCTTTACGTGGATTACGAGTTTAGAAGTCGAGACAAGATCCAAAGAATATGTGAGTTCATGGACGCTTTTCATCTTCTCCCATCCTGAGGTAGAAAGTATGTCCTAAATCATTGTCCCTGCAAAATCTCAACTTCATATCAATCGACTCTTTTACTTTCTTAGATTCAAAATCTTCTTTCCTGATTAACTTTTTGTTTGCTTGAGGACAAGCAAAGGGTAAGTCTGGGAGAGTTGACATAGATGGTATTTTACCACCTTTACTATCCGTTTTTACTTATTTTCTATACTATATAATAAGTTTTTCAATCGAAAGAGGTAGTTTTCTCGTAGATTTGGTTTTCAAGAGTCATACAGGTCAAATCATCAAAAAAAGAGCAAAAAGGAGCAAAATGAGTATTCATCATCCTACAACAACTTATCGAAGTTAATGGAGCCTATCTAATTCACCCAAGCTCCAGATTTCAAAATTCTCCAAGTTGTACAGAAGGTACACGTTCGAAGTTTAGCCACGGACAGAGAACCAAATCTCCATGAACGGAGCTGAAACTTGGCATGGAGATAGCCCTTTGAGTTAGCTTTCCAACGAGTTTGGGATCGCAGCAAATGGAGTTGAAATGTAGAAGATATTCAAGTTTTAGTGAAGATATGTCAATCTGCCTAAAAGATGAATCAAGTCTAAGATGGGTCTAAGCTTCAATCCAACCCATGGGCCGGATCATTGGTCCAAAGGCAAGCTAGGACAAATCCACGTGACTTGTGCCCCCGTTTGGTGCCGTGGCCAGTTTGGAGCAGCTTTCGACAAAAAGACGTTTTTACCCAAACTGAAACCTTAGAGCCTTTGCCGACCTAGAGACTCCTCCAACACCTATATATAATTGATTTTAGCCTTTTGAGAGAAGTAGAGCAGCCTTAAGCACCCACAAATAAATAATAAACATGTATTTTCGTTATCCTCTTATTCTTCATTAAAATCCTTTGTAAAAGAGCGATGAAGGCCATGGTGTTCTTCTCAAGCCTTGTGCTTAGATATCCACCTATGTCGAGCACTTATCTATCACGAATCTACTGTTTTATCAACTTCTCTAGTTGCTCCATGTTTCATAACATGTAGAGTCGTTGTATGTTTGATATAAAGTTTATCTTAAAGTTCTTTTGCTTGCATCTTTTACATCTTTATTGAATTTGTTTCTAGATTGATTCTTTATCCTTACTTGTACGCAATGCTTGATCTAGCTTAGCTACCTAGAGATCGATCAAAGGCCGGTGCTGATTCCAAAAGCTTTGGTACCGAACAGATCAAGTATTTGATAGGCTAACAACCTATCTCAGCCATCGCATTTAACAGACAAACTAACACCGTAGCCTCTTATGTATGTGTACGCCTAATTTTATAAGTTTGGGTTGGAAAATTTAAATTTGGTGAGCTCAGGTATGTGGATGAAATGTCTCAAACATTGGGCATAGATTTTTGTAGCTGCCTAGAGTACGGGCTTGTAGTTGTCACGAATAAGCTGAAACACCTATCCGAATCGGGCTGAATGAGAGGTTTCATGATCAAACATCATGTCTTCCAGAAGAGATTTGCTTCGGTATTACCCATATATATATTGGGCATAAACTGACTATCCTTAATGTCCAATAGTCTCCTACGTTTGGTTATGATGTTTTAACCCTACAATGGACAACTTTCTTACAGGAGTATGGGCATGGAACCATACATACATATATATGCAACTTTAAGTTATACTTACACACACGAAAACACTATAAACCAAACTAGTTGAATTTCTTGCAATAAAACATAGAGCGTGTATTTCACGACTTAAAGTGTTAGTTTTTTTGTGGTTTGAGGCTTTAAATTTCAAACATCATAACTTTGCCTATAACCTACAGGCATGCACAATTTATTAAAATGCTCCTTAAAACAAAATAAATTGTTTGATAACTACTTTTGTTCTAATTCAATTGGACTAAGAAAGAGTTTTCAAATGTTGATAAATAATTTAAACCATAATTTTTAATAGAATTATGAAGTATGAATGATTAACTTAGCCGTATATAGTAAATATGGATCACGTAAAATTAAAATAGTAGGTGGTAGTAGTATTTTTTTTGTGCTGAGGTAAGAGTTCCAGCAATGAAAAAAATAAAAAGGGAACTAATCTAATGATCGCAAAGAATCATATGTAAGGCATATTTGGTAGGTGAATATCATATGATTTGATTACTATCGTATTGTACTGTAACCTTTGACCATGACATGCGATACAAGCAAAAGTTGGGTTGATTACAGTAACACAGTCTGAAATGAGTGGTAAGAGCTGGAACCATAGTACACCAAGTTGACGGTACAGTGAAATCATATATTCTAGTTTCAATGATAGTTGATAGTTCATATGCCCAATAGTCACTCCTGTTATATATGTCTTTAATTAATGATATTATGTATATATATCTAAGATGAAAGCAATGGATTCCAATGTATATCAGTTTAGTGCTTATGTGTTAGCGACATCAATATTCCATTATTGGGATTCAAGTTCAAATGGCTTATGTTACACTTTTCAGGAAGTAATCGTTATTAGCCAAAATATTTGATAGAACAATACATACATACATATTTTCGTAATCTTTGTAAACATAAAAAGTAACGCATTAAGATGCACTGTTTTAGATACTAGAAACTTGAGACACATAAGAAAGACAGTATTGTGACTCCTGAAGTTTCCAATTGGACGTTATAACTTTAAAAGCGCACTAGAGTGAAATAATATCTTGAAGGAGTTGAAGTACATCACAATTGCTGGTTTGATTTTATCGACAACACTAGAGAAATGCAAAATCTATCGATGGCAAAAAGATTCTCCAAACTTTGTGGGGGCACACAAGAAAACACTTTATAGTTTCAAGTTACCATAATCGTCTCACCAAAAATGTATAGGCATAACCAATGGTGGTGGGTGTTTCTTGACTGTGGTGATGCCGAGGATATTCGTTTTTGCGTTCTTTTTTTTTTTGTTTTAAATCTAATTATACCTAGGGTTTCTTTATTTCAACTACAATATCTTTGGGGGTTTGTTGGTTTTGGTATCTTAATGGATTTGAAAATCCTAACAATTATTAAAATGTGAATATAAGCTACTTAGAAAATATAAAATTACTAGATGCGTTTTCTACCAAGTCGGATTTTCTTTTATCACGATGTTTATATCTTAATAATTGATATATATATAGCATATTTGTTTTTAAGAAAAACCCAGGTTGAGAAGGGCCTATTGCATAGTGGTAGTCATAAACCCACCAAGAACCGACACTACATCACCCAGGATCGAGTCTCCGCTTAGGAATTACGCTAATGAACCTGTTTGTTGTTGTCCAAATTAAGGGGAAAAAAAACACCAAAGTTTAGTGAGTTTTAAACGGAATTTATTTATGTTGTCCACAAATATTCTCATAATTTATCGAAAAACACCAGTGAAAAATTCCCCTTCCACCATGAATATTTCAACTGACTATTCACCCCATTCACCAAAAGAATAATGTTTATAAAAAAAACCCAACGGATATGCAATTCAAAGAATTTTTATTTATTTATTTCCGATATGAGTGTAAGTTCTAAAGACTATTCTGAAATCTGTATATAATAGGAAACCATGTATTTGGGATTGCATACATGATCTTGTTTTATAAAAGAAAACCCTAGTTGGACCCTGAGTTTTTGGGCATTTTATACATAAGTTTCGAAAATAAAGGGTCCTAAAATGCAATACAATTTGCAGAAAGCTAGTGGGACCCTGACACCCTGTGCCAATGCCATTAGAACCGGACATGGTTTTGACGATTGTAATTGTATTGTTTTCGGATTGGCTAATATAAGTGTGACACATCTCCATATCCCTTCAGGAAGAGGGAAAGTTAGGTGTTTCGATATTGTTTTAGCCGATATTAAATTTGAATCTGCTTTAGGATTGTAAGATTTGTTATGCTTGTAGTATTATTTATTGTTCATTACATGTTTGTATTTGTTGTATAAAGGTCAATGTTCTTTGCCATCTTAACTTGGTAACAATAGTCTATATAACATGTTTGTATTCGTTGTCCATGTAATGGTCCAAGTTCTTTACCATCTTAACTTGGTAGTTGCTTCAAAAGCATATTGATAGGTGTCATATTTTAACATATTTTACTATATATTACCATCATCAATAAATTTGTCAAACTCATATAAAGAAGATTTTGATACAGAATAAGTGATAACTTTTGCTGTTCTTGGGATAAATTAAAAGAGATAGACTTGAAGCCACTATTGATGACTCTGATTAACTGTAAGGAGTCAAGTTTTACGGAAAAAATATTTATATCTTCATCGATGGCGTGTGTTTAAGACTGCTCTAATAGCCAAGCCTTCATTGGTTTCAGCCACCATAACCACATTGGTTTTGGATTTATGACAAGCTTCCACTACACCAAAACCTGGGTTTCCCTACTGATTTTTGCTACTGAATTTTCAGTCGGTAAATTTACCGACTTATTAGCTACTAATTGTTGACTGATTAGCTACTGTTGCATATCAGTCGGCAATCGGTAGGTAATTACCGACTACAAAAATCAGTCAGCAATCAGTAGGTGCTTTGCCGACTGATTTACTACTTCATGTTAACAGTAGCCATTTGTCCGACTGATTTTACTACTGAAATTACACAGTAGCAAAATTACCTACTGATTTGCCGACTGCAAGCAATCTTATTTAAAGTCAGGTATTTACCGACTGATTACCGGCGACCTTTCAGTGTGTAAAAGTAGCAAATCAGTCGGTAAAAGTAGGTACATGCACGTGGAAATAATTTGGTGGTTGGTGTACCTAATTTACCAATCAGTCGGTAAACAGTAGGTGACCAGTCAGTAAATTTTCTTTATAAATGCCAAACTCGGGTTTTCTTGTCACAATTATAGAAACACATAATTAAGAAAGAAAGAGTTTATAAATACAAATCAAAGAGAGAATAAGCTTTTTCAACTCATAATGTCTGGAAATAACAATTGTGGTAATTTTCGGGCGTGGATGTATAATAGGTTCGATGAAGCGACGGGAAATCTCTCGGAAGAATTTATAAGGGGGGTGGACCAATTCTTGCAATTTGCAAATAGCCAGGAACTAACGCAGAGAAATCGCGGTAAGTTTTTCTGCCCTTGTCTTCTTTGCGAGAATGAGAATTTTATGTCGGGTGATAGAGTGAGGAGGCATCTGTATAGTAGAGGATTTATGGAAGATTATTATATTTGGTATAGACATGGTGAAGAACTAGATATGGATTTAGGACCGAGTAATGTTGATAGGATTGAAGATGTGGGCAATGTAGAGGATAGATATGTGGATATGGTGAATGATGCGTTTCATGATAATGTGAGTTTTGATAACTACTTTCAACAAGATGCTAGTTATCAGAATATCGAAGAACCGGTTCGCAATCATTCAAAACAATTCTACGACTTGTTAGATGAAGCAAATACTTCATTATATGATGGTTGTCGTGAAGGTCAGTCGCGGTTATCGTTAGCTGCTCGAATCATGCAACATAAGACAAATCATAATGCGAGTGAAAGGTCTGTGGATTCGGTTTGCGGAATCTTGAAAGATTTTTTACCAGAAGGAAACCAGGCAACCGGTTCACATTACGAGACAGACCAAATGATGCACAATTTAGGGCTCCCATGTCATGCAATTGATGTTTGCATTAAAAATTGCATGATCTTCTGGAAAGATGATGAAGGTTTAGAAACATGTCGGTTTTGTAATTCGAAAAGATGGATGCCTAACGAGCAAAACCGTAGGAATAGGGTGCCATATAGTCGTATGTGGTTTATGCCTATTGCTGACAGATTGAAAAGAATGTATCAGAGCGAGAAGACTGCAGCGGCAATGAGATGGCATGCCGAGCATGAACCAAATGAGGGAGAAATGTGTCATCCTTCTGATGCGGCGGAGTGGAAAAGTTTTCAAGATAAACATCCCAAGTTTGCAAAAGAACCCCGCAACGTTTATCTTGGATTGTGTACAGATGGGTTCAATCCATTTGGCATGTCAAAAAATCATTCGTTGTGGCCTGTGATCTTGACTCCTTACAATTTACCCCCTGGTATGTGCATGAACAAGGAGTACTTGTTTCTAACAATTATGAATTCTGGGCCAAATCATCCGCGAGCGAGTCTTTATATCTTCCTCCGACCTCTTTTTGAAGAGTCGAAAGAATTGTGGTCTACTGGGGTCGAGGCGTACAATGTGTCCTTGAATCAAAATTTTAATCTAAGAGCAGTGTTGTTGTGGACGATAAGCGACTTTCTGCCGTATGACATGTTATCAGGATGGAGCACACATGGAAAATTAGCTTGTCCAATTTGTATGGAAGATATAAACTCATTTTATATGCGGAACGGAAGAAAGTCGTGTTGGTTCGATTGCCACCGAAGATTTATGCCTTATGGTCATCCTCTAAGGAAGAATAAAAAAAGACTTTTTAAAGTGAAGAGACGCGAGGAATGAGTTACCACCAGATTTTTTGACCGGTGAGCAAATTTACTTTTACCGTGTGCAACGTGTGAAGCCACCAAAAACTAAGGATGTTGGGGGAAACGGTCACGATAAGAGGAAGAAAGGCTTTGGGACAAATCATAACTGGTATAAAGAAAGCATATTCTGGGAATTGTCATACTGGAGGGACCTCAATCTTTGACATAATCTCGATCTCATGCATGTAGAGAAGAATTTTTTTGACAACATTATGAACACTCTGATGCGGTTGCCAGGTAAATCAAAAGACACCGTCCCGTCAAGATGGGATATAGAATTATTATGTCATCGGCCACACTTACATATTGATAGTCAGGGTAGAGCCCCTTTTCGTGACTACTCTTTGACAGACGACGCAAGAAGAAGTTTATTGAAATGTGTGAAAGATTCGGTGAAATTCCTGGATGGTTATGCTTCGAACTTAGCTAATTGTGTTGATCTTGAGAAAGAAAAGTTTTTCGGGATGAAGAGTCATGACTGCAATGTTTTTATGGAGCGGTTACTTCCATTTATCTTAACTGATCTCGTAAACCGGAACATACACACCGCGATATCAGGTACTAATTGTTTTTTTAAAAGAAAATAATATATCATGTAAATATGATCATAGTGATTGCATTTTTAATTAAAAAATCGTAGGTGTTGGAACATTTTTCCGTGACTTATGTGCGAGAACTTTGCAAACAAATCGCGTCCAAATTCTGAAAGAAAACATAGTTTTAATCATATGCAATTTGGAGAGGGTCTTCCCACCATCCTTTTTCGACGTGATGGAGCACCTACCGATACATCTCTCCTACGAAGCTGAATTAGGAAGCCCCGTGCAATACCGGTGGATGTACCCATTTGAAAGGTATTTCAAAAAGTTGAAAGCAACAGCGAAGAGCTCAAGGTACGCAGCAGGATCGATTGTTCAATCATATCTAAGGGAGGAGGTATCTAATTTCACACAACACTATTTTCCCTCGAATGTACAAACGAAATCAAGGTAAGCGCTGTAAATATTCTCATGTTCATTAGTTAAGTTATTTCATATTATAAATTGATGACTTCGTTATAATTGGTAAGGTTGACAAGATTCACTCCGGGTGAAGTCCCTGTGTACCATTTCGATGGAGTGCCCGATATATTTACCCATGTAGGTCGACCTAGTGGCGAAATGCAAGAAAGGAGGCTCTCAAAGAAAGACTACCAATGCGCACATTCATATGTTTTGCGGAATTGTGGTTATTTCGACGAACTTGAGAGGTATAATTTGGAATGTCTCTCACTGAAAATTAAATATATAGTCCACATTAAATTTCTCATATAATTTTCTGGTGTTCTATATAGTTCATTCGAACATTATATTAGTGCAAAATATACGGACCTCCCCGAGGAAGACATCCTGGCCAAACGAGTCGAAGAGTATACCGATTGGATTAAAGAATATGTATGTCTATTAAATATTTGACAATTTTCTGGATTTACCTCAAAATATCTCATATTGTCTAAGAATATGTATGTCCATGCAGCTTATCGCCTGGAAGGCCGAGTTTCCTTTTCTAACGTGGGTGCTCGACATAATTCATGGACCAGAGATGATGGTCAAGACTTGGCCCATCTATTATACAAGAAGTTATTTGTTTCATACCCAGACTCACAGTGAGGGAAGCAATACTTGTAACTACGGTGTTTGTGTTAGTTGGGTAGATTATAGCAATCCAGATGACCGAGCTGAATATCACGGTATCATAACTGATATCCTAAAACTACAATATACGGGGGCAGTTTATTTGAGAATCACACTTTTTAAGTGTAAGTGGATGGATCCTGTGATCGGTAAAGGCACTCGGAGGAGCAATGGTGGCCTTGTAGATGTTCTTCCAAAGAAAAGATATCCTAAATACGACCCTTTTATCCTAGGTACGTATGCTTGTATCCTAGGTTGCTTTTATAATCACTTTCTGTAAAAGTTTCATTTTCACATTGAAATTGCACAACATCTCAAGCCGATCAAGTTTGTTATATCATGTACCCATACAAGGGCAAGAAACCGAAGGCTCTATGGCACAATGTTGTTAAAGTCAACCCGAGGGCAAATATTTTAGGAGATTACGAACACACTGAACCACCTCTTTTACAACAAGAAACTGATGATAATGTAATCCTGACTACAATTGAAGATCTCGTGGTCGAGAATTCGGGTCCAAGAGTAAACCTAGTAACTCTCGATTACGAAGTCGGCGATACGGAACTTGACGACAAATTTGAGTGTAACTTATCAGATTCGGACGACGACGTTCTTGAAGGTGTTTCATTGTGCTAATTCATTCATTTCATGATTTGATAGTTTCATTTTGTATTTTGTATAATTACGTATATTGAGTTTGTTTCACTAATAAAAAGGAACACTAAAATATCATATCCTTAAAAAGAAACACAAAATATCACAACTTAAAATTAGTTTGACTAATCACAAAATGAAAAGCCTTAAAATGTTAGATTTTCCTTAATTAAACTAAATAAAAAAAATATTTACCGACTGATTAGCTACTAATTGCCGATTGATATTCAAAACATTTGGGCCATAATTTTCGGCTCAATTAACCCGCGAAATTTAACCTCCAAAATCTCTTTGCCGCACATAAGAGATTCTCTCTTTTATTCTCTGTCGCTCTCAATCTCTTTGCCGCACATAACCTCCAAACCCTAATTTTCCTCTCGATCGATTCTCTGTCGCTCTCAATCTCTCAATCTCTCTATCTCTCTTCATTGATTCCCAGTTTTCTCAAACCCTAAACTCATTTCAAACCCTAATTTTTGTTTCTCTCTACGATGCCGCCTGAAAAGAGGAAGAGAGTTCATCTTAAACCAGGAACGACAATGGTGAGATCACCGGCCAATCCACCCAGGCGACATGATTTCCTTCCAGATACGGTACCGGAATCTCCCCCGCCGGTTCCCGGCAAGACCAATCCAAAGCCGTCTGTGAAAGATTACCCTCCACCGGCGCATCTCTTTAAAACTCCAACAGTTGGAGCTTCTCCTTCTTCTCTTCCTCAACGGCGTGCATCCGCTCACTCGGATCCACTTTCTCGGCCATCCCCTTCTGCGCAACCTCAAAGGTCTGCACCATCTACAGTGGCGCCTCAAATCCGAGCCCCGTCATCGTCTGGGAATCGAGAAGCCTCAACGTCTCAACATCATCAAGTTGAACCTACTAATTTTCCTACAAGCCGTGCATCTCAATCGCCTCGCTGTTCTGAAGCCCATAATTCATGCACGGGATTTCAAGAAGGAGATTCAGAAGCTGAAGACGGAGAGTACTCTGATCTCTCCCAAGACCAGCTGGAGTCTCTAAACGCGATTCTGCTTGGGCCACGGCCAAACAAAATCACTATCCTTGATCCGGATCTCATTGAGCCTAATTCAACTTGGTAATTTCTTGCATTCTTTGTCTATGGTTTTCTTTATTGCGTTGAGATATGTGTTTATTTGCTTTGGCATGGTTTGAGATGATAGCTTATGTCCTCAGTTACTTTTGTTAGAGCTTATTGTTGGTACACATCAATAGCTTATGTCTTCGTTCTGTCTCTGTTAATTTCATCACAACACTTCTTTGTTAATTGCAGTAACCTTTTCTCTGTTTTTGCAGGTTTGGTTTTGATGATTCCAAACTCACAAGACAGGTCACTAAGTGTTTCACCCATAAGTTTGATGGCCCCTACTACAGTATCTCCTCTGTGCCTAGGGAGAGAATAGAACGATGGTTCGTTGAATTCGCGGTAACAGTACCTCCGATAATTGACCATTCTTCTCTACAATACTTGTGTGTTTTATAATGACTAACACCAATCTTTCTCTTTTGTCTTGTAGAAAAAACACAGGTGGGATCCATCAATAACAGATTTGGTTCAAGAGGAGTTCGAGGCAATACTTCAAAATCGCTTGAAGAACATGGTTAACAATGCAAGGAGTCTTGACGAGCAACCTAAATGGATCATTGATAAGATCTGGGGAAAAATGAAAGCACATTGGGCCATTGATCACCAAATAGCAAAGAGAGCGAAGACCTCAGAAGCTCGGATGTCTCAGCGAAAAGGTCTCGGTCCTCACAAACACACCTGCGGACCGAAGTCATACCGACAACTCGGACGAGAAATGGTAAGTCACTTGAAACTTGAGTTTTGCTTATATATGTGATAATTGAACTCTTTATTTTGTTAATGTTTTTGAAGTTGACTGAGTTGGTTTATATCTGATGATTGAGTTTATATCTGATTGTTTATATTTGTTATGAAAATTGATTTGATTTTTTAACGTAGAGAATTGGTTATGTCTTTACAGATGTTAGTCATGATAGTCTTTACTCTTTTGTTCTCTGAGTAAAACATTTGTATTCTCCTTTACAGGCTGTTGAATTGGGCAGACCAGTGAGTTACGGTGAGATTTTCATCAGAGCAAATACCAAGAAAGATGGAACATTTGTCGATAAAAAAGCGGAGGAAGTTGCTTACTCCTATTTGAAGAAAAAGGGGGAGAAGTTGTAGAACCTTGGGTCTAAAACCACAGAGCTTTCTGATGGTCGTGCTCCGGAGCTATCCGTACAAGAGGATAACGAGCTCTTTCTGCAGGTTAAGTGCTTATTCTGTGTTGTTGTGTTTTGGATTGTCATTCATGCAGGGTTGGGATTAATTTTCTTTCTTATTTCTGTGTAGTCTACTTGTGTGAACGAAAGAGGACATGTTTTTGGGATGGGAAGCCTACAAGAGGATCTGGTGGTCAAGGGAAAGGGAAAAAACCCCCAAATCTCGGCCTCTGTCCTGAAAATGCAACAAGAGCTTGAAGAGGCTAAACGGCTATTGAGTGAACAAGCAGGTCTTATCGCACGACAGAAAGAAGAGAATTTTCGGCTTGCAGCTGCTCACCAGGCCCAAACCGTTCACCTTAACATTATGGACAAGTTCTTGAAAACCGACGACTGATTCCTCGCATTCCTTGCCAAAGAAACTGCTACACGTACCGGTGGTTCATCTTCTACTCAAGTAGGTTAGAAACTGATAGTGTAAGCCTTTTGTTTCTCACTTCTCTAGCTCACTTATAACTTGAAGCTCATGCTATGTGTTATGCAATGTTTTTTGTAACTAAATCAATTGGATTTGGAACATGAATCTTATGTAAGTTTTTGGTGTATATATGTTTTTGTGTTGGTGTGTGCTTTGCAATACTTAATGTTTGCTTTCTAATTGATTTTCACGTTTTAATTAGAATCAACAAACCAATTAGCATCTAAACACAATTATTAGATTCATAATCTATTCTCCATATTCAATCAGTCGGTAAAAATATTACACTATCATACCCAAAATGCAAATGCATGCGAAGCTTACATCAGTCGCCATTGCGTAGCTAAAATTGTAGGTGATCAGTCGGTTATCAGTAGCAAAATTTACTGCTGATTTTGCATATATCAGTCCCCAATCAGTCGGCAAATTTGCCTACTTATTGCATACATTTGGTGCAGTAGCTAATTTCAGTCGGTATTCAGTCACAAATCAGTCGTTAAATTTGCCGACTGTGTAGTGACTGCCTATAAACAGTCGGTAAAATTTGTCGGAAATCAATAACGATTTACCGACTAATTATTTTACCGACGAGTGAAAAAGCTACAGCACAAATCAGTCGGTAATCAGTCGCTAAAGGGTGTTTACCTCCTGATTTCCGACTGATTTGGCAGTAGTTAAAAATCTGTTTTCTTGTAGTGTTCATGGTCGGGTAAACCATGGCCCAGCCAACGGACAAGAGCTGAGATCATAATTGAAACTTAGATCTTGCGACTCATGGAAACGAGAAGAAGGCTAAGTTCACTAGGAATTCACAACGGCCCATTTTCATCAGCTCACCATCAAAATGGATGGCTAAGTGACACTAGTACACGAAGCAACAAATGTGATTTATGAGCGGGCAAGATTGCGGTGAACCGAAAGCACCACCCATTGCCTGAGAAACTTTTCGGTTAAAAGAGATGGGTCTTAACCGCTTAAAAGAAAACGTCTAATGTAAAAAAAGGTTTTACCACATAAACCATATCACTTGAGAAAGAAAAAAATCGTAAACCTTATTGGTGTTAAAATAGATTAGCCCAAAAGAAGCATGTTTCTCTAGCTCATTAAGGATGCAACTTAGGTCTTATCAAAGGTTGGGAAGAGCGACGAAGGTGAGGTTGTAAATAACGGCGGAGATGTTGGTTGATAGGTATGTTGAAGATTGATTTAAGTCAGAGGAGAATACCAAGCGGAGCAAACTAATGAGTAGCAGAGTTACGGCTATGTTGACTGATTTGGAGCATGGACGATGAAGGAGAAAAACCTAAGACGTATATGAGTCTTTTGCCCCAAAATTGGAAGGTGGTGGTGGACAGCGGAGGATTTCAGTGATAGGAGATGGGTTGTGGAGCATAGTGATATGTTCAAATTAGACATTTGAACTACTCTCAAATTAAGAGATCATTGTAGTACTTAGGGTTATCGAATCCACAAGGCATCAAAAATACAATAGATTTAAAATTTTGAATTAAACTAAGCAAGATGATTTGAATGAAAACAAGTAAATAAAAGCAAGCAGAATTGATCGGTTGTAAAACAATTAAAATAAAGCTAGGCATAGGGAAATCGCAGGTCAATCAGAATTGCAAATAACAGATAAAAGCTAGGAATATGATGCACAGTTCACGAGCTTAAAACACGAATATAAAATCAATTAGTTGTCGCTGCAAAGATTATCTATGTCTAAATCCTCAAAACCAACTATCGTTGCGAATCCTATAAATCTAAACAAGCATTAAAGATCAGGTTCAATTGTTCACAAAACCCTAAACCAAATTTCTTTGCGAAAAGGAATTTTGCTCATCAAAAACTAGTTCAAGCAATTAATAAAAGTTTTGTTTCTATTAATTAACCTAAAATCAGCAATAAACACAAGTTGAGATGAAGAACTTCTAAAGATATTATCCTAGTAATTAAATCAGATCTAGCAATTCATCAAACACCTTTGAATAACCCTAAACCTAAGAGGGAAACTACTCAAACATTATCAAAGAAGAAACCATTATATTAAATGAATATATCTCTCTAAATCTAAGCAAAATAAAGCATGAAACCTAAACAATGGCTTAAAAACGTATTTATAGAGTACAAGGACGGTTATGGGCCCAATTGCAAACATCTAGGCTTTCTGGCGCAAAAAGGAAATCTTCCGATTCTGAAATTCTGGTCGCTGGAATAGTGGTGTCGAGCGACACCACTCTATCTGTCGATCGACACCACTAATTTCTTGGTGTCGATCGATGCTATGCTCAGTGTCGATCAACACTGCCTTACATTCTTCAATTCAAACTTGCGACTTTGACAGCTCATTTTCTTATTGTTCCAAAATGCTCCAATAAATACCAATTAAGTCCAAACGTCCTTGTACCTGCAAAGACTCTAAAACGCAAGCAAAACACTACAAAGACTCTATATAAAAGGACTTATATCATGGTCTAAACTGGGTAAAAACCATGATATATCACATAGAATCCGCATCGTAGATGTATGAAACATACACAATTGAGCATGTGAGCAGAGAAGAAACGAAGAACAAGAGAGCCACCATTCGACGCTGGCGAGCAAGAGCTCCACCGGCGCGGGACAAATAAATGCCTTTGGCTGCCTCGATAATTGCACTAGAGAGCGTTTGCGGCTTAAGGTTATGGAAGCATTTGGGCCAAAAAGAGTGAAATCAAACCTTTTTGAAGAAGGACAAATCTTGACCGTCAAATGTTTCGCTCCAGATGAAGATGTTCCAACCGTCAAATCATTCTCTAATTTTTTATAGAGGAAGATCTCAAATTCAGTTCATATATTTACTTGCCTAAATCCAATTGGTGGATCAGGAGATATCTTTGATTTACTGAAATCTGCGACAGTAAGGAGCAAGCTACAAGATTTTGAAGAATATTCACTCATGACCGACCAGTCACATAAGGTGACCGATCGATCGCATATCCATGGTTTTAGACAAGCCAATCCGTTAAGACAGCGTCCGATCGATCGCCTTCTCGAGAAAAAGGAAATTTTTTTTTTACTTAATTTTTAAGAAAGAAGAAGCCACGAACTAAAACACCACCATCACAATCCAGCATCCATACCATGGAGTTCATCAATAAAGAAGTCTCAAGGCTCTTTCCATACTTTTGTTGATGCTTAGAAAAAAGGTCTTGTAATTCCCGCGAACCAAAATTTGGGATTTTGGTAGGGGTATCGATCGACACAAGGAGTGTGTCGATCGACACCAAGCTTTTCAGTTCAAACCACTTCGATTTTTAAATCGTTCAATTTGTACAGTTTTGGGTTGGAAACCCTAGGACTCGATTATATATGTCGAGCAACCATGTTTATGAAGAGAAATCAGTGAGTTTGGCTGATTTATAAAGAAGAGAAAGAGTTTTAGATTGTTCTTTAGTTTTTGTGGTCAAAAGGTTGAGTTTTTGGTGGATTCCTAGTGAAAGAGAAGGAGAATTGAGGTTTTTTGGTGTGTTAGGGGTCTCAATTTTCGTGGCTTTCTTTTTCCTTGTCCATAATCCATCAGGAATCGAGGTGAGTGCGCAACCATGGCTTATCTGAGTCTTATAACGTGTTAGGATGAAGATTTTGGTGCTTTTACGATTGAATTGGTGTTTGGAATTAAGATTCTATGTATTTTGGTGGTGTGTTCGTGTATTTGTCGTGTTGGTTTATGCAGGGATCGTGCGACACAATCTAGGATCGAATCGTGAGAGGAATGACTCGATCATGGGTCTGTCTGCGATCGGTGTCGATCGACACCAGAAGGGTGTTGATCGACACTGGATGGTTTTGTGTGCTGATCGACACCAGGAGAGTGTCCATTGACATATTTGTATTATTTGCATAAAATGTTTGATTAAACTGTGTTTTGACTTGTTTCTTCATGCTAGCATTTTATGATAATACTCAAATATCTCGTCTTCCCATGTGATGCAGGTAAAGAAAAAGTGTGATCGTGGAATCATGGCGATGAAGGAGGATGATCTAGGGCTTTTTATGTGTTTTTATTTGAGTTTAGAACCTGGTTTAGGTTGCTGGTTATTTAGAATTGATGAATTGGTATTTTTCAGTTTATGAATTAATTGGTTTAAATTATGGTTTAGTTGGTTTTATTTTTCCGCTCGTTTTGAGATTGGTTTGGTGGTTTAATGTGATTGAGTTGAGAATTAGTATTTATGGGAATACTAATTTGGAATTAAATGTTTTTTTAAAAAAAAAGGGTTAGGTTGTTTCAGATCTCGCCTCTTTGTATTCCATTGAGAAGTTTTATGAACCCTTTTTCTATTTATATATGAATGTGAGTTTATCTATCTCTTTGATTTACTCTTTCATGTCCTTGTAATTGATTTGTTGGGTTTAGTGGGATATTCAAAGGGGAATTTATGGCTCAGTAGGTAGGATTGATTTCTAGGGACTTCATTTGTCTTTCTCTATTCGATAATGCATGTTTCTAGGTTGATCATCTTGAAACTTATTTTAGGCGATTTTGGTGTTATAATCGTTCCTTTATATTGGCCGGAAACATGATATTTGATGAGGCTAATGCTCTAACCTGCGAGAATTGAATTATTGAATTGGATTAACAATTGAATTTGTATTAGACTGCATGAATATCATCTTATTAACTACAAGAATTGATTAATAGGTTGATAGATTACAAGTTATCACTGCGACAGTTATGTGAACTTATAATTAAATTCATGTTCTAAGAAATAATCCTATAGATCCTTGGAAGTTCTTGAATAATTCGAAGCATAACCCATACGAAACCCTGAAGACCAGCCGCTTTTATTTTATTGATTTACAACCAAATTTGAACTTATTAATTAAAACCCTTATTTGGCTTAGCGTAATCTCTTAATTCATATTATTTTAAATCTCAGTGGATTTGATCCTTAAATACTACATTCGATTTGATGTATGCTTGCAGTTATAGGTTGTTCAATTTTGAGGTAAAACTATATACCTATCAAGGCCATATTGCTGGATATTTACGCAATATCGTTAGTTTTCGATTAAGAGTTTCGACTAAGTTCATTTCACTAAATTCACTTCTTATCTCTTTTTCAGGAAGGATAACATGGGAGATCACAATTAAACAATTCTTGACAAAACCACGATGCATGACGCTCTAGCTTGGGAATATACATGCAATCCTACACCTTTCAAACCATAAGTCGTAACCTCTTTCATTACACATTTAAGCACCATATACCAAGCTCAAACTCAAGAGACTAAGGTCTCTACAATCTTTATCAAACCATGTAAGATCAAGGTTAACCTTTGGCTCATCACCTACAACTAGACCCATTACCTATAGGATCTGAAATTATTCACTAGTAGAAAACAGTCCATTTGTGACTACTGTTTGCAACTGTGAAATTAGTCACTAATATTTGCGACTAACTTGAGACAGATATGTGACAAATTTACGACTATGATAATATCAGTTACAAATCAGTCGCATATTTGTGACTAATAGACCTATTCGCAAATGTGTCACACATTAGCGACCGATTTGCGAACCTTTTTCGAAGGTTCCCAGGTGGTTGCAAAGTAGTCACAAATTTAAGACTAATTTGTGACGTTAGAGGTCGTAACACATTTGTGACGCTTTCGTCACAAATTAATGTCTACCAAAATAAAGTCACAAAAGAATCATTAATTTGAGAATCCTTAAAGAGTTTTAAAATTTTGAGAATCCATTGTCATTGATTTATGAATTATGACATTGTTAATGAAATTCATTGTTATTCGTTTGATGGATTTGTTCTAATTTTACTTATTAATCAAGATTATGATAATACTACATAAAACTATTTAAATATACAAAATTCTCTACAAATTTCACATAAAAATTCTAAGTCTTTGAAACATAATTATTCTCGAAAGGGTATTAATATATTTTAGTACAATTTAACACTGATTAGTTACAATGGCACAATGGTTTACTACATGCAATCAATTGGCCCCTTCCTGAGTTCGAACCTAGGGAATTACAACTTTTTGTTGTTTTCAGGTTACCCAAAGATTGATGATAAATAAATATGACTGTAATAATTAACTAATCAATTACTATAGCAAAATGGTTTAATACTCAAAAGTTTCACAATAAGGTTTCAAGTTCGAATGTAGGTAACAACAATTTCTTTAAAATTGGTAGTGACAAATTTGTGACTCTTTAGTGACCTTATAGGGTTTAGTATTTTTATATTAACATTTTTTAAATAATTAGTAGTGATGAATTTGTGACTCTTTAGTGACTATATAGGGTTAGTCTGCTTTGCGACATATTTGCGACATACCACTACTTTGCGACATATTTTCGATGCAGAAGTTAGTCTGCAACTGATTAGTGACTACTTTGCCACTCCACTTTACATTACTACACCTTAAAACCCAAAATGTATAATTCTATGATTCATAGGTGTATTTAGGTTGTACTAAAGTCAATGACAAAGTAGCCAAGATGTGATTGCAGTGATTAAATCAATTTCCAAAAAAATATTTATGTGAGAACAACATTAATGTATCTTAGGTTATAAACACTCATAAGTTTATGTAAAATTGATGTTTTTGTAAATTACCTTTGTTAATGGTGGTATAATGGTCATATCAGTTTATTTAGGGTATATGGTTTAGGGAAAGGCTAGAAAACAAATTTTGGATCTAAAAGTTTAGGGTTTATGGATTTGATTTATGACTAACTTTAAATTGTCACAAATCAGTCATAAATTAGTAACTATTGTGTTACTCTTTTGAGACTAGTATTTGGGCCTGTTGGTGAAAATATTTGGGCCTTTTGGCAGGCTGGTTTTGGCGCTGAGTATTATTTTTTGCGACTAATTTGCGACACTTTAGCGAAGCCAACACTAACTAACTAAAGGGATTAGGTCTGATCCGAAAATCATTTGTTCCCAAATCGAACAAATTTCATCTCTTTTTTCTCTCTAACCCGACTTCAACATAAACAATAATTTCACGAGTTCTTCACAAATTCTTCGAATCGTTTCACAAATCTTTCGAATCCTTCTCTTTTCTTCACGAATCCTTCTCTATCCGTGACGAATCCTTCTCTCTTCTTCGTTCCTAAAAGCCTTCTTCTTTTGATGATTGAAACCCATATACATCCCAAAACTTTTTCCTTCTCTATTCTCTCGATTATCTCTATAGTTTCCGCCTCAAACCCTAATCCATATCCTAAATTGCAAAACCCTAACCTAATATGAAACCCTAATCCCGATGGCTGGTTCCAAAGGTGATGTTCGCACACGAAAAGGGCCACTTACCCGAGGCGGTCGTAGTGGTACCGGTGGAAGATCTACCGGTGGAAGATCAACCGGTGGAAGATCAACTGGTGGTGTTGATAAAGCGACCAATTTCGGAGCTATTCAAATCCCTGGTGGGGATTCAAACCGTCGGCAAATCAATCCACCAGGAGATAGTTATGGTAAGGGTATCACGGCTGACACTCGTGAGAAGGCCAAGTCAGCAGACGGTGGTGAAAGCAACAGACAACTTCATGATGGCGATGGTACACCTCCGGGACCTAGATCAACACACCATTCTAGTTCATCACATGACTCTAATCGATCTGGTCAAGTTTAGCGTTCATCTCCTTCCCAATGGACTCCTCAATTGAATAACGTCTATGTCTCTCGAACCAACATAATTCCTCTGCAGTATCCACCTTCATCAAACCGGGTTGTGCCATCTAACCAACGACCAACCTCCCAAGCTCCATCTAGTAAACCAAGAAGAAACATGAGCCTGAATAAGAACCAAGAGGTTAAGGATGAGGTTAATGAAGATAATGCAGACGATAAAGAGGATGAAGTCCAACCTGAGGAAGAAGCTGTTGATGATGACGAAGAAGTTCCTAATAACAATGACGACGAAGACTACCAGCAATTCCTGGATGATATTCTGGCATGTCATGGACGTCAAAGCCTACCATTCCTTAGTGAGAATCTACTCCCAGAGAAAGACACGCTCTGGTAAGTGTTTTTCTTTCTCTGGATTTGCTTGACTAGTTTACATAGCTCCTATACTTAGACAATTGTTGTATCTAGATAACTGCTATTTGAATCATTTGAATGATCTTGACTGGTTTACATAACTATAATTGTTAGACAACTGATATTTGTTTATGTTATCTTCACTTGTTTACAATACTTTTTATGGCTCATTTGACTCATCCATGACAAATGATAATTACACAACTACTATATCTAGATTTACCTATGTTTATTTATGGATTAGACAACTGCTGCATATTCTTAGCTAAGTTTAGTAACATTTATGCATTCACATACTTAGTAAAATTCACAGTTTAATCTCTTTCATACTTATTTAATCCCTACTCTTATTTCTTTGCAAGATTTGATCGAGGAAAAGGGTTTCTCACCCGTGCAATACCTGGAATCTTTCGTAGAAATTTCGACGGGCCTTTCTACAACTGGACTGTCACTCCTGTAGACAAGCAGGAATGATACTTCAGAACTTTTACGGTAATGTGTTTCTTTCTTTACTGTTTTCATTGCTTTTTAACTTCACTGGAATTTATGCTTAATAATTTATTTTTTCTGTGTAGAGTAAGTTTAATTGGGATATAGGGACCACTGAGGTTGTTAAGGACAACTTCATCAGGATTGCAACTAAGAGAATGAGAGGCATTGTCTGTCAGGTTAGGAAGAAAGGTGTGAGGCCAATTTGGATTGGTGAGAAGCTTTGGGATCGTATGTATGAATTATGGGCCACTCCAGAGGCTCATGAAAAGAGAGCAACGACTTCAAACTCTCATAACTATGATCGAAACGGATGTGGACCACACAAGCACAAATAAGGTCAATCCTCCTTCTTGACCATCCAACAACAAATGGTAATTTGTTTAAACTGCATTTGATTAATCTATCTACTCTATTCTTACAGGAGGAGGAATTACAAAGGCTTGTATCTTGGGGTGAGGTCTTTGTGAAGACTCATACAATGCCAGATGGGTATTTCATCGATCTGAAGGCTAAAGAAGTTGCTGAGAATTACGAAAAGTCCCTGCAAGACATTTTGGATCAGGCTGGCCAAGGTGAAGAAGAAAATTCTGACAACTCTTCTCAGCGAAACCTCACAATTGAAGAAAAAAATGCACTTTTTCTTAAGGTATGCTTCTTCTCCTCAATTATGTCTTCTCTGTAATTATTTCTTTACATTAGTTATGATTCATTCCTTGTCAATGCTTGTTTCTGTTTGATGATTATTGCTCTTTCATTCATTGTTACTGCATGATAATTTGTACTTCCGATCATTGTTTCTGTTTCGTATACACATTTTAGTTACTAAAATAATAAAGACTTGTTGATGGTTGGTTTGAAGTATTGGATTTAGGTCTCTGCTTACTGATTTATTAAATTTTCATGCTTGGATTTGAATGATATATGTGTTTGTTGTCGTAGTGTACAGAATTCGATCCTAAGGGTACCCCTTATGGAAAGGGACAACTTTCTCAGAAGGTAAACAAAAGTAAAAGGAAGATCAACTATGGTGAGGGTTCTTCGCAAGGCATGTTAGAGGCTCATGAAAAGCTGAAGAGAGCTCGGCAAAGGATTGCTGACCAGGATCAGCAGAGGCGAGCAAAGGGATTTGGAAAATGCTCGCCTTGCTATTGAATTGATAGCAAGCCAACTAAGGATTACTGAACTCGAGAGGAAAATGGATGAGTTCATGCAGAACAAAGAGCCAACAGTTGTCACCGATCCTTCACCCGACATTGCAGAACCGAGCCTTTCTCCCCCTTCAGCTGATGGTACACCGAAATAGTTGTCTCTCTCTTCTCTTTACAAACCTTTTGATACAATGATTGTAATATTTTTTTGTAAACTAACTAGCAAGCTTTTTGTACATTGCTTCTACTTTTTCCAAGCTATATATGCTTGTTTTGTAGTATAATTTTGCATAATAATTTCTTATTTTATTCAAAACATTCGATAATTCTAGAAAACACAAACAAACAACAACAAACAACAATTAGTAGCATATAAGTGATTGAAAAGGGATTTAATCGGTGACTTATAAACCAAGGAGTCACAAATTAGTGGCAAATTAATGACCAAGATGTGACTAACCCAAAATGTGACAACAACAATATAGATTTTAATTAGAAGCTAATTAGTCGTTAATTTGCGACAATTATAGTTAGTCATAACTAAGTCGCTAATTAGTCGCTTATTTGCCACGCACAAGATAGTCTCAAATCTGTTGCTAATTAGTGACTACCTGCCTGAGTCACACAAGTGTAGCTTATTTGCAATGGAAATGTAGAGTCGCTTAATCGTCGCAAATTAACGATGACTAAAGAAATTCATACAAGCGTCGCTAATTGGGGACGGTTTTGCGATGCCAAAAATTAGCGACGAATGTTTGGTGATGACTTCTTTTCGTCGCAAAGTAGCCGTGAATTAGTCATTTGTGACGAATTTGTGACGCTTTTGGGAGTCGCAAATGCCCTGTTTTCTAGTTGTGATTTCTTCATTTTGTTTAAGAACATAATCAATTCTATAATTTCCAACTGAGCCAGCACTTTGTGTTTTATTAGAGAGAAATCTCCTTAAAACTTGCCTTGTGTAGGCTTCAACAACATCACAAACACTAAATTCAACAATCAATAAGAAAAATTAAGGATAGAAAAGATATTTAGTAGAAAATTATAGCCAAAAAATCATACATGATCATTTACATGATGATATACTAGATCCAAGGATTTCTATTGATCCAATGAACAAGATGTAAAACCACTAGATCTCCTCCAATATTTGGCTAAAAATCCATTTGTAGCGGTTTTAGCCTAGATTCAACTTCATTATCTATCACTATCACATTTGATCATTGACTCATTTATGTTTATGGTTTCTTTTTCAAGTTTTTTCAAGTACGATTTTTTTTTTTTACAAATTTACAAACTCCCAAAACCAAAGCTCTAGGACCAGATGGTTACCCGGCAGAGTTCTTCACGACACATTGGCAAAGAGTTGGTTCAGACATGATTGAAGTTGTTAATGAGTTCTTCACCTCTAGGCAGATCCTTAAACAGTGGAACTCAACAATTATGTGGATTCTGTTGGGCTTATACAATTACAACACTTGGTGGGTTTATTCTGGTGGAAGCCCAAAAGGAAAAGAGATAGAGATGTTTGTAGTTTATTTGATCGGTTCAATCACAATAACCGGGTTACCTCATTAGTTACTCGGTTCTAACAACCAAAAGCAGAGGCTGGGTCATATATAAGAAGTCATATCGGGATTGGGATGGTGATCGGAAAAAAAAATCTTCTTCTAGCTTTCTTCTTGTATTCTCTTTCTCTAAGATCTCATTGTTTTCTTGAGACTTGTAATCACCATTGGAGGTGTTTGTAGCTCGACGTTGATTTAGTGGATTCTGGTGATAGTTTTCACCGGCGAGCCTAGGGTGCTGGAACTAAGCACCCGAACTCGAGTCTCTGCGTTCTTATTTTTCTGCTCATTCGAATCTGTAGAATCAATAGAGAAACTGGTTATTAGATTCGCAGTTGCAAGAATAAATCTCTACAAGTGGTATCAGAGCATCAGGTGGTGCAATCGGAGCTAGGGGTAAGGAGATCTGGTGATCGGAGAAGAGAATCTTACCGGAAAAGGAGTTTTCTGGTGATTGGATACATCTGAATCAGTAAGAAGAAAAGTGTTGGTTTCTACTTCTGGTGATATCAAAGGCTTTTGATTATCTAAGGCAAGATCTGTAAAGAAGAAAGAAGGTTCTTCAATCTCAAAGTGTTTAAAGAAAGAATAAAACGAAAAGATCGAAGGATTTCATCAAGAACAGAGGTCATATAAAGCAAAGAAGATATCAGTGATCATGGATCCAACTCCAGGAAGATTTGAGATGGAGAAATTTGAGATACAGGGTCTTTTGCAAGTTCTTAGTGAAGACTCGACTACAATGTCTACAAGAGAAATCATGAAAGAAGGGGATGATAAGCTAGCTATCAGAGAGTCTTATGTGGATACTAAGAAAGCTGAGAAGGATCCCAGAACAAGGAATTTAATAGCTACCTGCTTAAGTGACAGGATCTTGAGGAAAGTGATGAAGGAGATGACTACTCTGGGGATGTGGAAGGCCCTAGAAAGAGATCATCAAACAAAGTCATTGTCGAATCGCATTTACCTTAAACAGAGATTTGCAAGTTTCAGGATGGAGGAAAGCAAGTCTATAGAGGATAATGTTGATACCTTTCTGAAGTTGATTGCAGATTTGGCTAGCTTAAAGTTGAAATTTCTAAAGAGGATCAAGCCATTCAACTTCTGTCAAGATTACCTCCAGCTTTTGAACCTTTGGTTCATACCCTGAAATATGGTACAGGGAAGGAAACAATTACTGTTAATGAAGTTACAAGTGCAGCTTATGATAAGGAAATTGAATTAAAACAAAAGGGGAAGCTTCACAAGGGTAATTCTGGAGGAGACAGTTTGTTTGTGGGTTCAAGAGGAAGGTCTAACTACAGGAATAACAAGGGAAAAGGAAATAACTACAGGGGAAGGTCTAACAGTAGAGGTAGGTCAAAATCTAAAGGCAGATTCACCAGAGAATTCAAGGGTGGCTGTTTCATTTGTGGAAAGGAAGGGCATTGGAAAAGAGAGTGTCCAAATAAAGGAAAAGGAGAATCAAATGATTCAGCTAATGTGATATTCGAAGTACCTGAGCCTATGGTGCTGACGGTTAGTACGGACGTGTCTGATGGTGAATGGATCTTGGACTCTGGATGTACATTTCACATGACTCCAGATAAAGATCTCCTGTTTGACCTAAATGAATATGAAGGAGCAAAAGTCAGGATGGCAAATAAGAGTATAAGTCAGGTGAAAGGAATGGGAAAAATCAGAATAATCAATCCAGATCAGTCAGTGGTTATTCTAAGTGAAGTAAGATATGTTCCTGATTTTGATAAAAGTCTCATCTCTGTTGGAATGCTAGATAAAAATGGTGTTAGATATGAAGGTGGAGATGGTATTCAACACTACTACAAGGATAAGAAAAAGGTCTTTACTGCTAAATGGGAAAACGGGTTATACTACTTACAAGCTCAAGTAGTTAAAGCAGAAGCAAATGTAGTAAGTGTGAATGAATCAGATGCAAATCTATGGCATTCAAGACTAGGTCACATGGGTGAGAAGCAAATGAGTATTCTGATCAAGAATGGCCTATCTAAGTAAGGTAAAGATAGAAGGACTTAGCTTTTGTGAAAGTTGTGTCTTGGGCAAGTCTCATAGGTTGAGTTTCCCATCTACCTAGCACACAACTAAAGGCATTCTTGAGTATATTCATTCAGATCTCTGGGGTTCTCCTGCTAATCCAGAGAGTTTAACTGGTAGTAAGTACTTCATCAACTTCATAGACGATTTTTCAAAGAAATGCTGGGTCTATTTCCTGAAAACAAAAGATGAAGCATTTAGTAAATTTGAAGAATGGAACAAGCAGTTGAAAATCAAACAGCAAAGAGGATTAAATGTCTAAGAATAAACAATGGTTTAGAATTCTGTAATGCTAAGTTTGATGGGTTATGCAGGTCTTCAAGGATTAAACGTCATAGGACGTGTACTTACACTCCACAGCAAAATGGAGTTGTTGAGAGGCTAAACAGAAACTGGTTTGGAGAAAAGGTTCTGGGCAGAAGCTACTGCTACAGCGGTATATATAATCAATAGGTCTCCTAATTCTTCTATTGATTTCAAACTGCCAGAAGAGGTGTGGTCAGGTTCTAAGGTTGATCTATCTCATCTAAGGAGGTTTGGGTGTTCAGCGTTTGTACATACGGTTCAGGATAAAACTAATCCTAGAGCCTTAAAAGGAGTATTCCTAAGCTATCTATCTGGTACTAAGGGATATAAAGTGTGGCTCACTAATGAAGGTATTAGTACAATTAGTAGAAGTGTTGTGTTTAATGAGATGGAACTCTATAAACACACATTAATGGATACTAAAAAGACTACTGAAGATGGAATTAATTCTGGTAAGGTGACTAAAGGGAAGTCTAAGAAGAAAGTGTCTTTCCATTCTGAACTCATACAAGGACCTACACCTTCAGGATCTGAAGGAGAATATTCAGCTCAAGGTGGAGATTCAGAAGGAACCTATAGTTTTGAGAGCTCAGATAAAGAGAGTGATGAATTTGATTTTGAGTCAACGTCTAAAGGATCATCTCAAGTTGATTTAAGATCAGGAGAAAGTCAAAAAAATTTGGATGATTATATCTTAGCAAGAGACAGGTCTAGGAGAAAAGGTGTTAAGAAGCCTTCAAGATTTGAGGATGAGGATTTTGTTGCCTATGCTTTATCAGCAGCCAGTGATATTGAGATTATGGAGCCAAAGTCTCATAAGGAAGCTATGACTTGCAAGGATAGAAAGAAATGGTCTATTGCTGAAAGAGAGGAAATGGATTCTCTATGGGGAAATGGAACCTGGATACTAATAGAAAGGCCTCTAGATGCTAAGGTTGTTGGCTGCAAATGGATCTTCAAACTGAAACCAGGGATTCCAGGAGTTGAAGATCAAAGACATAAGGCTAGAATAGTGGCTCAAGGGTTTTCTCAAACAGAGGGTGTGGACTACAATGAGATATTCTCACCGGTAGTAAAACATGTATCCATTCGGATAATGTTGTCGGTGGTTGTTAACCTAGACTATGAATTGGAGCAAATGGATGTCAAGACTGCTTTCTTACATGGAAATCTAGATGAAAGAATCCTAATGCAGCAACCAGAAGGTTTTATAAAGAAAGGAGATGAGAACAAAGTCTGTTTGCTAAATAAGTCCTTATACGGTTTAAAGCAATCTCCTAGACAATGGAATCTATGGTTTGATTCTTATATGAAGTCTCAAAATTTTCACCGAAGTGAATATGATTCATGTGTTTACATGAGAGACATTCAAACTGATAAGGTTGTTTATCTACTTCTATATGTGGATGACATGCTAATAGCCTCAGGTAATTGATCAGTTATCAAAGAAGTAAAGGCTAGTTTGAGTAAGGAATTTGAGACGAAGGATCTAGGTAAAGCTTCTAGGATTCTAGGTATATATATTATAAGAGATAGGGAAAAAGGAACTCTTATATTATCTCAGAGAAACTATCTAGAGAAAGTCTTAAGGACTTTTGGTATGTTAGATGCAAAACCAGTGAGCACACCAATTGCGTCACACTTCAAGCTAAGGAGTGTAGCTAAGGATGATCAGGAAGATGAGGCTGTTCATATGAGGGATAAGCCCTATACCAGCGCTGTTGGGAATCTAATGTATGGGATGATTGGATCTAGACCTGATCTTGGTTTTGCAGTTGGTTTAGTGAGTAGGTTTATGGCTACATCTAGTAGAGAACACTGGGAAGCTGTTAAATGGGTTCTACGATATCTAAAAGGAGTTTTGGATACTAATCTAGTATTCAGAAAGAACAAAGAATTCAGTATTGAGGGGCTTTTTGATTTAGATTACGGTACAGATTTGGATAAGAGAAGGTCAGTAACAAGATATGTGTTTCAGGTATGGGGAAATATTGTGAGTTGGAGATCTAATCTACAAGAAGTGGTAGCTCTGTCTACTACAGAAGCTGAATATATGGCATTATCAGCTTCATCTAAGGAAGCTATTTGGCTGAAATAGTTCTGCGAAGAAATGGGATTTAAGGTCGACAATTTAAGGATACATTGCGATTCTCAGAGTGCTTTAGGCCTAGCTAAAAATGCAGTATTTCGTGAAAGAACAAAACATATAGCTACTAAATTTCACAAGATCAGAGAGCTAGTTGCAACAGGTGATGTGAGTCTATCTAAAATTCACACAAGCAAGAACCCAGCAGATTTTTTGACTAAAGTCTTACCTAAACAGAAGTTTGAGCTCTGTTGTGATTTGCTCAACATCGCCTAAGGTATTGGAATAGCTCCAGGTAACTCCAGGTCAGTGATATCTCGTTGAACAATAAAGGAGAAATTGGTTAGTAAGTGTTCGTGTTAGTCACTGGAGAAATCAATATAGTTATGCAGTAGATATTGATTGGGGTGTTTTAAGAGTTACATGTGATGCTTAGGAAATTGAAGTAGGGTCTTCGGTTCCAGGTGGAGTATCTGCATAAAGGAACAGTGAAAGGTCATTGTTTAGCCTTAACAAAGTTCGTATAAAAGGTTTTGAGGTTTGTTCATGGTTTTTGAATAGATAACGATCGATTCAGAAGGGTTTCGAAGTTACCTGGTTAAGGAGAGGCTTCGGATTGTTGTGTTTCGTGTTATTGGATCTTCTTGTTTAGTTTTATGAGAAGCATATGGTCAGTTGCTTCAGGGTATAGGATCTTCTGGGTGTGGTTGCAGATTAAAGAGGAATTTGAAGAGATTTGGGGTTATGTAACTCTGAATCGTCATTGATGTGGTTATCGGAATCACTATATAAGGAATCTGCATCAAGGAGAAGAAGATTTAATCAGAACCAGAAGAGAAGAGGAATCGGAAATGTTTATCTCAGGTAAATCTCTAATTTGAACAAGTATAAAGAAGAAATTGATTGGTTACCTGAGTTTGTCGGAGAAGAGAAAAAGCTACGGTTCAGGGATAAGGAGAACCGCCGAGGTAATGACTTGACCGGAGAAGCTTGGTCGTGCCTCGCCACTTGATCAAAGTAGTCGAGCAAATCCGTAGGTGAAGAAAAAGCCGCCGCTTGAACTAGGGTTGTGTTGTTCGGTTTTGTCTAAGTCCAAAGGTGGAGTTTGTGGATTCTGTTGGGCTTATACAATTACAACACTTGGTGGGCTTATTCTGGTGGAAGCCCAAAAGGAAAAGAGATAGAGATGTTTGTGGTTTATTTGATCGGTTCAATCACAATAACCGGGTTACCACATTAGTTACTCGGTTCTAACAACCAAAAGCAGAGGCTGGGTCATATATAAGAAGTCAGATCGGGATCAGGATGGTGATCGGAAAAAATCATCTTCTTATAGCTTTCTTCTTGTATTCTCTTTCTCTAAGATCTCTTTGTTTTCTTGAGACTTGTAATCACCATTGGAGGTGTTTGTAGCTCGACGTTGATCTAGTGGATTCCGGTGATAGTTTTCACTGAAGAGCCTAGGGTGTTGGAACTAAGCACCCGAACTCGAGTCTCTGGGTTCTTATTTTTCTGCTCATTCGAATCTGTAGAATCAATAGAGAAACTGGTTATTAGAATCGTAGTTGCAATAATAAATCTCTACAAATTCTTACTCTAATACCTAAGAAAACCATCGCATCCAGGCTCTCTAACTTTCGCCTTATCGCGTGCTGCAATTCGGTTTACAAGGTTGTATCCAACCTTCTTGCAAACAGGCTTACGAAGTGTCTTCCAAGTATCATATCCAACTCCCAATCCGCTTTCATTTCGGGCGGTCTGCTTGTGGAGAATGTCTTGCTTGCAACAGAATTTGTGCAGGGATATAACTGGAAGTCAATCTCCAAGAGAGCCATGCTTAAAGTTGATCTTCAAAAAGCTTTTAACACTGTAAAATGGGACTTTGTAATCAACTTTCTTGTAGCTCTGCAGTTCCCTTCACACTTTATCTCTCTAATCACCGGCAGTATCTAACTACCACCAGATTCTCGGTGGCGATTAACGGAGAGCTGTGTGGATACTTTGCAGGTACTAGAGGGTTGAGGCAGGGAGATCCCCTCTCTCCTTACCTCTTTGTGCTTTCTATGGAGATTTTCTCTCAAATGCTAAACACCAAATACAACGGTGGTGGTATAGGCGTGCATCTGAATGCTTCTAACCCCTAAGTAAGCTGCTACTTTAGAGAATTATGGTCTTTTTTGACAGCGAAAAACACTCCCTAGAGAATATAGCTGCTACTTTAGAAGCCTTCTCGAATTGGTCGGGTCTCTCAATGAATCGAACCAAGACAGAACTTTTCATGGCTGGCTCGACTCAAGACAAAACCGCTGACATCTCTGGTCTAGGCTTCAAACTTGGTTCGCTGCCCATCCGCTACTTAAGGCTTCCCTTGATGCACCGCAAGCTAACAATCTCAGACTATAGACCCCTTCTCGAAAAGATATCCAGTAGGTTCATTTCTTGGAGCTTTCGTGCTTTGTCTTTTGCAGGCAGAAGACAACTAATCTCGTCTGTCATATATGGTACTATAAACTTCTCGATATCGGCTTTCACTCTCTTAAAGGCCTGTCTAAAGAAAATAGAAAGCTTGTGTGTAAGATTTTTGTGGAGTGGTGATATAAGTAAGAAATGTGCAGCCAAAGTTTAATGGAAAAATGTGTGTTTGCCTAAGACGGAAGGAGGACTAGGACTGAGGAATTTTCTGATTTGGAATAAGACTTTATGCCTAAAGTTAATTTGGTTGTTGTTCTCAAACAACTCTTCTCTTTGGGCGCAATGGATGAAGTTTTATAGGTTAAAGGGAGATAGAGTATATGGGCTATAGATGAATCTAAGCAGTCTTCTTGGACCTTGAAATCATTATTGGCTCTTCGACCTCTTGCAGCTCATTTTATAAGGCCTACATTCGGAAATGGACGGCACGTAAGTTTATGGTACGATCATTGGACTCCACTTAGTCCTCTTATAAATCTATTTGGACCACGAGAACAATTTATTCCTCTACATGCCTCTATTGCAGCAGCTTGTACCACATCAGGATGGAGACTAAGAGGAGCAAGATCAACAACAGCCGAACTGGTTCACATCCACCTCGCTTCTGCGCCTCTTCCTTCTACATCAACTGCTGTTGATTCCTATATTTGGCTTGTTAATGACTTGGAATTGAATTCCTTCTCAACTAAGCACACTTGGGAAGCTCTAAGACCAAGAAACGCTCCTCAGACATGGACATCAAATGTGTGGTTCAAGGGAGCAATTCCGAGACATGCATTCATATTTTGGGTGGCTCATCAAGACCGACTTCCTGTAAGAACTCGTCTAGCTAATTGGGGCATGCAAATAAGTCCTGAATGCTGCTTTTGCTCCGCCTTTCCAGAGAGTCGGGATCATCTCTTACTCAGTTGTAAAGAAAGTGAGCAGATATGGGGACTTGTCATTAAAAGGTTAGGCTACAGACCTTTTACATTTCATACTTGGACAGCATTTTTATGTTGGTTTGTTCAAAGAGACAACAAAGTTTTTAGGACACTACGTCGTCTCGTTGCTCAGGCTACAATCTACGGCATTTGGTTGGAAAGAAACAAAAGGCTCCACAATAACAGCTCTTCAACCCTCCAAGCAATATTCAAGATCGTTGATCGACTTATCCGTGACGCAATTATTGTCAAAAGAACAAAGAAATCTTTCGGCAATCTAATGCAGAGTTGGCTCATGAATGAATAGGAACCTCTTTCTATTCGTATCTACTTTCTAGGATTTTTCTTGTCTTTTAGTCTTTTTTGGCAAGGATATTCCTGTCTGTTTTAATCTTTTGTAATATTTTACAAACCTTCTCATTTTAATGAAATTCACATACTTATCAAAAAAAAAAAAAAAAAATCGGTTACTATACGTTTCGGTGAACTTATAAACTTGTTCACAAAAATATTCGAGAGAACGAAATTACAAGAATATCACACACCCAAACTCATACTTATATTTTAGAGTTTATGGTACTGGTATAGGGTTAGATAATTTATATGAAGTTTGTAAATTCGGTTATTATCGAATGAGATATAATTTAGTCTTATTACATTGCATTTTCAAATCTTAATCTATAATATACAATGAACACTACCTATTTTTGCGATTACGGAAACAAAATGGAATGCGATATGATACAATGTTTGTTAGTTAATGGAATTTACGAAATGAAACAATTAGTCGAATTAATTAGCAACTAATCTTTTATGCCTTTGTCAGCATCCACATATAGTCGAAGTTAGACACATTTGATATAAACATTACGCGTCATCATTCCACATCATAATTTTCGGCGAGTGAAATTATAACAAATTGCATTTCGCAACTTAAGGACTTCACAAATAAAAGTATAGATTTCATGCTTTATTATCCTTGATTTTCTCCAAAATTTAATACTTATAATTTAGAGGAAATTTGTAACAATAATCTCAAAAAAAAATTTATTTTGAAAACTAAAAACCTTTTTGTCAAAAACTTTGAAAAATAACCTTTTTACACATTAATCAACTAAATTATTCAAATCAAGTGTTTTAAATTATTCAATATTTTACGTTCGTTTTTTAGGGTTTAGTATTCCTTTAAATCCATTAAACTAATAAAATAGAGTGTTTTGAATCATACAATATTGTACGTTCGTTTAAGCGACTTTATGCTCTCATACAAGGGTTTAGTCAAATCGAGTACTTGAAATCAATCTATATTTTACGTTCGTTTGTGCAGGTTGCTCACATATTAGTGTTGCTTTTAATTTCAGAAAATATTTTTTTTTGAATTTTAAATCTTCAAATATCAAAATAATTTTGTCTTTTTATTCAACAAAAATGTTATTTTTCAAAGTTTTCATAACAAGGGTTAGGTTTCAAATTTATAATTTTGTTAGAATATTAAATCAATCCTCCCTGTAATTTAATACTAAAATAATTGAAAGTAACAAAAATAACTCTTAATGCTTAAAGCCCCTATTAGGATCTAAATCATTTCAAAAAGTTAAATTATAATAATTTATATTATCTTGACACTTGGCCAAATCTAAATTAACAATAACAGGATCGGATAAGTTATTATTATTATTATTATTATTATTATTATTATTATTATTATTATTATTATTATTATTATCATCAGATGTGTGTATTGGGAAATCAACCGAGGTCAAACAATGAAGCTTATGGAAATTCATGACGATAAAGGTTTAGAAGATGGTTGTTGGGTGAAATAAATTCACCTGCATGTCATCACTATAACTTAGTTTATGGGTTAAGAATTAGGCAGGTTCATGACCTGGATCGTCTGTCGCTACTAATTATATCCTTCAAAGAGGTTTTGGAAGTGCCTATGTTAGGCAGGTCAATGACTTGCTCAATAGGATCATGCTCATTCCCTGCTATAAGAAGCATTAGGCAGTCTCTAGGATTGACTATGAAGTCGCAGGTCATGGTATTGACCATGTCACAGTTCAAGGTATTGACCATGTCACTGCAGTCATGAAGGTCACAAATGTTGGCATTTCCCAACATAATACAAACGTCGATCGACACGATCTTCCCTTTACGACTTCCCTATTGATTCTTTGTAATTCATATCAAAAATTAATGATCAATAAAGCTAATCTCTTCTCGTCATTCCGTAGTACTGTTTACTTTCGATCCGGTTAAATTTTGCACAAACCATGGTTGATATTTTTTATTATCATAGTTAACAAATTTTAGTTGTATTTTTTTTTTGTCAACTACAGCTGCTAGGACGCTTCTACTACCACGACCTGGCGCTGTGAACGTTGATGAAATTAGGATGCATGTCGCTCAAACCTTGCTTAATCCTAATGAAGCAACGATAACTTCATCGCCTGACAATATGGACGTTGTCTTGAAACGTATTGCGGAGATGGAAGCGATGCTCAAACGACTTCTCGGCGTTGCCCCACAAATATCTAAAAGCGCACCGAACTGCTACGCTGATACTTTGTTCACGGACGAGATCGCGCTTGTAGAGATGCCTAAGAAGTTCACGATTCCCTCAATGATGATGTACGATGGAACGTCAGACCCTGACAACCACATCGCTCAATACAAGCACCGGATGTTCACAGCTGCAATTCCAAGAGAATACAGAAAGGTAATAATAAACCTAACAACTGGAACTACTAGGTTCAGGTTTATTCAATTTTTCTGTCTTCACGTTTTTATCTTTTGATTTACCCTTTACACTTTACGACGATCCAAGAGACGTCCATGCTTTCATACTCTTTTTACAATAATGTTGCGCCAAGTCTACGGACGAGTGTTTTAATGAATAATATTTCTCTTAAACGATTTTGATGAGGCTCTCGTGCTTCGAATCATTTGTCACTACAAAACATGCAAGAAGAAAACCCTCAACGTGAACACTGTCAAGTGATAATCAGAATGAAAATACGCAGGAGCATGACCTCCCACTAAAGAGTAGCGACATCTGCCAATCCGCAGGAGCACCATCATCCACTACAGAGCAGCGCGATATCTGCCAATATCAAACAAGACAATAGAAAATCCATTACACACGATGACCAAGGTCAAATACTATACAACATCGACAGCTGAAGTTGCTAAGTGAGACAATGGCAAGGCCATTGCACAATGACAAATGTAAGTCACGTTAAAAATAAGTCGGGGGCATGACCTTCATATACATAGCAGCGACAACTACAATAACTACAAAAGACAATGGCAAAGCAATTGCACACTATGACCACGGTCAAAAGTAGTCAGAGGCATGACCTCCACATGCATAGCATCAATGACTACTATTATTAGTTAAGACAATGCCAAAGGCATTGCACATTATGATCATGTGTTATAAATCATGACAAATAAAATATGTCTTGGGCATGACCTTCACATACATTGACAGCTGTTGTCACTAAGGAAAACAATGGCAAACCCATTGTACACTATGACCATGGTCAAACCAAATTTCTCGACAAAGGCATTGCCTCTAAAAAAAATATGACAATCGATGGCTACGACATGACTATGTCATTAAAGAATTGCCAGCGCTCGACGATCCAATGGACAAACCCTTGCTCACTAACAAGCGCTATTCACCTTAAAAATACCTGAGGCAAATCCTCCAATAGCCGACAGTAACGACTACTGGAATTAAATAAGACAATGGTAAACCATTGCAAATAATGACCACGATCAAGAACTGCCAAGTAATGACCACGGACAAGCACTGCCAAGTAATGACTACGTTCAAGCAAGATCCTGTAAGTGGAACACTCGCCATTACAGCATCGAATGTCAATAGAATATTATATAGCTTAAAGAGCAGAGTAAATTTTGCAAAAGAGCCAAAACCTCCCAAGAAAAGGGATTATGATAGCTTAAAATAGAAATTAAAGATATGACCTTCAACAAATGACAAGTTAGAGAAAGAAACTTACATTAGTTTCCTACAAAAGACATGTCACATGTGCTTGTCTTTGCGACATAGGCAAACATCTAACTTTGCAACATAGGCGAACGAAGCGACGAGATTACGAGAAAAAGAGCAAACGTCATAAGATATGCTCATAACGTGTTGTTCAATGTTCACTAGCCCCACATGGAACTTAAGAGGAAAAAATACACAAGTCATGGACCTCCAAGCAAGTCATAAGTTATTATCTTTGCAACTAGCACACGCCTATATCGACAGAAACGTGACCTGTGTCCAGAAAAGGAGAGACACATGTGATGAGATTGCAACATCATCTCACTTTGGCCCCACGAACAAAAAAAAAAGATAAGGGAGGAAGGGAAAACACATGCAACCTTCACCACTTCACCACTTTGCAACATCATCTATCTTTGGTCCTACAAAATGTGTTAACAAACTAAAAATAAAAAAGGAAGGAAGAGACACGTGATGCTTCTTCTTCCACCTTCTATCTTCTTTTCTTCTGGGTCCTATGTGGAAAGAGAAAAGGAGCAACATCACAGAGGCAGGTCATGAACCTGTGAGGGAAGGAATAAAAAAAAGGGAGGCAATGCCCTTACGTGCCAAAAGTGAGACAAATGTTTATCATTGCTACCATGGAAAGATTTATTTCAATATAAAAAGCAAGTCACGAACCTGTGGTAAACAGAAAAATAATATTTTTTCTTTGCAATCGGGTCCTCGCAACTAAATAGCAAGAGGCAAAATAATAAAGAATGAAGATTAAAAGAGAAGGCACATCACCAAGTGCAATAAATTGAAAAGAATACAAACAAGTGGAACCTACCTTGTGTCTCTCAAAAACATGGCCATGACACGGAGGAGAGAGAGAGAGAGGCAAGGTCATGACGTGTCGATTCTTTTGTTGGAACTACCCTAACGCGCCTTGCTCATTTATGTACCACACATAAAAAAAATAATGTATCAGAAGAGAAAGAGAAGACCACATGATTTCCCATGATAAATATATAATGTTTTTCATCGCCTAATACATTACATCGACCAGGTAAATTACCTGCCTTTGGTACATTACGTTGACCAGGTAAATTATATTTCTTTAGAATATCACGTCGACCAAGTAAATTTCCAGGCTTTGGTACATCAAGTCGACCAGGTAAATTAACTGCATTTGGTCTATGTATGTCATTTTATCTAAAATATGACAAGACACATCATGGACCTGCCTCAAGAAGTAAAAGACAAAATATTTGTATTACTACATTATATCTACTAAACGAGAAAATAAAAACAATTGGCAAGGTTACGACCTTTGCTATCCGCAAAGTAACGTTTGAATGTCAACGGAATAAGAATTGGCGAGGTTACAACCTTCTCTATTCGCAAAGTAACGCTTGAATGTTAACAAAATAAGAATTCGCAAGGTTACGGCCTTCGCTCTTCGCAAAGTAACGTTCGAATGTCGACGGAATAAGAATTGGCAAGGTTACGACCTTCGCTATTCGCAAGGTAACTTTCGAAGGTCGACAAAATAAAAATTACCGAGGTTACGACTCTACACAGGTACATTCGACAACGTTTAATACTCTACAAATTATAATTTATAAATTGCAGAGTAGGGGGCAAACTGTTGGGTGAAATAAATTCACCTGCATGTCATCACTATAACTTAGTTCATGGGTTAAGAATTAGGAAGGTTCATTACATGGATCGTCTGTCGCTACTAATTATATGCTTCAAAGAGGTTTTGGAAGTACCTATGTTAGGCAGGTTAATGACTTGCTCAATAGGATCATGCTCATTCCCTGCTATAAGAAGCATTAGGCAGTCTCTGGAATTGACTATGAAGTCGCAGGTCATGGCATTGACCATGTCACAGTTCATGGTATTGACCATGTCACTGCAGTCATGAAGATCATAAATGTTTGCACTTCCCAATAGTATACGGACGTCGAGGTCCGCCTTATTGACCAACCGATGACCTTAAAATCGGTTCATTAACAAACACCAGTTTAGCAAGGTTCTTGTTCCTAAGGGAAACGCGTAAAGGACCGACATGACGTCCCTCTCCTAAAATAACTAGGATCAGCAACAAGCCCAGTCCACTAAAGATGACATTTACGAAGTCCATCTATTGGAAGTCCCAAGGCTAGGATGGGGGACCACAAGATACACGCAAAAACCCTAGACATAAAAACTCTTGCCGCTTCCCTACGACGAGAGCAAAGTTATGCCCGTGCCAACGACGATCAACAAGATCATCTCCTTCCGATCTCTTAATTAAACATGACAAGAGTACCGTTTGTGACGACAAGCAACAAACTTTGTCCCTTCAACAACACCTACGAAGCTCTGATTCATGCTAATCAGACCTTCGAAAACACCTATGAACTACGAGCGATTTGATCCCTCCTTGGGTACGTAGGCAGCCTTATAAAGGCGCAATTGCAAACACATAAAAGAGACAAGTACCGTCTTTACCTACAACGAGGGACAAACAAATCGACACGATCTTCCCTTTACGACGAGCTACAAGCTCCGTCTCTACAATGAAGAGTTACAAGCTCGGTCTCTGCCTACGACGAGCTACAAGCTCTGTCTCTACAACGAAGAGTGACAAGCTCTGTCTCTGCCTTCGACGAGGAACGAACGATTGACACGATCTTCCCTTTACGACTTCCCTATTGATTCTTTGTAATTCATATAAAAAATTAATGATAAATAAAGCTAATCTCTTCTCGTCATTCCGTAGTACTGTTTACTTTCGATCCGGTTAAATTTTGCACAAGCAATGGTTGATATTTTTTATTATCATGGTTAACAAATTTTAATTGTATTTTTTTTTGTCAAGACCACACTTCATTACTGATTAAGCAAAAAATAATTTGTATCTGAAAACCAGTAAGGGACTGAAGTGGTGATGAAGAAGAAAACAGTATCCCGCGTGTGCGCTTTCCTTGCCAGCAAATCCACTCTCGTCGTGTTCTCCCGTTGCTGATAAATGAACTCGAATTCGAGGAAAAATTCATGGAGGAATGCCAAATCTCACAATTCCGGCTGCAAATCGAGCCACTTCTGTGGTGATTTCACCATCTCCACCAAATCAATTAAATCAGTTACAAAGGTGGAAAAATAACGTCGCTTCCGGAGTAAACAACGCATGGCCCACAGCAGACCATGTAACTCGGTATGAAGTGGGGAAAGGCTCCCTTGATTCCCTTGTAACCCAAGCAAATATGTCGTCCCATCCTGAAGCTGCAACTCCCATCGCACTCCACTTGTACGATCCTCTAGTGTCCACGATCCATCTACGAAACTCATGTCTTAAATACTTAAATATACTTTGTTGTATCTTAAATATACTATTCACATGTGTATATATTTTTTATAATTATTTGGTCCACATTTTATTCTTTTTTTTTGTCAACAGCATAATCGTACTCGTCTACCACCATTCAGTAACCAAATTAGGTAGGGATGAGTTGATAAAATAAACAGTGTAATCAACTGTGCATGCACAATTTGCCTGCCTATCATCTCAGGAATTAAGTGTAACTTCATCTTTAGCATCTCGATCTCTTATGTATATGTAGCAAACGCCGGCCACTCCATCGGTGCAAACAACCATCTACACCAAATCTGAGCAATTTGTTGCGAAGGCTACCACCATCTTCTGTTGTTGTAGTAGACATTGCATAACCAACTAAAGCCTATACTTTAGAGTGTAAAGGGGATAGGCTACGCCTCGTATTACGAGTGCCCATAAAATGCACCGAATCCTCATTTTGGAAAGCAAACCATCCAATACCAGAAGCACTGCCAGTAACTGTCCAAGATCCATATGTATAACACTTTAACCCTATGAACTGCGGTCCATGATCCTGCATATTTGGGGAAGCTCCTCCAAATGAGCATTTTTCCAAGCTTGAGCCTCTGCCTATGCATTTCAAACCACAATATTTGGATCCACATCTATGCCTCTATAGACCTTATCATTACGAGCTTTCCATATATACCAGATATTCCAAAGGAACATTTTATCCAGGTAGCCAGTGGGTATTCTCCAAAAAAGAAAGTCCATATTTGTAAAGATTGATGATACCGGAAAAACACCAGGTGATGTAGGTGTATTTGACAATGCCCATGTTTGAAATGCTTGTGGGCATTCAAAATGAGCCTGGTTAATTGTCTCCTCCAATCCACAACGGGAACATTGAGGATCCCATCTAATTCAACGATTATTCAAATTGGCATTCACTGAAATGCATCCCGTGACAACCTGCCATAAAAAATGCTTCAGCTTGGGTGGACATTGTATCTTCCAAGAATGTGCATGCAATGGCCTTATAGTTGGTCTGAAAGGCGTTGTATGAGTAGATTGTAGAATGGAAGTCTCGACTTGATATCCTGATTTGACCGTATATTTGCCAGATTTTGATGATACCAGCCTACCAAATCTGGCGTAAGGAGAGTCCCTATTGAGATACTGCAAATAATTTCCACATCTTAAGGGACAATTATGGCATTAATCAGCTTCATATTCCAAGTCCTTGCTAGAGGGTCCACCGAATTGTTGTCCTTAAAGGAGGGGTAGTAATTAATGGTTTTACAAGTGGTTGCCCGTGGCTGTGGAGCTGGAATCCAAGGATCGTTCCAAACAGAAATGCAGGATCCTGATCCAACTCGTCTGATTAGCCCTTTGCGAACCAGGGGTCTAGTCGATATAATACGTCTCCATCCATAGGATAGAGCTTAAGAGGTACCTGATTCCACTGGATTGGATTTCCGATAGTACCTTCCTTTGAAAACTTTGGCGAATAGAGTATTCGGGTTCGCCAATAAACGCCATCATTGTTTTGCTAAAAGCGTCGGGTTCAATTGTCAGAAATCCTAAATCACCATCTTGTTTATCTTTACATAGTATTTTCCAAAACTTAATGTAATTAATGTATAATTTGTATAATTATTCTTATGAGAGTCTCATCACTGTTTTTCACAAACACTTTTGTGTTTCCTTTTTTTTTTTGTTATATATCTCTAACTATTTATCTCAAATATAAGCAAGACTCTTGAATTCACTAAGTTACATAAAGAAAAAAAAGTGAGACGTTATCTTCTTGGTTGTTCGAATGATTAGGGTGATGATTCTGACAGATATAATGTTGATCGACGATAGTGAGAATGGAGATATCCTAATACGATGATGATATATCTTATACTTGACGACCTTATTTCGGGTGTTGGATATGATTTGGTCCTATGCCCGGGTATAAACATCGTTGATGACTCGGCAACCGATTATAATAGTCATATTTAGAAGATATGTCTAATATTACCCATGTTATAACATAATAAGTTCTTGAAAGGGGAAGGTGTGGCACCCCGATTTCAGGGCATATATGGTATATGCGGTATATGCGGAGAGGCTTAAAAGAACTGATTTGGCTACCTATATCACCAAAGTGCACTTATCTTTTCGGTCAGAGGTCTTGAGAGAACTGCAGAGTTAAGCGTGCTTGAGCTGGAGTAGTTTCAGGATGGGTGACCTACAGGGAAGTCATTTCCAGTACCGTGTGAGTGTGGTCAAAACACGGGGAAGATCGTGTGGTGATTTACAGGGTCACCAAAACAAGACTTCCGAGCCTCCCGAACTAACGCACCGACCATCGGACATGGTGGGCCAACGGTCCTCAGAGTGGACGGGGGCCCATGGGAAGGGCAGTCGGAGCGTTACAAGTGGTATCATAGCGAACCCTGACATCTATGAAGAGTCAGATTGTCGGGGTCAGGGGCGGATCCAGGAATTTATTTAGTATAGGTGATATGCTCAAATTAACCCTAAGAGCTACTCTCTCAAATTAAGAGATCAGATGCAGTATTTAGGGATCGAATCCTCAGGGAATCAGATAAACACAATAGATTAATAAATTCAGACTAAGCTAGGCACAGTGATATTAATGCAAGTAAATTAAAGCAAGCAATAAAAACGGTTGTAAATTCAATAAGGAAAAGCGCTAGGCACAGGGAAATCTCCAGTGAATCAGAATTGCAGATAAATCAATTGATAGGAATATTAAAGCACATTTCTTGAACATGAACACGAAAGTAAAACAAACCAGCTTTTGCTGCGAATATTATCTATGTTTAAATCCTAGAAAACCAAATTTCTTTGCTAATCCTATGAATCTAAACAAGCATTAATTTCAGGTTCAGTTGTTCACAAAACCCTAAACCAAATTTCTTTGCGAAAAGGAATTTTGCTCATCAAAGACTAGATCAGGAAATCAATAAAACCGTCGTTTCTATTAAATATCCTAAGATCAGATTTCAGATCATGAATCTAAAATCAGCAATAAACACAAGGCAAGATGAAGAACATTCTAAATATATTATTCTAACAATGAAATCATATCTAGCAATCCATCAAACACTTTCGAAATCCCTAAACCTAACAAGAGAACTACTCAAACATATCGAATAAACAAAACATGATTTTATTAAAATATATCTCTAAGAATTCCATAGAATAAAGCATAAGCCTAAACAATGGCTTAAAACGTATATATAGAGGTACAAAACCGACTGGAAACCTAAAAGTAAACATCTGGAACTTTTGGGCTTCGAACGGACTTCTTTTGATTAAGTTTTGGGCTTGGTAGACATGGGTGTCGATCGACACTCATGGTGGTGTTGATCGACACCATCTTTAAATTTCGACTCTTCACTTCGATCTTCGCCACTTCATTCCGCAATGCTCCAAAACTTCCAGTAAACATCTTTTAAGCTCCAATCGTCCTAGTACCTGTAAAGACTCTAAAACCAACACAAAACACAACAAAGACTCTAGATATTGGACTTATATCATGGCTAAAACTGGGTAAAAACCATGATATATCAATAGGGCACAAAAAATTTAGTTTAATTACGAGAAAAAAATCCAGAAATAGTATTAAAAACAAAAAGAAGTCTAACCAAGCGGCAAAAAAACATTAAAAAAAATTCTACAAAATTGTTTTACGATCTTCCATACGTTGGAACCTTTTAACCACAGCTTCATTTGTCTCATTATCAAAAAGTTCTTTTTCGATAAGACAAAGTAGACAATCATTTAAAAATTGGTCACTCATTCGATTATGTATAAATTAGGATGATATTCCAATACTCTTTTCCTATATGCTGGATCTCGAGAGGCAGATCACCACAATCATTTTCAGAAATCGATTCAATTTTTTCTTTTATAATATCATTCAATTGGTACTGATAAAAAAAAGTTATATTAGCATTTTTTTTTTATAATGACCGACTATTATATATTTGAGTCAAATAAGAAACATCTTAAAAAAACTATATTAGCTTTGAGCATTTCACTAATGTTTTAAAGCGTAATTCAATGTTAAATGCCTTAGACTAATGTTTTCACCTATGAGCATTTGACTAATATATCCAAATGCTTAAACAACACTTTATCCAATTGTAGTACATTTGATACATCATAATTAATCTAAAACTAGTTAATTAAACTGGTAACCCAACAATCTATTCGCTAAAAAAAAGATAAATCTAAATTAGTTTATATTGTTTAAGCATAAAGACAAAAGGATTAATGAATCAAAATTGAAGAGAAACTCAATATAAAGAGAAATATTTTAAATTAAATGATTATAAAAGAACAGTTACCGTAGATGTATGATTCTGTCTCTCTTGAGAAAAAAAAATTAGATGAAGATCGTGATTCGTGAATTGTGATGAATGATGATCGGTCATTTGGTGGCTAGGTCAACATAGTTTTCTTGTTTTCTAATTGTTGGAGTGGATTTAGAATATTTGGGCTTTTTAAACATCATATTTAGACTAATGGACAATTAATATTGTGGGCTATATATAACTAACTAAAAAGAAAAATAGTATAGGGCACGTGCCCTTTTTTCAACGTGCGTCCGCCACTGGTCGGGGCGACGATTTTGGTATGCGCAACGAAGACGTTGCGATCTGTTAGTGGGGGTGATTGTGACACCCCAATTTCAGGACACATATGGTATATGCGGAGAGGCTTAAAAGAATTGATTTGGCTACCTATATCACCAAAGTGGACTTATCTTTTCGGTCACAGGTCTTGAGAGAACTCCAGAGTTAAGAGTGTTTGAGCTAGAGTAGTTTCAGGATGGGTGACCTACTTGAAAGTCATTTCCAGTACCGTGTGAATGTGGTCAAAACACGGGGAAAGATCGTGTGGTGATTTGCAGGGTCAGTAAACAAGACTTTCGAGCCTCCCGGACTAACGCACCGACCGTCGGACATGGTGGGTCCACGGGCCCGAGAGTGGACGGGGACCCATGGGAGGGGCAGTCGGGGCGTTACAGAGGGGTATTGGGAGATAGATCGAGATCGAACAGTCGAGATTATTGAAATCAAGAAGATAGAAAAGGATCCAAAAATTTATTGATATTTTTCAATATCATAGTTAAGAAAATTGGCTTTATCTTAAATAAATTAATTACATTTATTAATCTCTATGTAAATCAATGTAGTTTATACCTTATTTTTACTTTCATGAGAGTTTAATCATATTTCTTACTAAATACTTTCGTGTTTTCACTTTTTTTTAACGTCTACGTTGATTTAATATTTTAATGCAAATTATGAGAATTGTTACAAAGACGATTATGCCGCGAACAGTTCACTCCGACCCTATTAGATCTAAGACAGACGACACTTCTTAAGCTCCATGCTCATGACATACACTTTCTACCTTTACTGCGTGGAATCACAACGAACGGCTCTAATTGCACAGCGTTGGAGATCACTTGTAAATTTGTCTCTATTAATCAGCAGATTATTAATAAATTGTATTGTCTAATAATCGAACTTCAAACCTCTGAATGTAGAAGCATTAATTAAACCTTATTGAACTATTAGACCAAAAGTGCTTCCACGTGCTTTCACTTTTGTACAATATATTTTTTTAACCATTTATTAAAAATATATATATATATATATATATATATATATATATATATTTCAACCACACTTAAACTAGAAAACCACTCCTTGAATACTATAATTTGTCAACTATTTGTATATTCGTTTGCCAAGTGAATAATTAATAAATAAGTAGTTTTGCTTGACTTTGTACCATATATAAATCTAAACTGACTAATATGTTTAAAATTAACTAACTTGCGTTTATCTTTTTTTTGTGCATTGGCGTTTTGCACTTTTTTCTCCCATTATCAAAAAGTGACATACCTAAAAAGGAAAGAAAAGTATCATCGTTTAGTTAATGGTTCGTTATCAATTTGCAATAGCACAAATAATCTATATAAAGTAATAGTTAAATATAATCAAACATAAGAATGCCCATGCCACTAACCTATCCCACCTATATATACATATATAGTTATAAATAAACATTTCGGTAGAATCCGGTTCCTTAGAATAAATCAGAGCCATCTCTAAAAGCTCAACCATCTCCAAGCTCTATGGTATCCTCCATGATATCATGTGTCTTAGTTTTAATTTTATCTTTATCACTTTTAAGTTCATTCCAAGGACAGCAACTGTGTAGCTGATAAGCTTGCAAAACTCGCTCTTAGTAAGATTGTGGACGACTATGCTTAGTTAATCAAATGAAATGAATGTTGCCTAAAAACAAAAAAAAAGTTACAAATAAACATATGTATATCGCTTCTTAATTATGTCATGTGTCCATCACCATCTCATCTCTCTTTTTAACTCATATATAGAGTTGGTTCTTCCCCCAAGTGTTTGTTTCAGAACCGCAAAACTATTCTTCTCTCAACATCCCAAATCCGAAATCTTTGTTTATCTTAATTTCGTGAAAGATTTTTTACAACAAATATAACAAAATCTTCGAGTTAAAAGAATCATATTTCGTCCATAGATTTTACCTGATCTGTAGGGAATATCCGATCTTCTTCTTTTCTGTTTTTTTTTTCTTCAGAATTTTGATTTTGTAGATAAGATCAATGAAACTCATTCTCTCTTTTCACCACGATTCTCGGGACATAATTATCCACGAGTCACAAAAGAGAGTATGATAATTACCACATGGGTTTAAAAACCTAAATCCAAGATCAGTCTCCTACTTCACTTCTTGCATATATCTTTAGATCTATCTCTCCCCCTTTCTCTCCTCTATGGATCTTTTAAAAGAAACGTTAGCCAAGAGAGTCCATGATCGGTATGTCGAGGAATCGAGGTGCATATGGATCGCGGGACCAATCATTGTCGGTTCCGGACCGTCCGGACTGGCCACCGCAGCGTGTTTGAAGTCGAGAGGCGTCTCAAGTTTAATTCTTGAACGTTCCAATTGCATAGCCTCACTATGGCAGCTCAAAACGTATGATCGTCTTCGACTTCATCTCCCTAAACATTTCTGTGAGCTTCCATTAATGCCTTTCCCTTCAAGCTACCCTACTTACCCTACAAAGCAACAGTTCGTCCAATACCTTGAGTCCTACGCCAAACATTTTGACCTAAAGCCTGTTTTTAACCAAACAGTGGAGGATGCGAAGTTTGATAGCCGGTGTGGGGTATGGAGAGTGAGGACTACCAGAGGAAAGAACGAAGAGACAACGGAGTATGCTTCTCAGTGGCTTGTCGTGGCCACTGGGGAGAATGCGGAGGAGGTCATGCCGGAGATTGATGGGATTAGCAATTTTAGCGGGCCAATCCTCCACACAAGTTCCTATAAAAGTGGCGAAATGTTTAGAGAGAATAAGATTTTGGTTGTGGGATGTGGAAACTCAGGGATGGAAGTTTGTTTAGATCTTTGCAACTTCGATGCTCGCCCTTCGCTTGTTGTTCGTGACGCGGTGAGAATCAATAAATCTTTCATCTTTATATATGTCATAAAGGTTTAATGTCTCAAAAATAAGATGGTAGATGTTAAAGTAGGATCTTGCATTTCCTTACTATAAGTTAATAGTTACTCAGAGTGTTTGTAAACTTGTGATATCAAGAAAGCAGAATTTTACTCTTTTATTCTTTTACTTTCTTGAAAAGTACGCATACACTAAAGGTGTTATAGTTAGACGATTATTTCTGATTCAGGCGGATTAAACAACTCTTATAGTTTCCTAACAAATTTAGTAAATCTTGTATTCTTGCTAATCAACTTTTCTACTAACGTTTCAGGTGCACGTATTACCTCAAGAAATGCTAGGTATATCAACTTTCGGGATCTCCACGACCTTGCTTAAGTGGTTTCCAGTGCAAGTGGTGGATCGGTTCTTGTTACGCATGTCTCGATTTGTTCTTGGCGACACAAATCGGTTAGGGCTAGTTCGACCTAATATCGGTCCTCTTGAACGCAAGATCAAGTGCGGAAAGACTCCTGTTCTGGACGTTGGTACGCTTGCCAAAATTCGAAGTGGACACATCAAGGTACATTAACTAAGTCACATTTTTGTATGTTAATCATTAACTAAATCTTGCTTGTAACCGTATTATATTATTCGAATTAATGGTGACATATTGACTAACTAGGCTACATGTTATAATCAGCATATTCTGTTATTTATTACACACAAATAAATTTGAGTAACGACTTTTTTTTTTTTTTTCGTATGTGTATTTTTGACTTTTAGGTGTATCCGGAGTTGAAACGGGTAATGCAACATTCGGCAGAATTTGTTGATGGGAGAGTGGATAAATTCGATGCAATTATACTCGCTACGGGTTACAAAAGCAACGTACCCATGTGGTTAAAGGTGTGTACCATAAGCGATGATATGTCTACATCTTGGTTATTCTTAATTCCTTGACGTTGACACATCGTAATTTATTGACATTTTAATAGTTGGATTAATTTGTTTTGACTTTGATTTGTTATCTTGTGTAGGGGATGAACATGTTTTGTGAGAAAGATGGGTTTCCGCGGAAACCATTTCCTGATGGTTGGAAAGGCGAAAGCGGTTTGTATGCGGTTGGTTTTTCAAAACTTGGACTGCTTGGTGCAGCTATTGATGCTAAGAAGATCGCTGAGGACATTGCGGTTCAACAAAATTTCTTAAAAAAGGCGCGTCCTCAACAGTGTTAACCTGAGATTCGGGTTTAGATTTGGCAAAGATTAGATTGGACTTTTTTTCTTAAAGGAGGTGAGGTAGTCGTAGTGCATTTATGTATGGTTCCTAACTCTTTAATTGTGACATATGAGAGTTAGAAAGCAGGGTTAGATCAATGTTAGGTCAAAGATTTTTTATTTTTAGGAAGGAAATATTAGATCATGGTCCACTTATGTATATATTTATTTAGTATTATGTATGTTTTGCTTGTTTTTGTTTTTGTAAATATCATAAAGTTTTCAATATCATTATTGAAGTTGCAGTAATGAAAGCTTTAATTAAAAAACTCATTTATGCTAATTATTTGAATGGAGGACAGGATGAGCTTTGTTGAGTTTTTAGATTAGGAATTCAGCTTTATGTTACTGTGCATGTTTTAAAGTTCACGTGTTTAATGTTAGTGGGTGGTGGTGGTGATGTTGTGGAGGTGGGGAGCTTTCATTGACATTTAATTTATATTGAGTTTTTTTTTTGCTTTAATTCTTTATTAAAGATTATGGTTATTATTTAGTTAAATTATCTTTAGTTTTTTTTTTTTGTGGAAATAATGTCATATATGAAAGGTTTAAAGAAACACTGTACCGATTGTCGATTGAGATCAATGCTACCAAACATTATATTCTTGTTTGTAAAATATTTGAGGTGATATTTAAAAATCATTCAAAACTTTTAAAAATGATATAGTACAGATTTAGTGGATGTTTTTAAATATCATGGACTAAACTAAAAGAAAATTAGATATGAATAAAGAAACTCATGCACCTTGTACAATTACATCCATCACAAAATCCAACTTCATAACACTTCACTCAACATAAACTTAAGTAATTCACATATAACCATAACAAACCTCTAAGATTTCTAAAACATATATAAGATAATATTTTCGAGAACCACTCTGAGTTTGTTTCCTCATAATTTCCAAACCTAGGGAAACTAGTTTAGTGTCGGTACGATACAACTACTACAAGTATAGTAACTTAAATTTGTTCAAATCTCAGTGAAATGGAAATAGTTCATATATAGAGATATATATTTGAAATGAATTAATTTAGCTTAAAGTATAAATAGATTACGTTTATTTAAATATAGAAAAGTTTTAAACGATACAAAGAACCAAAAATAGACAAGAGTTGAACTAATTAGTTCAGAAAGTCATGGTTAACCAAAATTTATGTATACATCAACTTGATTTGAAACATAGCATCGTAAAGAAAAGCTAAAGAAGATGAGTACATATATGAAAGAAATGCATGCTTTCCTTTCCTTATTTGCCGAAGATTCGATTGGCCCCTTCGCTATGGACCAACACTTATTTTATGGTTGAATATGGACCAACAATTACTTTATTTTATAAGAAATAAAGTAAACAATTAAAAAATCGTCCTACTTACACGAGTTATTGACATGTGCCAAATTTTCTATACAAGTATTATTATGAGTATGTTTTTAAAAAAAAGGTATTATTATGAGTATTTACCATTTGTCACAGTATAAAATACTGTCCAGCGAACAAGTGAACTTCGACCATTATTTCATGTGTACTATTAAGTAAATGATCATTCATTCTATATATTTCGTATGTTAATCAATACTTGGGTACTCCACATATTCACTCAAAAAATATTACAGTAATCAGATGATTGTGGTTTCGGTACAAGAGAACTAAATTCCTCTAACTAATTGTGATATCCCTTTTTTATCGTTTAACTAGACAATAGTACTTGTAGTATGTAGCGTAAAGATAAGTATTTTATTGTTCATGTAGCTAATTATCAAATGATTTTCGTCTAATATAAACACACACACATAAATGTATAGGGTTTTTGGGTCAATTTGAAGGTATTTAATACGGTTAGCGTTTTTGATATAACAAAATTTAAGTTTGTAGCTCCATATATAATGTGATTATACGTGAAACACATGTAAAACAGTGCAACTAGCTAGATCATCTTTTAGAATATGTAATACGTTCATCAAGTCTTTGGATTTAATTTGACTTGAAATGGATGTAAAACGTACATCAAACATCAACATATTTAAAATATATACGTGAACATCTAAATCACTCGACTGGACCACAAGTTTTAGCCCATGCATTTCCGGCCACAGCTATATTTGGATGGGGTCTAATGTATTTAATCCTCTTGTGATGAACGTAAACTCAACTTGAAGTCATTCTCACCTTAGAGATTTATAGGGAGGTTTTTTCGTAGGTTTCTTGAATTTTCTAGCTTGTTCTTATCTCTAATCCTCTAGGCAGTCAACTTAGACATATCGAACAGAACTCTTAAAAATCTTAAACTCCTACAGGAAAAGATGCATGTCATCTATAAGCATTTAATTTATGTTGACAATTCCCATTTAACTGTTAACGATATATTATTATAAACCGCAAAGATGATAGTAACATGAACTAACATGTAAGCAAAATCGAATGAGCTATAATGTATATAGTCAAATTGATTGTTTTAAGGTTGCCAAACCTCTTAGTTGGATCTTCTTGCTGCCTCTATACAGAACTATGCCGAGAACACAATCTCCATCGTAATATTTTACTAGAAATTTCCATCGTAAAATACATTGGAATTTAAATTGTGTATAAAGTCATTCATGAGTTAGAAAATCATGAATTAACATAAATTAATATTCAACTACGATTATCCTAGAGATTGTGTTTTTTTTTTTTTTCAACATTGGGTCACAACTAGCCGGCCTATTAGTCTAATTCTTACATTAAATAGGCAGAGAGACTCAATACCGGGTGTGATGGTACCTACTCTTAGTGGACTTACCTCCTGCTATTAGACTAAGGTCACTTCACGTGATTATGTTTTTTTTTCTTTCTGGTTTATGCAACTAGACTAAAAAGCTAGTTTACTTCAATATCAACCATTAGACTATTTTGAGAAAACTTGGTAGTAATCTCATATCAACAAATCTCACATAAAAAACCTAGTTTACTTCAAGATTTGTCGGTGGAAAAATAAATAATCATAATCTTAAAATAGTATATAGAAAATATGGACACTATAATAATTATTATCAAATAATTCTGAACGGAAGAATATAAGCCTTGACATATTTCTACCACAAAGCAAACAAGTTGGAGAACTTTTTTGTGTATGGATACTTCTCTCGTATAAAACTCAAAATATACACAAGTACAAAAGATCTTTAAAGATCACAGTATCTAGATCCTTAGTAATAAAGGAAGATTGTCTTCTCTATATACAAAATGATGTATGTAAATGTTCAACGGGAAGACGACAAAAAAAAAAAAAATGTTCAACGGGAATGATTCTCCAAATCACTCGGAATACTCTCCTAAAGTTGGAGTGTATAGGTCGAGCGTTCCCTAGTGACAAAAAATCCGGACAAAAATATTTACCTTTTCATCTTAGGTAAACGTTTTGTATACACAATTAATCTAGTTGGTTGAAATAAATATGCATTAAAGAATATAAATTAAAATACAAGGATGGCCCATAAAATCACATAATATGCCAAAATGCTTCAAGTCGCCTTCATTCATCTAGTCCTCTTCTATACGTTGCCCTCGCATTGATTGCTCTACTCTTGTTCTTTTTGAGTTGTATATATGAATAAGCATTTATAGGAATGTTTTTATTTTCCTTTTTTGTTGACAATATAACATTTATATATTTAATTTAATATCTATGACCGCTTACTATATCTTACTCCTCTCTATATTTTTCTGTCTAGTTGCACGTATTCTGACAATATTATATATTTGACTTCTCTCTACTTTTTACCAAAAAAGAGCGGCACATGTATTCAAACTACTGTTAGTCTGTTATATTATTGTTTTTTTTATATTACCATAAGTTTTTAAACCGAAACTCGTAATTCCCTTGCTCCGAGATCAGAGAATGTAAATACCAATTTGAGGTCGGAGGTTATTAATAAAAATGCGAGTTATGTACACACTTATGAGCATCTCACACTATATACCATGCGCACAAAAAAATTATTGAAAATATATTTGATGTACTAATGTTTATCAAAAATATTATATGCTTCACTTTATATGTATTGTTTAAAGATTTCTTTCTTTGTTTTTGTTATCATAATCTTGTTCAAATGCTTTAGCTAAACACAGCCTGGTTACACATTTGTTAATGATGTTAATGGCTTAATCATAGGATATGTTTTCATGTAGCATATCATATACAGTATACATATGAACTGTATAGAAAAAGCTATGGACTTATTCCGAGAAATATTGGCAAAGAATAAATTCATTTCATAATTTTCATATTTCAAAGTTGTGTTCTTTATCCATAGTGATAATTTTAATATACTCATCATTTCCTATTCATTGCTTTTTTTAACTAAATTTTTATATTGATCATCTTTTTTTTATTTTCAGAATTTTCATACATAATTTTTAACAAGTTTTATCTAAGTATCAGTCGGTAATTGGTAATTTATAATATAACATATGGTTCAAAATATGCTACACGAAATTTACGGATTTCTAATGTAACACCTAGATGTATTCACAAACTTTTACACGGAACTGTGTCGTGCACATCTAAACAAAGATTTATTAATATATGCACACATAATTGAAAATCTTATAGTAAGAAAAATATAAAATAACAATAGTCATTTTGAACACAAACAAAATATCAAAGTAGAAAAACAACCACCGGATGTCGTGGGCTAGTGGTTAAGCGCAAGGGTTGGTCTTGTTACGTTCCTAGTTTAAACCTCGGTGTCATGGGGAGGATTAAGGCCCAGGCCCGAACCCCATCTAATAAAAAAAAAAAAGTAGAAAAACAATCAGAAATATTTTGAAATAAGTAATATTAAATAGATAATAATTGCATAACATTGAACGAAAAAATGTTTTTATTTCTTTAAACACTGTTATTTTGTTTTTGAGATTTAGGAAAAAAAAAGGTCACCATATATAGAACAACAACAAAAAAATGGTCACCATATACCGTGTGTACCATTTTTATTTTTGATAAAATTACACATATTAATACCACATTTTTTAAAAGAAATTATCCATATTGTTATCACATACTATTAGTGTAAAACTTTGAATAATTCGTGATGCAAGTTAAGACTTATGATCAAATAGATTAATCACACTCAAGACTAACCAATGAACCATACATTAAATACCAATTGATTACTAAATTATTTGGTATAAAGAGAAAACCTTACACACACAAAAAAAAGTAACTTGACTCAACGTCGGAGTCAAAGAGACAATTAAGTGAGTCTTTGGATTAGTTTTGTGAAGGAAAATGTATGAAAAGAGAGAGAATGAAGTTTGGAAATGGTCCATAGAGGAGAGGTGGTGCATGTTTAGGGGTTGTGTTATGGCTGCATGGCATCCCTAGTCCGTACTGCTTCACATGCATATGGACCATTCGCATTATGTTCTCTCTTTTTTAGTTAGGTTTAATTTTTCATTTCTTGCTTCTTACAGCTTTGATTGTTCGTGGTCCATTTCCATATTTGTCTTGGTTATTAGGCCGTCCCGTTAGCTATAAATAGATGATATATATTACAAATCGATATATATGCGTGCATATGCAAACAAATATATTCAATCAAAGGAAAAAAACATTGATTTTGATCGAGTAGCTAAAAGTTGTTATTCAATTTTCTGCATAAGACTAGTTTTTGTAAGATAGCCAATATAAAAGTGTATCAAGGCCTCTTCATTTAACTCAATTTGAAATGGACTATGAAATTTTGTTTTTCAAGTTTTGGTGAGCCAATCCACTAAGAATTAATAGTCTTATAAACATCATCACTAATTCGTCATATCACATGGTTATAGTCAGTGCCGTTCGTCGACTTGTAGAGCTAAGTTAAATAAATAGGTCTTTTTCAAAAAAAAAAAAAATTTAATTTTAAATAGTATAAATTACTTCAAACGAAAGCAAAGATAACAAAATTAAAACCAACAAAAAACACGCTAAAAAAAAAATCAATCACATATCTTTTGTAACATCCGCAAACAAGGAATGTGCATTCTGGTGGTCGTGTCGAGCGACACAAAACGTGTGTCGATCGACACGAAGGTTTTTGGGGGGTGTCGATCGACACAATAGTGGTGTCGCTCGACACTTGTAATTGCGGAACCGGGTTAATTAGAGTTTAATTACGATTTTTGGCTCGGTTAATTGTATAAATTAACCTAGGGCTGCGTGTTGTTTTAGCAGCCGTCGGGATCAGAGAAAGAGAAGGGAATTCGAGAGAGAATTAGGAGATTTTGGTGTTCTTGATTGATTGTTGCAAAGAAATCAATCCGGGACCTTTTTCTTAGCGTTCTAGAGGCGTTAGGTTCTCCGTCCTTCGTGTTCTTCATGGTGGTTCGTTCGGATCAGGAGATTTTTTATATGTCTGTGCATTGTTGTTTGTTTTTCGTTCGTTTATTCGTTATTAGCCTAAGGTGAGTCGCGATCATGGGCTCATTGATGCCATAGGTAGTTTTGATGATGATTTGCGTTGATGTGTTATAAATTGTGATGGTTGTTGATAATTCTGGTGTTAGAATCGTGCTTATATGTTATGTATTTTTGAGTTTTGTGCGGGTTCGGTTTCTGGAATCGTGAGAATGGGCCATGAGAGGGAAAAGCTCGTTCTGCAGTTTTTGTGATCGAAGTGTCGATCGACACCTAGAGGTAGTGTCGATCAACACCTGTGTTGATATCGTGTCGATCGACATAGTGTGTCATGTCGCTCGACACAGTGGTTGATTATGTGTCGATCGATACCTAGTGGCAGTGTCGATCGACACTAGTACATATTTATGATTCGATGTTTATTTAGCTCGTGTTGCTTGATTTTTATTTGATCATTATTGTTTATGGTTGAGATGTAATTAACCTATTGGCGAAATGACCGTATCACTAAGTATTTATGAAATACTTACGCAACTCTTATTTCCATGTGTTGCAAGTAAAATAATAATGTGATCGTGGAATAATGGCAGTAGGAGGAGGATGATAGAATGTTTTATGTTATTGCATTTTAGTATAACATGTTAGGTTGCTAGAAATACTAGACATTTTATTGAAATTCGAGAATTGATTGTTGTTGAACTTATGGAGTTTTATTGGGAGTTTATTGAATTGATTGTTTGATGGTTTAAATGAGTTATGTTTTTCTGCAGTAGACTTATTAGGTTTAAAAAAAAAAAAACCTGGTTGTTTCATTTTGGTATCAGAGCCTAGACGTTTTAAGGACAATGTAATTGGATGTTTGAGACTATGTATTTAATTGATTATGTGTCGTTGATCAGTTAGTAGTCTTAGAATCACCCTCTTCGGTCCTTCAAAGAGATTCTGCGGTAAGTTTTATTTGCTAATTGTGACTTCTTGTAGCTCATTTTCCTTTTCTGTATGAGTGCAAAGAGATGGATTCAGGAGCTAGAGGTCGTGGACGTGGTAGAGACCGTGGTTGAGGCCGGCGTCATGGTAGAGGACCAGTGCCAGAGTCTTCGAGTAGCGTGGCTGCGAGTGATGCGCAAACGTTAGGAACTCCTACGCATCATACATGATATGTGAGCAAGACCAGTGCTAGTGTTAGTATGGGTGCTATGAGTGTCGGGACGGGTGCCGGTGCGGCTACTGGTGAAGTGAGTTCCAGTGGTCCCTCCAGTGGTAGAGGTGAAGCTGAGGGTTGCGGTTGTAGAGTTGCGTCCGTCTTACCTGGAGGTCCAGTGGCATATGAGTACTGCTTTCTTTGCGGGTGGTGTTAGCCCTAAGGATACAAATGAGTGGCATTTGCGTGTGGAGCGCAATTTTTGTTTGGTTCGTTGTCCTGAGAATTATAGAGTGGAGTTGGGAGTCCACTATCTTAGTGGTGATGCTGACTCGTGGTGGAGATCTATTGAAGCTAGGAAGCCAGTTGTCGAGTGGACCTGGAGAGAATTCGTGGCTGAGTTCAACGCTAAGTACTTTCCTTAGGAGGCTCGTGATCGTCTCGGGACAAGGTTTTTAGAGCAAGTGCAATGAGATCGTACAGTGCGTTAATATAATGCAGAGTTAAGTCGGTTGCTTGTGTATGTTAATCGTGGTCTTGAGAGAGAGCAGACGCATGTGAAGAGGTTCATGAGGGGACTTGAGTCGGATTTAAGGATTTGGTATAGGGTTTCTGAGCACGCCTATTTATAATTATAGTTTTTAATTATAAATAAGAGAAGGAACCATCTCTGGAGAGGGACCTTTTTCGTGGAGAAAAACTCCATTTCTCCTTTGGGGATTCTCAGTTCACGATCACTGTTCACGATCACTGTTCAGTAATATTGTTCACTATTACTGTTTACGATAACTGTTCACGATTACTGTTCACGAGTACTTTTTCAAGTTTTGGATTCACAATTTGGAGGATCATTCCACAATTCTATTGAGAAGAATTCTAAACCCTAATCTCTTTTGATATCATGAATTCTCTTTATTGTTTTGTTGTGTTTGATTTCATCATGTTTGAGTAATCCATTAGCTAGATTAAGGATTTCAATGGTGATTTAGGATCGATTAGTGATTGAACCAAATAGGATAGATTATCATATGTCTTCATCAATTAGGATTCGTAATGCTTAGGCTAGCGTGGCCGCCTAGTCTATGATTTTAAGTTTAACTTATTCACGACAGTGCTCTAGGTTGCTAGATAAACCATTGGTGAGCAATTGGTGTGCAACCAACGACAGTTGATTGTTGCCATCAATTGTGAACAAATTGAACCTTTTCGATAATGCTTGTCAACATCTCTGAATTCAAACGACAATTTAGGCATTTAGGTTGTTAGACAAAGATATTGATGCATCACGACAGTGGGGCAATATTACTTTTATGTTTGAGTTCTAGACCGCGCTTAAATTGAATTTTGAATAGTTGCTTAGTCCTTAATCCGAAATCACCGGCGAATAACCTTGATCTAGTTCTTGTTTTATTGCATTTTATATCGCTTAATCATTTGCCGTTGCTTGTTACAAAAATCACCAACTATATTTTATCTTAGCTTTAAATTAAAATCTATAATTTCATAGTGTAACTTTGGTCTCTGTGGATTCGATACCCTTTATACTACTGCGATTGTCTGTGCACTTGCAGCTTTATTTTGGGTTAAAACTTTATTGACATCAAGTTTTTGGCGCCGTTGCCGGGGACCAATTGCGTTACCTTTGATTTTTGGTTTTATTTATAGTCTTAGAATTTTTGCTAATTTTATTTTATTTTTATTTTTTTTCTTTGTTTTTGGTATGTGTCAGAAAGCGATGAATACTCAGTTGCAGTTGTTGAGGGATCAGCTTGCTCAGTTGCAAAGGAATTTACCACAAGCTCCACCGTTACAGCCGGGTATAGGGGATTCAGATAATCCCCATGCGTACTATCGAAACCGTTCGGCCATTGTTTCTCCAACAATTCAGAGGAAAGATTATGAGATCAAGCCTCAGATGATCTCATTGGTGAAACAACATCCATTCCATGGATTACCGGCTGAGATACCGATGGATCACATCAAGAATTTCGAAGAAATCTGCAGCACTACGGGGTCTAATGGAGTAACGAATGAGTTTTTGAAGTGCAAGCTGTTCCCGTTCTCACTCTCGGACAAGGCTCTTAGATGGTTGAAGTCCTTACCCGCTGGTTCTTTGAAGACATAGGATGAGGTTAGAGTTGCGTTCTTGGACCATTTCTACACTAAGTCCAAGACAACATCTTTGAGGAACAAGATCTCATCTTTTCAACAACATTCTGGAGAAGCTTTCTCTGAAGCTTGGGAGAGATTGAAGGAGTACCGTAGAGAGTGTCCTCATCATGGTTTCAAAGATGAACAGATTCTGGGGATTTTCTATGATGGAGTTGAATGGGATTATCAGAATGCCCTAAATGCTGCGAGTAATGAGAATTTTATGACCAAGACTAGAGATGGTGCTTTTGAGCTGATTGAGAACATGACTGCAAGCTCTAACAACAAGGCTCCTGAGTATGATAGGTCCAGGACAGTGAATAGTGTGGACACTCAGAAGATTAATGAGATGACGGCGAAGGTGAATTTGCTTCTACGCGAGAATCGAAGACCGGTCAAGTTTGTGGAAGAGAATGGGGCTGCGCCTATTTCTCAAGAGTTTGAAGATGATGAAGATGCTTGGATACGGGAGGTTAACTTTGTGAGTAGTCAAGGATACCAGAACCGCGGATTCAACCCCAATTATCAGAACCACCCCAACCTCTTATACCGAAGCACTAATGTCGAGAACCCGCAAGACCAAGTCTATCCGCAACAGGGAGGTATGAATCATAGCCCACAAGGTCAGGGATATCAGAAGTTTTACTCCAGCAACACTCAAGGGAATTAGTTCATCCCTAACCAGAATCAGACTCGTTTCCAAGGAGGGACCCAACAACAATTCGCCGTGCCACAACAAGCTAATTCCACGCCTACATCTCAGGATGAGTTGAAGAGTCTCATGCAGCAACTGATGGTTAACCAGCAGCAGGCGTCCACTGAGATTAGTGCCAAGGTAGATCACATGTACAATGATCTGAATGCGAAGTACGAGGCTGTTACCGCGCATGTGAAGAAATTGGATACACAAGTCGCCTAAACGGCCGAAGCTATTAAGAGACCAGCTAGAACTCTTCCAGGACGTGGTGAGGTGAATCCCAAAAAGGAGTATCCAGTAAATGCTATTGAGTTGAGGAGTCGACAGTTGTTTGTACCGCCTACAATCACAAGCTTCCACGTGAAGGCTAAGGAGAAGAGAGTGATTTTTCTGAGGAAGATAGGCATAAGGAGATTGGATCAAGCTCAAGAACACTTCAGGATTCAGTTTCGGTCAATGCTGCGAAATTTTTTTCCGAGCACCCGCTCTCTGCCAGCGAGCACCTGCTCGTACAGGGTGCTCCAACGAAAATTTCAGAAACTTCGTATGAGCGAGTTTATGTACCAAGGGTGCCTTACCCTGAGTGAGTCTATGTACCAAAGGTGCCTTACACAGTACCTCCTAAGAAATCTAGGAAGGATTTGGAGGATGTTGAGTGTAAGGAAGTGCTAGAAGATTTGCCGGTGAAGCTCTCTTTGGTTGATGCCGTGCAAATGTTACCATCACCCAAGAGGTACACAAAGGAATTGGTTGCTGGCAAGATTGTTGAAGGTGAGAGTATGATGATGGTTTCTAAGGAGTGTAGTGCCGTACTTTGGGATAAGGTGTTAACAAAGAAATGTGATCTGGGAAGATTTGTGATCTCCGTGAAGATAGGGCCTTCCATATTTGCTTGTTCGTTGTGTGACTTGGGAAGCAGCGTCAATTTGATGCCATATTCTGTGGCTAAGTGTTTAGGCTTCACCAAGTTCAAACCCACCAAGATTTTGTTGGTTTTTGCAGATGGGTCTAAAAAGCTTCCGGTGGGCATTATTAAAGATTTGCACGTCCGAATTGGGGATACTTTAATCCCAGCTGATTTTGTGGTTCTAGAGCTTGATGAAGAACCAAAGGATCCGTTGATTTTGGGCAGAGCTTTCTTACACACAGCACGTCCTATCATTGATGTCGAGGAAGGCATAGTGGACCTCCGTCTAGGAGACATGGTAGTCTGGTTTGAGATGAGCAAGAGATGGGCACACGTTTGTTGTCCACGACGGATCAGAGATGTTAGAGGATGAGGTTGAAGAGATTTTAGCAAGTGATCCGCTCGAAATTGCATTAACAAAGGCCGAGGGTGAACACGGTTTTCTGAGTGAAGACACCCAAGGACTTGCTAAATTTCTGGACTCTAACAGTCTTGAGTTCTAGACCGCGCTTAAATTGAATCTTGAATAGTTGCTTAGTCCTTAATCTGAAATCACTGGCGAATGACCTTGATCTAGTTCTTGTTTTATTGCATTTTATACCGCTTAATCATTTGCCGTTGCTTGTTACAAAAATCACCAACTATATTTTATCTTAGCTTTAAATTAAAATCTATAATTTCATAGTGTAACCTTGGTCTATGTGGATTCGATACCCTTTATACTACTGCGATTGTCTGTGCACTTGCAGCTTTATTTTGGGTTAAAACTTTATTGACATCAGTTCTTCTTGGTGGTTCATTCAGATTAGGAGATTCGTATCTCTCCGTGCATTGTTGTTCGTTTTCCGTTCGTTCATTCGTTATTAGCCAAAGGTGAGTCGCGATTGTGGGCTCATTAATGCCATGGGTAGTTTTGATGATGATTTGCGTCGATGTGTGATAAATTGTGATGTTTGTTGATAGTTCTAGTTTTATAATCGTGCTTATATGTTATGTATTTGTGAGTTTTGTGCAGGTTCAATTTCTGGAATCATGAGAATGAGCCATGAGAAGAGAAGGCTCGTTCTGCGGTTTCTGCGATCGAAGTGTCGATCGACACCTAGAGGTAGTGTCGATCGACACCTCTGTTGATATCGTGTGGATCGACATAGTGTGTCGTGTCGCTCGACACAGTGGTTGACTGTGTGTTGATCAATACCTAGTGGCAGTGTTGATCGACACCAGTACATATTAATGATTCGATGTTTGTTTAACTCGTTCTGTTTGATTGTTGTTTGACCATTGATGTTTATGGTTGAGATGCAATTAGCCTATTGGCAAAATGACTGTCTCACTAAGTATTTATGAAATACTTACGCAACTCGTATTTCCATGTGTTGCAGGTAAAAGAAAAATGTGATCGCGGAATCATGGCAGTAGGAGGAGGATAATAAGATGTTTTCTGTTATTGCATTTTAGAACCTTGTTAGGTTGTTAGAAATGCTAGACATTTTATTGAAATTTTGGAATTGATTGTTGTTGAATTTATGGAGTTATATTTGGAGTTCATTACATTTATTGTTTGATGGTTTAAATGAATTATGTTTTTTGCAGTAGACTTGTTAGGTTTTTTTTTTTAACCTTTCTTGTGACATAGTTGATCGCAAATAAGACTTTATCACAATCAACAGAAGAAGAAACAAAACACTATTAAATCTGAAATAAAAAGAAGAAAACCAAAAAAAAAGAAAAAAACCAACAAATATGTGGAGTTTCGAACTCGGCAACGTAGCTTGCATATGTGACTAACTTTAACCATACTACTACTAACTTTTAGTTATTTGGGGCCGCTAAAATTTATGAATTATTAGAGGCCCTAAGGCCAATGTCTTATTATAATCCACTAGGCACGACCCTGGTTATAGTTTAATAACTTAACCAATATGATCTTGAAATTGATTCTGCGGATCCGTGGTTTAAGCTTACGATATCGGTCACCTAACTGATAAAGCTAAATGATATCATGTTCTTTCGCTCATTTATTCTTGTTATCCTTCTCTATTTCACCACGGTTCCATCATTAAGCTCTTCCAAGCTATCTAGCTCCAAAAGACTCTAAAGCACCTAGAAATAAAAGATAAAAATGCATAATGCACAAAAACTTAATCCTAAACTCTAAAATGCAATTCTAAGCTATAGTAAACTAATATGAACATAAATATGCAATAATGATGTAATATGTGGGATGAATGGATGCAAATGTAAGTATAACAAGTGCTACAAATGGGTTTATCAAATAGCAATCTCTATATTAGAGATGAAATAAAGTTGGGTTAGAGAAAAAATAGTGGATTGTTATTTCTTGCTCTATAAAGAAAAAAGTAGAGATGGGTTGGAGATGCCCTTACTCACTTTGTCCTGTTTTATAAGATTTTTATTGTTAAAAGCGCAGAGATTTAGAAACTATAAAAATTACATTTCATTACTTAGCTAAAAAAATTTCAACCATTAAAAATATATACTACAAAATACAAATGGCTACCCATGCGCATCCGGCACACAAAGAAAGGGTTTGCGGTCCCAGAGACTTGATTTTTCTACAGCCAAGTAAAGATCCGAGCAAAGGTGGAAAAGGAAAAAAATCGGTAACGAAAGCATAGTCGCGAAGATGTATGAGATCATTGAATTTTGGGAGCAAGAATAAAGATCAGAAGAAGAAGGACGGCAGACCATCCAAGGAAGAGAGACAAACGATTATCGAGACATGGGGTTCTCAGAAGTCACCATTAAATGAAAATCATTGACCAAGCAAAGGGAAGTTACCCGTGCCACCATCATGGCCGGAAACGTGGGTTGAAGACATAATGGTGTTTCGTATCGAAGAGTAAGTAGCCAATTCAGTTTTTTTAAGTCTCTTAGCATGTACCACATATTTTCAAAAATTGAAGTGTTACAAGAATTTCAACTCAAAATCAATTAACACTGAACGGAATAAATCATGTTCCTTAAAGCACTACCATTGGGAGTTTTTAATGGGGTTCTCACAATAAAAAAATAATAATAATAATGAACTCCATAAAAAAGAGGGAAAAAAAACAGTTTCTCAAATGACATATCCATTAAAAAGGTGAGAAAATTCCATTACACGTGTACAAATATAATTGGTTCAATTTAATTATTTAATTCAACTTAATAAAAAGGTATTAGTTTTATATTTGGTGAGATACCATAAGGATGTCTCACCGTTGGAGGAGAAGCTCTTATATATTTTTTAGGTCACATTTTAATTTCGGATGTTGGATTCTTAACCCATGCACAAATTCTTTTTTTATTTGTAAAGGTACATGGTTCAAAGGATTACTCCCAAAATATACAACTTAGATTTAACAAAAAAAAGGAACAAGGCCCTTTCGTAAGAACGTGGCCACGTTCATCTCGAAAGTGCATTTTAATACCTTTCAAGAAACTATCCATATTCCCATGTGTAAGAGACCAAAGGATCCGCATATTAGATGTATGCTAGATCTTGGACCCGATCGGTATCATGAAGAAGCTAAGATGTGTAAGAAAAAGAGAGACGCTTTATTTGCTTTAGGAAAATGCATGCGCTTTAACACATACGAGTGAAAGGGGACACACATAAGAAGCACTCCTCATGGCACGCTTGCTTATAATATATTGTTCACTTTTTGCCAACACCATGTCACGTCCTTGTTTGTAAGAAAGACACGATATTTACTAACCATTGGTCCGACTGATCTAAAAGAAAAATACTCTCGAGAATATTCGATCGGAGTTGGGCCTGCTCTGATACCATATTAGAAATATGGGATTAACTCACTCTCAAAAACTAGCTCATTAAGAGGAGGATTGCCACATATTATATACTAGGCAAGAATCTTTATCCAAAGCGATGTTGGACACTAATAGTAGTTTTTTTTTTTTTTTTTTTGAGAAGTCTTCTAAATTGATGCGCGTAGTCAGCCGTCATAATATTAATATTAGTTAAGAAATGTGATCACAATAAGAAAAATGAGAAATGAAACTACTTGACCTTTTGATGTAAACTGTGTCCGAGTTTCGCAAAAGATCTATGGCACAAGATATAGAACGCATAATAAACATCCATTGTGGTTACAAATCCAATACGTGATTTATTGATAGATTTGTGTTACGGCAAGGTTTACTGAGTGAAAATACCTAAGATGGGCCATACCATTTGCAAGTTGACTGCTTCAATGATTAGATAGCATGATTTATCTCCACATGTCAAAGGGATTCCAAGATCTTAGGGGCCAGCCTTCTCTCTCTTTCTCATATATTAGTAGGTCAAATAATCATCTAAGTGGGACATTCTATGTTTAAAAAATGTAGCATACATATTTCATCTTTTACCTTTTAACAAATGCTATAAGCTATATTGATGTATAACAGAAAATCAAAATATATGATCAAGCTGAATATATGTTTCGAGACCTTCAATATTGAACAAAGACAATTCATTGTTGTATACGTTATGAATGAAAAGAAAATAGTTTTCTACAAATCTCAATTTTAGCTTGAGTTTCAGGGACAATTCTGGCCGTAAATGAGTTTTTTCGTTGTACCTTTAATGTAATTTTACAACATACCACTAATGTTTTCGACAAGACAATTTGGGACATGAATCGGAGGATATTCAGAATTATAATGGAGCAATCAAATCGGGATCAGTATATATATATAAAGAAAGAATCTATTTGATGGATATTTCTTGACCAATAGGAATATAATCATTTGCACTTTATCTAAAAATATGAACTTGGTTTATACTTTTACTGGCATTTCAAAAATACAGACAGAATCCCACTAAAGTTCCACGAATAGAAATATATTGTTACAAATGGTATAGGAAAATAGTCAAAATAGAAATGATGAAATCATATGTCCATGGAATGAAAGAAAACTAGGGTAGGTCTAGCATAAATTAATTAATTTATTAAAATTTTGAGATAGAACATTTTCAAAATAAATATTTTTCAAAAAATATTGATCATTTATGCATGTATCATATTTTAATTTTTTTTCCTCTATATTATTAAATTTGTTGTATCTCTCAAAATTATACCTACCTAAAATACATACCGAAAACTAATTCCTCAAGGGGCATGCGCTGGACCATAAGGGAACATTCTATAAGTCTAGCCCATTAACTTTTACCTGAGCCCACTACAAAAATTTAAGCAGACATCATATTCGGTTAGCAAGAGCCCATTATCATTTCTCTGCGTGTACTGAGTACTAACATTGCCACATGTAGCATACCGGGGATGTTGGTGCCTGACGATTAGATCTTATAGCAGACCTAAAGTAAGTATCGATACAACGAATGTAATTTATTTGATTTGAAAATATTTTATATACAGAACATATTCCAATTTGTTTTATACACTAATACACATACACCAACCTTGTTTAAAAATACGATGGCTTGTATAGTTTCGATCTTCGTTTGTTTTCTTTTGTTGTAAGATATTTCCGTTTAGCGGATAAATCTTCCGGTTAGACCGGTAGTTGCTCTTCCGATTCGTTCGGATTTTGTTTCTCTTTTATAGGATAGGTTTTCGTCATCCACGGCTTTGTGGTGATTATGAAACCGAATCCCGGTGATGGTTATGTGGTGTCCATTCCCCCTATTTTATGGATCTTGTCCTTTTTGGTCGGGAGTAGTAAAACCTCCCCAAAATTCCTCCAAATTTAAGGCCTTACTTGAAGGTGTTGGTGGATGGATTGGCCTTTTGAAGCGACAGACGGTGGCAATTTAAGGTGGTAAGAGGACTCTAAATGACCAAGCTCAGATTTTCCTATAAGGAGATTGCAGGTAAACCAATTATACATGATAACCGACGGATGAAGCTATGCGGTGGTGGTAGGTCTTCGCCGGAATTAATTTCAGACAGTGAAAAAGCCACCGGAAGTGGATTTTCCTGCATGCTTGCCACGTAGCATCTGCTTCATTATCTAACTTGCACGTGTTCTTCATTTGTATCTGATAATTAATTGTGTGGCTCTTGTTTCTCATGTAATATTGGTTAGCCATTTGGGCTTTAAATAAAAAGCATGTGACGTCAAAAAAAAAAATATATACCATGGCAATCTTTGCCAAATATTTGGTAGAACTGTGCATGTGTGCATTCTTTCTGCATCGTTGTAGTTTCTGTTACACATGGAATATAATGATCCCACGTGATATAGTGGAATTTTAAAGAGATTCGGTTTACGCTGATATTTTTGTTAGTTTTTATTGGAATATCAAGGTTTATTCGGAACCACAGAGTTTGTCTTATTCCATATGCAACTGAAAGTATTTATACATACAACAGTCATAGGTTAACCATAACCCTATACAATATTAAGCTAAGACTTTGTATAATTAAGCATATTGGTTAATGAATAAATTGAGAGAAATTATTTCACTACTAGGTTTCCTCTAAAATCTATCACATGAAGATCTCCAATGGTTAAAAAAAAATACATATTAAAATTGAACACGATTAAGAATTTTTGTAAAAATATCAGGCGATTGAATGTAGACATGAATGATATGTCCAACGATGGTTGCATGCCCAATGTATTCGGCTGATTCATGTATACTCCTGAAATTATTTTGAAGAATATAGGAACGAGACCATCCATCTCTTCATTAAAGCAGCAAAAGTGATTTTGAAGAATCTTCCACCACTGGGTGACGACGCATCGTCGTATGACAATGATACCATGATGAACATTGAGAATTATTTGTCCGCTAATAAGGGTGGTAGGTAAAAAGCATTTGAATACTTCATACACGTCCAAACCAATGAAGTTGAATATAAACTAGCTCCAAACTAGTTGATACTGTAACACCCGAATTATCGACTAGAAGTCAACGGCCAAATATCAGTCAACTTAATATTTTTTAATTGCTCTTAACAGTTTCTTTACATTATATGGTTAATTACAACGTTTTTAGACTAAATACTACACTGCCTTGAGAAAGTCTTCACCATTACCACTGCTCTTTCCTTGCCATCATCTGGTCTACCTCCTTGGTTACCTATCCTACCACTTTGGTAAGGCGTGAGTATTGAATATTCAGTAAAACGGTCTTCTCCGTTCCACAACTTAACATATCCTAATCTACTCGTAACCATTATAATCTCATCATAGTACCCAGTACTCTGTGTCAAGGCACTTCACAAGTGACCTTCACATTTACCCATTCAATTCTCACAATTTACTTCCGTCCTAAGCAAGCTTATTCCGTATCCATTTATTATTAACCAGGAACATTCCTATCAACTGGTTTAACAGCTACACTTCTCTACAGCAATCTCTCACGAGAATTACTGTTATTCGGCCGTCGGCAGAATTTCTACTCTATTTTCATCTAACCTGACCCGTGGTCAAGTTAGGTATTTGTGCCACTTTTTCAGGGCAAACATAAACAATGCAGAACGCATGCCCATACATACGCCCTATGCAATATATAATTCTAGTGGCCTTGTGAACTGACTATCCTAACGTTTTAATATGCATTCTACTCGACTCTTTCCTACAGTTCACAAGAAATGTTTCTACTTCCATTTTAACCTAGTTTTTAATACCTCTACATTCTCAAAAATAGTCGAAGCATTTCATACAATACCTTTGCCCCGTATGGTCGGCCCTAGGTAAGCATGACTACCCCACCCATGACGCATCTATGGCCATACGGATGCCATCCCTGCAAAAATACACACATAAAACTATCTGTTAATTGTGGAAGACTTAGATACCAAATTGTATTCTTATTCAATATTTGTTCTTCCTCTAACCCCGAATCGTATAAGTCTTAGTTTGAGTTTGTTTGAACCTCTCGAGCGCTTCTCAAACTAATCTGACCAATAGACTTTTTGTCGGGTTGACTAAGGATCGATCGAACAACCTAATGGTAAAGAAACCCGGCAAACAAGCGAACCAACAAGTTAAGACATTTCTTATGATCAAAGTCCTTATTTTAGTTATAATTATCCATATAATGAGTCCCCAGAGGTAATCACAAAGTTACATATGTCAATATCTCATTCCACCTTGCGGTAGCATAGTTGTGTAACAGCACCTATGAACAAGTACTTCCTGAACTTAGACAATCCTCACTTGAGCGTCTATCTTACCATATCTCTATTTCCATGATTTAGAGATGATCAATCGATTTATTTACCAATGACTGCGACCAGGTCAACACTTGGCTCATGGTAGCTCCCTAAAAGGGTATAACTACGCCTATGCAAGACTCAATTCAAAAATAACAGTAAACCATCATTTCACACTTCCTAAACAATCCTAACATTATGAAATATGATTAGGACTGTAGAACTCCCAGAGCTCTTGTCCTTCTCACCAAACAACGAGTCACTCTTTCCTTAGCCTTAGTTAACACAAGTTTCCCCGAGCATATGGTTGAGATCACATGGCGTGTCCTCGGCGCATGTATTCAATCCATAGCCAACATATGCATAGATCAAGTATGTGTCTAGACCATATACAATGAACACATACGAGTTCTTAGTTTAATCGCCATGATTCAACCGTATGCTCTGTTATTATGCCTATGGCTAAGCTTAAGCTTATCCTTACGGCCTTGTGCTAGTTTTTGATTGAGGTCCTTATTGATCGTAGATCAAGACCTTACCAATCCGCGGACAAGTGCTTTCTAGGTTAGCATTGATGCGCTCTCTGCTCCTACATTGCCCGTACAAACCTTAGACATGATGAACTGAGGCAATCCTGAGGCCATACCGGTATCATCTCCAGATCGTTATGCTGAGGAAACATCGAGGCCGTACAAACATAACCAATACATGAACCCTTTACGTACCGGACCATCGTCCGTTCCATCGTACCACATACATACAGATCCTATCCGTTTCTTCATACCACGGACGTACTGAATTGTCATTCATCATCCCACCGTGTATGCATGAACAACTACCCTCGCGGTCCATCGTCGTCCCACGGGCGTATGTGTGACACCCCAGTTTCAGGGCATATGCGGTATATGCGATTTATGCGGAGAGACTTTAAAGAATTGATTTGGCTACCTATATCACCAAAATGCACTTATCTTTTCGGTCACAGGTCTTGAAAAAACTCGAGAATTAAGCGTGCTTGAGTTGGAGTAGTTTCAGGATGGGTGACCTACTGGGAAGAGATTTTCAGTATCGTGTGAGTGAGGTCAAAATATGAGGAAAGATCGCGTGGTGATTTGCAGGGTCAGTAAACATGACTTTAGAGCTTCCCAGACTAACGCACCGACCGTCGGAGAGTGTGGGCTCACGGGACGAGAGTGGACATGGAGCCCATGGATAGGGCGGTCGGGGCGTTACAATTGGTATCAAAGCAAACCCTGACATCTGTGAAGAGTCAGATTGTCGGGGTAACGATCTTGGTATGCGCAACGAGGACGTTGCGATCTGTTAGTGGGGGTGATTGTGATACCCCGGTTTCAGGGCATATGCGGTTTATGCAGAGAGGCTTAGACGAATTGATTTGGATACCTATATCACCAAAGTCCACTTATCTTTTTGGTCACATGTCTTGAAAGAACTCCAAAGTTAAGCGTGCTTGAGCTGGAGTAGTTTCAGGATGGGTGACCTACTGGGAAGTGATTTTCAATATCGTGTGAGTGAGGTCAAAACACGAGGAAAGATCGCGTAGTGATTTGCAGGGTCATTAAACATGACTTTCGGAGCCTCCCAGACTAACGCACAGACCGTCGGAGAGTATGGGCTCACGGGCCGAGAGTGGACGTGGAGCCCATGGAGAGGGCGGTCAGGGCATTACAGTATGAATAACCCTCCATCGTAAGCATACGTACGGATCTCATCCGTACGTATCACTTAGGTACATTGATCATGCCCTTGGCTGGTTCCCAGAACCACGTCGAATTTTTCTCGACCCATATCTACTCTACCCTTAACTCATACTACTAACTACTACATGAACACTACAATGGTGAAAAGAAGAAAATGTATATTTTAAGTACGGATCGCGCCTTACCTTGGCTTTGAACCTCTCTCCTACGAACTTGGGGCGTTGAGTTCCTTCTCAAGCTCCTCCTTATTTTTTAGCTCCAAAAAGTTTCTCTTTGGCTCTGGAGTTTAGAATATTTTCGGTCGTTTAGAATAATGAGCTCTCCTTGCTCACTATTTATAAACCACCTAATGCCCTAGGAGGATATTCAATTTCCTTATTTTTCTCCTCCTGCTTACTATACGGGCCAAACCCGCATGATTCCTTCCTTTTCTCCTCTTTAAGTTGGCCGCCACCTCCTTTACTTAGTCACCACGTTTTTTCCTCTTCTTCCAAGGAAATTTAGAGTTTTTTTTTCCCTAAAATTCCTACGGGCCTCATAATTTCGCCTACGGCCCAACCCATTAACTCCCCATCACTTTCTCCATATTTTTACCTTTTTGTAGAACCATTTACCTTTCATGAGCCAATTATTAGATTTCCATTCTCTAATTATCCACACTCCAACTATTCTTAAGTGCCGAAAGGCTCGTGAACACGGGATTTTAAAAATTCTCCCCCCCCCCCCCCCTCGTCGTTCTTCTAGAGGATTTGTAGATATGATCTTCTTAAGTGGGTTTCCTTCCCACGTTAGACACTTGGGCTCCTCCGAGACTAAGTGTACATCAACTGATTGTTGACATACATTACTACGAAGTCATCTAGGTGGTGCTTTGAAAATCGTGATCGTCATTTCACTGAAAGTTTCAAGGGCGTTGAATAATATGTTGAACATGGTGTTTGTCTTTGAAGAGTGTTGCTCCGCGCAATTTGTTCGGTATTATCTTGGTATTAGTAAGCTTATATTTCTCCTTAATTCCATCCCCGGTGCACAAGGCCTCTATTTTTATATAAAAACGAGTGTTGATGTCTCCTTGGTTGAGTGGTACAATTTCTTGATGCTTCTTGTGTCATGTCCTCCTCGTTAGGCCGTTTGGTATGCTGATATCATACCAGTTAAGCCATCATCGTCTAGAGAGACCTGTCCATCATTGGAGATGTTGTACATATTAAATCAATCGTCACGGAGCGTCTGTCCATCATAGAAGATGTCGTACATGCATAGCCGTTTGTCGAGGAGTGCTTATCCATTATTGGAGATGTCGTACATGGAGAACTGCATTATAAAGACGTATGTGGAAGTTGTTCACCTTAATCGCATAGACATCAGGTAGTTTAATATCATCATAATAGGATTAGATCAAATATAATCTAATGATGATATAATATCTAATAATTCATACGATTAAAAAAGACACATCAAAACTTTTTGAATCCGATTCATTAATCAGACCATAATGAAGACCTTCTCGGTTTGGGTTCCAATCTGATTTCTGTAATGATGAAAATTTAATAAATTAGATAGAGTTTCACTTAACTTGAAATCGGGAACTCAATCTTTCTGTAGCAATATACAATTATATATTGGTAATAGGATGGGAGATAAGGGTCCCCCACAATTTCTTTAATTAAAATAAGACCGATTACACTTGGATGTTCCGTGGCCGCTCAATCCCACTTGCATCCTCCAACACAATTGAATTGACAGAAACAAAACTAGAATTAAACATATGAAAACCTAAAGGTATTGAAAACGCATAGTTCTCTAATCCATCTGCTAGATGATGAGCTTCCTTATACACGTGAGAAATACTGACTATCTAGTCCTTTGCAAAAAACACCATGGCACAAGCGTACCAGGAACGACAACAAATGTGAATCACTTATCCCTGCCCTCAAAAAACCGACCACAATCTTCGAGTCTACATTTATCTCCAGGCGCGTGATCTCCTGCTCCCAGGCTATATATAATTCATAGTAGACTCCCTCGGCTAACGGTGCCGAACATATTCCTATATACAGAGCAAAACCGATAAGCCAAACTCCTCCTCAATCCCGCAAAACCCGACCCACTGGGTTTCCACATGAAGCGCCATCTGTATTCAATTTAACCAATCCTTCTCCCGGCCGGACCCACTAAATCATTATCTCCTCTCAGTCACACCGTAAGACTGAGCTCCCAAAGTTTTGTGTGCAAGTGACACCTCCTTTGCAAGATCTTTGATAAACCGAACACGACTTAGCATTTCCCATTACTATCAAAGACAATTCCGCACCTCCACTTCCACCCCTACCATATCACCATCGCAAATCTCGTCGATCACAGACTTCCTTCTGTTACGGTATTATGCCCCAAGGTACCATAAATCCACTCCAATAATGATATATCAAAGAAGCATTGAAGTCTCCTCCGAGGGACTAACCGACAAAACCCCGCCATTTGCTGGGGAATCTCGAATAACATGAATAATGGTTTCTTCGCCACTTTTAGAAACTTGACATAATCCTGAATCACAGAGATGACGTCGATGCCTCTCAACATTAGTCATCAATGCTTCCTGCACAACTAAGCAGAGAAAAACTCAAACTCTTTCCGGTACGATGACTCACCATACTCTCTCAAACATTTTTCCCATACATAGTCTTGGATTCTTGTCTCTTGTCAACAATGAGTAAGCCGACCTCACTGTAAACCTTCCTAACAATTTAGTGAAACAATCTATCTATCACTAATAATGACTGAAACTAAAAAAAAAAACAAATTATAAATCTATATAGAATTACGAAATATTGTTGCGTTAAATAGTTAGTATATTCCAAATAATGTTCTTATGTGTAAAATTCATTATAAAAATTAATGACTACTAAAACACATTAACACAACAGCCAAATACTATCACACAAGTTAAGAAACATATATAAACAACAGTGTACAAATAAAAATAAACAACATGAGACATAAATTTAATAATAGCCGTCACTGATCATATCAAACTTTTCCTTCAGTGTTTGTTGCCACCGTAGGATCCAACTCCAACCACCGTAGGGCGCCGTGATCGAACGGCGTCTAAGGTAAGGTTGAGAGGCTGAGAACTAAAGAAATCAGAATAGACTTCCATGAAAAAATGTTCAACCACATCGAGGTAAGCAACGTAACGAAGACGAGAGTAAAAATGCATAAACTCTCTAACATCTAAGACATGTTCTTCATTGATTATCATATCATCATTCATCATTTTCTCCATCTCCTTCAGCTTTTGATGAACAAGCTCAACCTTTGGTTTGGAAAAGAGTGTCTCGTCTCTGTCTCTGCTTCTTGCTTGTTGAATCAAAGCTCGATTTTTGGTCACATAGTCTCTTGGCTTAGGTTGAAACTGCTTCTGTATGGATGATGATGATGTGATCATGTTTGAGTTTGGATGGTGATTGTTGATGGAGGTATTGTTAGGTGTTTTGGGTAGTTTCTGATACGTACCATTGTTGGAGAATAATGATTTGAAGTTGTCAATAGTTTTTTGGAAAAACTTTCTTCTGTTGGAGATTGAGTTTCTAAGAACCATCTTTTTTTTTTTTTTGGTAATTCTGAAGAGGATTGAGAGACAGATCTGTTTTCTCTTATTACTTGTCTTCTTCTCTTGAGTTTGATGATTTGTCCTCACAAAGCTCTTGTTTATATTAAAAAAATGTTGAAAAATTGAAAGGCTTTAAGACTTAAAACAGTGGGATGGTTATATATATATGTAGCTGTAATAACTAAGGTATCTCTAAGCAGGCAAACATCAAATACCATGGCTACAAATGGTCACAACTTTTGGAAATGGATACATTTATGAAACTATATTTTATTTTCCATTCCCTAAAATAGTATTATTTGTAGCGGTGCCCAATGTTACAACCAACTTTTTTTGGTTTTTTAGAAAGTATATTACAACAATTTATAAACAGAAGGATTCTATCAATAATAGTTTAATAATAACTAACTAGATTTTGACCCGCACTTTGTGCGGGAATATACGCTTTATATGTTGTAAAGTAAAATTTCGGATTGTGTCTTATATAATATTTTCAAATTGTGATATTGATTTTTTTATAATGAATAATCATTGTAGTTGGTATAGATAAATTATAATATTTAGTTTTGTGCATGTACGTATGTATGTCGTATCAATTATTTAGTTTTGTGCATGTACGTATGTCTGTTGTATTAACTTATGGAATAAAAATGGATTCTAATATGGCAAACATACTTAATCTCTATGTAATAAAACAAATATAAAATAAGTTAAAAAAACCAAAACATAAATTGTAGGTGTAACCCCGAAGATTTGATCGAAAATGCAAAACAATAATACTTGAGAGTCTCCATCGCCGAAGATTGATCAAACTCTCTAATGAGGTTCAGAAACTAATCTGTTAAAAAAAAGGAAAAAAAATATTTAAAAAATGAAGTACTTGTTGTAAGAGACGAATTTGAAAGAAGTTGAATAGATGAATATCCATACCTTCATCACATCACACAACAATTGCGAGTCAATATCCGACACGGTAGAATTGCACTCAACTATACTCTTGACGTTCACAACCCGACCAATAACATCTAACATACGAAAAATGGTTATGTTAGGGGAGATTTTGAATTAAATAATTTTTTTAATACACATAATTAATTATTAACCATACCAACACAAAATTCTGGACTTAGTGAACCTTGTTTTATATCTTCAAACTCAGCAAAGTCAAAGTAATAACCAGAACCTTTTGATGGTACGCATCTAAGATAAGTGGTTGAGAGCCACTCAATCTTAAATCGGTGTGGTGTAGGCCTGAACGGCCCGGCTATCCATGCTAGCCGAAAGTTTGATAAAATCATCCATTTATCTTCGACTAAGTATTTATCCCAACATTGAATATAATTTTCGGGCATGGTTACTTGTATCTTGTCTGCCTAAAATTGTAAGAAAAACATAGTTAGGAAATCATATGGCAGTAGTAAATGTTAGATATAAGAGAGAAAAAAAAATAGTGTATATATGGACGATCCAGCAATCTGGAATATATGGAAACTAACCTTTTCATCAACCATGATGAGCTCGAATGTTTCATATCCCTCTGAAGAAAGTCTGAATTTTCTGAGCAATTTAACTCTAATTCTCCATTCACTGACAAATGGATTCAAGTTGGCAACGTTGAACAAAGCCATAGTTTCTCAATAAGTGATTTGGGGGTAAAGAAATAAAGAAGTAAACATAAGCGTAACAATGAATGGATACATGTTCTCTCCTCAAATCTAATTAAATTTGTTTGATCTTGCCTAATAACCATATTCTCTACACCGAAATTTGGGGGAGATAATATGTAAAAAAAATATTATTGCCTTATACCGAAATCTACAATCAAAAGTTCACATTAAGAAAATATCAACTACCTTATTTACCTGTTAGTAACTAAATATTCTTTCCATAAATCACTCGAAATTTGTTTTATGCCAAAATCTTAAATTATATATTTTCTTGCCTTATAACAAAATAAAATTGTTAATTAATGGTTTAAATATAATTCAGTTATGGAATCATCTATAATTTGATAGTCCGAAATACCTAAATCACTTTCGTTTTTTGGAATAAATAAGGTAAATTATATATTTCGAAGAAACAAATAAAGAAATTCGGTTAGACAAAAAAAGAAGATAAGATTTTTAAATTTGAAAGAGTTAAATTATATACTCCAAGTTATTCGATTAGTTAATGCCAATTTATTTTAATTTCTTGATGAATTAAAATAAGACTAATGCATCAAGGAAAAGATTTAGAGAATTTGGAAAAAACAAATAAAGAAGGTAAGATTCTTTAAGTTTAAATAAATTTAAATATTGTAGTAAATTTCGATTTTGGAAGTTATATGGTAGATTTTTTTGGTTAGTAGGGTATATTCTCAAAATCCTACTATCATGCTTCTATCTTAGAAATCTTTATATAGTAGATTTACGTATCAAATATCAAAAGCTTTCTTCTAGAATAATTTAATGAGATTTTAAATTAGGAGTAAGCAGAAGATGGTTTTTTATTTATTGTTTTCTTATGGTTTGGTGTTTAATTTGATTAATAAGTTAGAATATACAAATGGAATAAGTTAAGGAAACAGAGCAATATAATTTGTAACTTAGACCACAAGCAAGACACGAATTTATACATTCTCTTTACCAAATGTATAAAAAACCTGATTTTATTTCAATAAATAAAAGAAGCAAAATAATATCCCAAAACACCAACAGAATTACCAAAAATTCCAAAATTACCCATTTCAATTGAATTTCTCTAGTTATAAATCAGTGGCAATTGCTGTAATATCTGAAAGGATTTTGGACATTGTATTATAACTATTTGAATTTATTTCAAAACCACTAAAAACAAAGATAGTATGGAAACTCAACTAACCTGAGTGGGGAAGGAACGGACATTGGCGGTGTTTCCTCTCCATAGAGAACCAAACCCTTCATCCTTTACCGTCCTACCGAAACAGTCACCTTTGTGCGGGAACTTTTGCCGAGTCTCCTCTTCAGTGAGTTTCTTAACACTCTGCCTTCCAGCTTCACTCTCCTGATACAACAACAACAATCTACATCAGTTTTGATTCCTCAAAACCCATTACACAACTAAATAGATTGAGTCTCAAAGGAGATTCAGTAAACTACAGAACCAAAGTAATTTTTTTTAGTCAATCTATATTAGTTATTAAGAAATTTTTTTCTTTAATATCATAAACTTCAAAGATATAATTCATGACTTACATAACAAACGGGAAGATTGCAAAAAAAAATAAATCCATTGTTTTCAATTATTTTAAGGATATATAAAATTTTATATAAAAATGTATATATATATATAAAACGAAAGCTTATTTCATAGGTAGATCTTTGCAAACAAATGGAATGTAAAAAATAATGAAAGGACTCAAGAAATGGAGTAATGAACTATCTTAGACAAATGGATCTCGACAATCTAATCGAAAGGAGATTCAGTAAACTATTAGAACCAAAGTAAACCACCTCACACACATGCTCTTGCATTATTTCAGAAACACAGCCGAACAAAAGTATAAAAAACAAAACAAAAAACATAACACGACATGGAGAACCAAAACCAATCTACTCAAGTCCAAATTTCTTCCTGAGCTCAGAGACGAATTCAGTAACCTTGTGAGGATCAGGTAAAGACTTAGCCACAGTCTCTCTCTCCAAACACTTCTTAACCCAAACCATAGTTACCGAACTTCTCAAAAGCAGGAAACCAAGTGGAGAATCCAATCAATGCAATGTCTACATACCCAAATTCATCACCACCAAAGTAAGGTTTATCTCCTAGCTCAGATTCAAGAGTCTTGAGTATTTCAATAAACTCTTTCTTAGCTGCTTCGAGCTCCTCACCTTTCGTTGTCCATGTCTTCCTAGATACATCATACACCTGATCCATTGCAAAATAGTAACATAAACATCAGAACTCAGAACAAAGCTCAAAACTTGTTGTCTACAAAGCAAAAGCCCTAATCATCAAACTATCTTAGATACATCGAGCTAATGTCATAACTCAGAACAAAACTCAAAACTTGATGTCAAAATAGCAACAAACCTAACCTTTAATGATGTTGTTTTCTTACATGTTGTTTGTTTCCTAATGATGTAACAACACAATAACTCATCGTCTTCCTTCTTCGTTTGGCTACTGAAACTCCGATTCAGAGCCGCGGATCGATTGCTATAGAAAGAGATCGAGAACCGAAGAAGAAGAAGAAGAAGACACGCGGTCAATTCGTTTAACAATCAAATCGAATTGACAGATTAAAAAGAAGAAAAATATCGTCGAACCTCGTCCAAGAAGAAGATGAAGAAGAAGAACAATCTCGTCGAAGCAGATTGTCGAAGAAGAAGAAGAGATCGATTGCTATAGAGAGAGATCGATTTTTCAGAGCCGCGGATCGAAATGCTCTCGTTGAAGAAGAAAGAAGAAGAAGAAGAAACCCTCGATGACCCAGATTTTTTTAAGGCAGAAAATTACATTTTTGCCATTAATGAAACGGGTCGGAACCGGGTCGCGCCCCAAGATCCGCGTTTTTTACCGAAATCCAGGTAAAAAAATGTCCGAAATTGATCTTAAAATTACTGAAATTGCCATTGAAAAATTCCAAAATTACCCATTTCAATTGAATTTCTTATAGTTTAAAATTAATGGCAATTTCAGTAATAACTCGTAGGATTTTGGACATTGTTCTAAAATGACTTCTCTTTTAATATAATAGAGATCCTCTAAAAAAAATGTTCGATGGATATTTCTATTTTACCAATTTTTTACTTATAGTGTTTACACTTGTTTTCTCGATCGTTTTGGTTGTGTTTCTAATTTTCGTTAAGCTTTATTCATTTGCATTCTGATTATTTCTATTACTTGCATGATTGCTATTCATACCAAATGATTATTTTTGTGTTTTTTATGGTCACTTTTGTCCGTCGAAGACCAATGTTTTTAAAACCGGACCGGGAAACGAACCGGAACAGCTTCCGGGTCATGAGTCAATTCGGTTCAACCGGGTCCAACCGGATTTATATACTAATTATAATTATATAAAATATACAGATATAATAATAGATTTAATAGTATCTTAATCAAATATGTACATATGGTAACAGATTTATTTTATTTCCTCAAATATATACATAGATTAGTATAGGAAACCCTTCAGTATACTACATTTATTACTACAAACTAAAAAAATATATATTTTATGAATTATTTGTACAACACGTGTACCTTAATTTCCCTTCTCTTTTTTTCTCTCCTCCAAAACGATCAAGAACATACTCGTCAGCCTTTGTTTCATGTTTCATCTCTTTCTATTCTTTTCAATTTTGTAATTTTTTCATGTTTTCATGAGATTCTTACATCAATTTACAAACATTCTAATGCAAATCCAAAAAAAGTTTCGCCGACAAACAGAATCAGAAAGAATTGTAAAAGACAATGAAGAAAACTTATGAACCGGGTTTTATGTTACCAAACCGGATACACACCCGGTTCCCGGTTTAATCCGGTTTGACCGCCGGTCCAGTCCGGTTTTCAAAACATTGGTCGAGACGCTCCTGTTCTTGATCGTTTTTTTTTTTTTTAATTACCGAAAAAGTCCATACTTTTCTTGGTCTACCTATATATTTTATATATGATATGATTTTTTCAATAAAATAAAATTATTGTGAATAACGAAAATAAGCTCTACGAAAATTATTACTGCCTTTCATCATAAACATGTTGGTCCAATTGATAACACAAACAGTATAAATTTTAATTTTATGGCAAAAAATAGCGGTTTAAGATGATTATACAATTAAAATCAACATAAATAATAATGAAAGAAGAAAATACAATAAAAACTAATGGTTTTATTTTTTCACACTACTCTACTGATTAGTTATACAGGAGTTTGTACAAGTTATAACACATATGTGTTACTATTCAAAGCCAGTATACCTTATTGGTGATTTTACATTTATTTGTTAAAGAAAATATAAGGGTATACAGTTTAATGACATAGCTCATCTTAAAAAAACATTGTTTTGATAGAAAATAAATTATTTAAAATGTTTCCTACTAGATGTAGTTTAAACAATAACTTCTTCTAAACCAAAACTCTCGTGGAAAAAAAAAGAGCTGGACTACTGAAAAAAGAAATGTAAAAATGTGGTAATCCGGAAGAATTCAGAAAAGTAGTTTACCTCTTTAATTAAATATGTTAAGCAGGAAAAATCACAAGAAAACTAGATTAAATCACCAAAAAGTCATTTTAAAATGGAGAAGAAAATGGTTCTTAACTTAGACTCTAATAGAAAGAGTGAAGTAAGAGAGAGGACATCCTTTTAAAGATAGATCTGTTACAGTAGTTTTTGGTTGTTGGTTTGGCACCATTCTATTTTAGCTACTTTTGATTTTTCTATTTTACCAATTCTATATCCACCCACTCTTTCTTTCTTTTTATTATCTTAGGCATGAAGCTCATATACGAGACCACAAATCTTGTTATGTTTTTATTTTTCTACTATATCATTTTGTTTTCATTCGTTTTAGAGATTTTTAATCAACTTTTCGTTATTAAATCTCTTCAGATTTTAAGAAATGTATAATAAGAAAGAATACTCTTAGGATCAATATTCGAATAAGAAAAAATAAATTATAGTCGGAAATGGTGTGGATATGCACGTTTTCAGCTAAAAAGTGAGTTTTTATATTATAAAAGCTGTGATTTTTGTTGTTGTTCTTTTTCTATTGTCATTTGTGCATAATGAACATGTTTTTTTTTTGTTTCTACTTTTCTTGGATCCCCTTCCTATTATTTGCAAAGTTGTTTTATTGATAGATATTAGGTGTTTTAATTGTTTTAATTTCATTGGTCCATCCTTCAAAAAATGATGACTTGGAATAGTGACATGGAATGGTGAAAAAGATGACATGGTTTTTCACTATTTTAATTATTTGTTTAATTTGAAAACATATTTATATTTCCAGAATTAATAATTTCTTCCCAACCAAAAAAAAAAACAATTTGGTGATCCATGCTATGCGGAATTAATAATTTCTTCCGAACCAAAAAAAAGAATAAACAATTTAATGTCGTAGGTTGTTTTATTGGTTTGTTCAAGAAATATTGTGGAAGTTATATGGTATATTTTTTTGGTTAGTAGGGTATATTCTCAAAATCCTAATATTGTCGAAGAATTTAAATTCTTCTTTCTATCACGGAAAAGATTTCACATTACTAAATAACTTCTTTTCATAACAAACTATTTATATTTCAATTTTGATGTATATTTCGGTTTTGATTTCTTTTAAGGATATTCCAAAATATACTCTAAATATCTAATAAGATATATAACTTATCATACAATCACGTAAAAAACTGAAAACATTCTACTAACTCTATATATATGATTTACCTAAACAATATTTCTATAGATCAAAAACTCACTCCATCTATTCTAACCTATTATCATAATGTCTATCATACCAAAACAAAATTCTCCTTTCATACTTTTTGAAAATCTTTTGCCATCTTCAGAAAAACAAAAAATCAAAGCTCAAATCTTTGTTTTGTGGAAATCGTTCAAATCCACAGGAAAAAGTGATGAGATTCCCAAACGCTTGTGGAGTCATCACGGCGTCTAATTAGGGAGCCTCATGAAGTCCATAACTTAGGAGAGTTTCTTGTGTGTTGGTTTTGCAGTGTGATAATTTGACACAAACCGGTCCCTCATATAATTTCATGGTTTAATGGTGACGGTCTTGGTATTATTAAAACACATAGATACCCATATATTTTTACATGTTTTATTCGTTTCGTTAAAAAAAAAAAATTAGTTTCATTCTTTATTATACCCTCTCCACACTTTTGTCTTTCTCATATGTTTGTCTTTGCGTCTATTAGGACCGAGTTTACATATTTCAATTCCAAGTTTAAGATTTTATTTTTTTATTATGGTTGATTAATTTTTAGAGATGTGATTTTTTAGAAAGCAAAAGAAAAAAGAAGAGGGAAATTTTGTTCATCTCTAGGGTTTAGATTATGAAATTATGATGTTGTTTATCTTTGTTTTATTTTCAGTTTAGCTAATGAAATTATTTAAATACAATTTGAATACAAATCTATTTTAATCTAGAAGAAGTGGAGTAAAACTTGCAGGTCATGATGATAAGCGAGCAAAATGAACTCTTGAAGTATGTTTTCTATTTTAATTTTAGTTTTTGGTTCTATTTAATTTTAGATAACAAAATGATGTGTATTGATTACATTTTGATTCCCGAAATTACCAAATTAATTTCATATCTTTAACTCTAGAAAACAAAATCATATACTTTAATTTTACTACTAAATCATAAATCAATACATACATTTTATCATTATATATCATTTAATATGTAAATTTTAAAATATATTTATGTATGTATAAATCGTGTTTGAACGTTGTTTCACCAAACAAAAAAAGTGTTTGTATCACATGAAAAAAACTATTTGTTTAGTTTTACGTTATTTCTCTTGAAGTTTTGCATTTGTTTGTGTCTTCAAATTTTTGGCTTTTATTTCAGCACGAATATAAAAATTACAAAACAAAAATACCTTTACTTTCAAGATAACACTCAACTATTAGTAATATTATGCAACATGTATTATTTTTTTAAACAAACAATCATGCATATTTAATGTTCTAAAATTTGCTAAATTCTTCTTTTCATATATTAAAATGATCTTATATATCTAAAAAACTCATACCCGCACACGGTGCGGGCCATCCACCTAGTTCCCTAAATAACGTAAGTTGAACAATGACCCTTTTCATTTTCTTTTATTAAATTATTTTTTAAACAAATACTTGCTCCAAATCAACCATGTAATCTTACTTAACAATTTAATTAAATCAATAAAAAAATATAAAACTAAATTAAAGGTGGGGATCACTGATTATCTCCTTACATGTCTTTCTTTTTAGTTTCCTTCGTTTTTCTATAATCTTTTTTTAATTTTTTTCTGTTTAATTTTCCATGTAATTTAATTAACAAACTAAAACAATTAATAATATCTAAATGAAATAATCAGATACAATCATTAAAAATGTTGTATATATGTCTACTTTTATGTTCTTTTATTAGGGTTTATTCTCTCATAGTAGGGTTTATTATCTCCTTCAAATCTACTAAATTATTAAATAAAATATTTTCAATTATTCAATATTTTATGTTTATCTATGAGGATTTAGGCTAACATCTTAGGGTTTAGTGTTCATCTAAATCCACCAAATTAGTCAAATAAGGTGTTTTAAATCATACAATATTTTACGTTCATTTGTGAGGGTTTATGCTTCTATTGTAACATCTCGAAACCAAATAGGTGCTTTTTGGTGAGGGTGTCGATCAACACCATGGGGGGGGGGGGGGGGGGGGGGGGGTCGATCGACACCAGTTATTGCAGAATCGAGTTTTAAGATTTTTTACCGCGGTTTGGTTCAGTTTAAGGGAATAAACCTAGGGCCTCTGTATTTAAGTCTTTTATTAGACTTGTGGCCATTTTTGGGGGGATCAGAGAAATCATGTGAGAGAGGCAGAGAAGAGATTGTGAGAGTTTTCGAAGGATTGTCGCAAAGAAATCCCTCGGAAACCTTCTCGTGTGATTCCTCGAGCGTAGAGATAACCGTGCTGCGTAGCTAGTGGCGTTAGGGTTTTGTTCCTGCGAGTTTCAGCCTTGGTTCGTCGCTGTTCATCGTCGTCCCTCGTTCGTTCATTCTTTTCCCCTTTTTAATCCGAAATCAAGTTGAGTGCGTGATCGTGGTTACGGGACTAATTTGTTAGGAGATTGAGTGATTGATTTGTGATGATTATAATTGATATTCCTGTGTTTTTCGTGTGATATGTTGTGGCTTGGTCGTGATTGATCTTGTAGGAGGAAACGAATCGAGTATGCGAGAGGATTTGACTCGGATTCGGTTTCTGCGAGAGGTGTCGAACGACACCACTCTTTTTGATCGCGAGGTTTGGTTTTGAAATTGGAGTGTCGATCGACACCCAGGAGGAGTGTCGATCGACACCACTTGATAAATTGTGAAAATTGCATATATGTTGAATGATGATTGTTCGCGTAGTAATTGACATGTTATTTCCCTATTATGTAATCGGTAGGTGGGATGACCGCTTCACTGAGTATTTGTGATAATACTCACGCAAGTCTTATTTCCATATGTTGCAGGTAAAGTAAAGTAAAGTTTGAGATCGTGGAATCATGACTGGGATGAGAGGATGATAGGATGTATGTTTTGTTATGGTTGGTCTAGTGAGTCTATGGTCATAGGTTGCTAGATTGTTATTTATTCATTCCTGAAATTGGTATTTGAATTATTATGGAGTTATTGGATTATTGTATTTGGATTTAATTGATTTATGAGTTCCGCAGTAGAAATGTTTAGTTCAAAAAAAAAAAAAAAAAAGCTTGGTTGTTTCATTTTAGTATCAGAGCCCTTACGGTTCTAGGGCTGTTAGTAATTGGTTGATTTGAGACTGTGGCATGAATTGGCTATGAGTTGTTAGTTAATTCTAGGTGTTGTAGAGTCTTAGATCATCCTCTCCGAGCCTTCAAAGAGATCCATGGTATGTGATTGTTTGACCTTTTTTCTGTAAATTCTAGTATCTCAGAATGTGCTTTTGGTAAGTGTAGTGTGCGATGGCTAGAGTTTCGAGAGGTCATGGTGGCAGAGTTGGTGGCCGTGGAGGCCGAAGTCGAGGTCGGGGTTGTGTGACTACGTCGTTCCAGTGGGTGACTCAGAGTAAGTCGTCAGAGCAGGAGGATGTTTTGCCGACGTATCAGGATGATTCAGTGAGCAGTGTCCGTGTGGCGGTTAGGACTGCCGGTGCCAGAGGCAGTACCGGAGTTGCTGGTGCGATCAGAGGCCAAGGTTCGGGTTAAGCTACGGGCGGAGCTCAGGATCCGGAGGATCGTTTGGCAAAGATGCTAGCTTTGATTTTGGAGCGGTTACCGGTTGCGGTACCAGTGCAGGTTCCAGCGATGAATCCAAGGAAGTACTATCTAGTGATGTTCAACGAGATGCAGGACATTGGTCTTTTGTCCTTCTCGGGTGGAGGGGGACGAGAGGAAGCCAATGAGTGGAGGTTGAAGGTAGAGCATAGGCTTCGTTCTATCAGATATCCTGAGGAGTACCGTGTGGATCTGGCGGTAGGGTTCTTGGATGGTGATGCCTATCTCTGGTGGACAAGAGTTCAAGCCAGAAGGAGGCGGACAGTGTGGACTTGGGGTGAATTCTTGGGCGAGTTTATTGCTCTATGGATTGCAGTCCCGAATAACTTTTTCATTTCAGAGATGTGAGTTCTCCAGTTGTTGCTATTGATGTGATTTTTTTGCGGGGATGTAAGTTCCCTAATTACCGTTCACTCGTTGGATGTGTTCCAAAAGCGCGAGCGGTATGTATCCTTAGGAGCCATAGGATGCGTCCTGTGGTGTCAGGTAGTGGGAAGAATTAAGAGCAATAGGTATCTGTATCGTGCGAATAATCTTAGGATTAGCATGGTGATTCGAAGGTTAAGTATGCATCTTGAGGAAGATCAGTTGTGTGAGCCAAGGGTTCGTTGGAGTAGAGACGTTATGTTGTAAGTAATGGATATTTTTATCATGAGAAGTAATCCTAGTTTTAGGCGCTTGTACGCATATGAGTTGAATTACTCTACAGGAAACATTTTTTCTTATATAGATCCAGAGCTTGAGAGAGATGTACTGAGAGTGGCGTGGCATCGACATCGTTACCTCGAAGGAGACTTCCTGAGAGTGTGATGATGACGGTATATATATTAGTAGTTGATGTCATATCGTGGCACAGGTGCAAGACAGGATGTGGATCTCAGAGTCGAGTGTATGATTCCGTGTAAGACTGGTCAGAGGATCGTAGAGTGTGGTAAGTGTCAACTGGTGGTTCCTGTGTGGTGATGGTTCCTGAGGTTAGTCGTTGGAGTTTTAGAAAGGAATTTTAGACCTTGGTTTACGTTTCAAGTAGTTCTCAATGGGATATTTTTTACCATCCTGGTAAGGCGAACCAGGTGGCAGATGCTTTGAGTCGTCGATGAGTAATTTTGGCTTAAGAGCAGGATATCGAGTCGCTTGTGACCGAGAGTGGCACTTTGCGGTGGTGTGCTATTTCGCAGGAGCCGTTGGGTTTAGAGGTGCCTAATCAAGCGGATCTTCTGAGTAGGTTTCGAGTGGCTCAGGCGAGTAATCAAAGTTTGGTGGCTGCGTCGAATGGGACGATTCTTGTTTGCGGACGGGTTTGTGTACCCTAGGTAGAGGAGTTGAGGCAGGTGATTCTGCGAGAGGCTCATGCGAGCAAGTTCTCGATTCATCCTGGAGCAACTAAGATGTATCGTGATCTCAAGCGATACTATCACTGGGTAGGGATGAAGAGTGATGTGGCTGCTTGGGTTTCGAAGTGTAACACTTGTTCTTTGGTTAAGGCTGAGCTTAAGGTTTCGAGTGGTTTATTGCAGAGTTTACCCACTCCAGAGTGGAAGTGGGATAGGATCACGATGGATTTTGTGGTAAGATTACCAAACTCGCGGACCTTCGATGCGATATGGGTGATTGTGGATCGGTTGTCTAAGTCTGCACACTTTCTGGCCATCAAGAAGACAAACAGAGCGGCTGTTTTGGCTAAGAAATTTGTGAAGGAGATTGTGAGGCTGCGAGGAGTACCAGCCAGTATTGTGTCAGACCAGGATCCGAGATTTGCTTCAGAGTTTTAGGGAGCATTTTAGGCAGAGATTGGCACTAAGGTGCACATGAGTATAACGTACCATCCGCAGACATATTGACAATCCGAGAGGACGATTCAGACTTTAGAGGAGTTAATGCGGATGTGTGTACTGGATTGGGGTGGTCACTGGGTTGATCATTTGAGCTTGGTAGAGTTTGCTTATATTAACAACTTCCAGGCGAGTATTGGGATGGCTCCTTTTGAGGCTTTGTATGGGAGGTCGTGCAGGACACCCCTATGCTGGACCCACGTGGGGGAGCGAAGTATTCTTGGGGGAGAAGGTTCGAGTTGTGAGACTGAACATGAAGGAAGCTCAGGATAGGCAAAAGAGTTATGCGGATAAGCGTAGGCGAGAGCTTGAGTTTGCAGTAGGAGATCGTGTGTATCTCAAATTGGCTATGCTGAGGGGTCCTAACAGATCCATAGTAGAGAACAAGCTAAGTCTGTGGTTTATGGGTCTATTTCCGGTAATGGAACGGGTTGGGCCGGTTGCTTATCGGCTGGAGTTACCTCCGATTATGGAGGCAATTCATAAGGTGTTCCATGTTTCGATGTTGAGGAAGTGCCTACGTGAATCAGAGGGGCTAGCGGCTAAGATTCCTGAATATCTTCGGCCTGATTTGTCGGTTCTGGTAGTTCCTGTGAGGATCCTCGAGAGGAGACTCAAGGAGTTGCGTCGGAATAAGTTTCCTCTGTTGCGGGTTATGTGGGTTTGCGTGGGTTGCGAGGAGGAGACTTGGGAGCCTGAGGCAAAGATGAAGCTAAAGTTTAGGAAATGGTTCGATAAGCAAGTCGCCGTTTGAGCTTTATTTTTCTTTGTAGTCCCAGTTTCGGTTTTAGCATGTGTTGCTTTTGTTGTATTTTTGTTTTTGTTGTAACGATTATACTTTTTGGAGATTTATAAGATGGAGTTTCTTATTTATCCGTATTTATAAGATGAGTAGTTCTTATATGTTTATTTATGGGCCATTGTGCAGTCCTCTTATGAGATATTCCGGGTTAGGGAGTATCGTGTTTGACCACAGGAGGTAGTTCTAGTCGATATATGTTTATAGACGTTTTAGAATTTATTATTCTGGGGGTTGCGGTCCCGAGTAACTCATTTATTTTTAGGAACAATTAGTTCCCTATGTACCCGGAGCTCAAAGGTTGCGTCCTGAGAGTGGAAATGGCACGGTGTACCCGGAGCTCAAAGGATGCGTCCTGAGGGTGAAAGGGACACGAGACACCTATAGCTCAAAGGATGCGTCCTGCGAGTGGGAGTGGTGTGACACTGATAGCTCAAGGGATGCGTTCTGCGAGTGGGAGGGGTGTGGAATGAGTTAAGAGTGATAGATGTCTGGAAACGGCGTATAAACATGAGATTAGACGAGGGCCTCGGAGATCGGGTTTAGGATCTCGGGTGGTATTGACCGGTTTTGGGTCAAGTATGGGTCTTTGATAGATAGTTTTGTGAGGATTCGAGGACGAATCCAGTTTAGTGGGGGAGAATTGTAACATCCCGAAACCAAATACGTGCTTTTTAGTCGATCGACACCAGTTATTGCAGAATCGAGTTTTTAGATTTTTTTATCGCGGTTTGGTTCGGTTTAAGGGAATAAACCTAAGGCCTCCGTATTTAAGTCTCTTATCAGACTTGTGGCCATTTTTGGGGGGGATCAGAGAAATCGTGTGAGAGAGGCAGAGAAGAGATTGTGAGAGTTTTCGAAGGATTGTCGCAAAGAAATCCCTCAGAAACCTTCTCGTGTGATTCCTCGAGCGTAGAGATAACCGTGCAGGGTAGCTAGTGGCGTTAGGGTTTTGTTCCTGCGAGTTTCAGCCTTGGTTCGTCGCTGTTCATCGTCGTCCCTTATTCATTCGTTCTTTTCCCCTTTTTAATCTGAAATCGAGGTGAGTGCGAGATCGCTGTTACGGGACTAGTTTGTTAGGAGATTGAGTGATTGATTTGTGATGATTATAATTGATATTCCTGTGTTTTTCGTGTGATATGTTGTGGCTTAGTCGTGATTGATCTTGTAGGAGGAAACAAATCGAGTCTGCAAGAGGATTTGACTCGGATTCGGTTTCTGCGAGAGGTGTCGATCGACACCACTCTTTTTGATCGCGAGGTTTGGTTTTGAAATTGGAGTGTCAATCGACACTCAGGAGGAGTGTCGATCGACACCACTTGATAAATTGTGAAAATTGCATATCTGTTGAATGATGATTGCTCGCGTAATAATTGACATGCTATTTCTCTATTATGTAATAGGTAGGCGGGATGACCGCTTCACTGAGTATTTGTGATAATACTCACGCAACTCTTATTTCCATGTGTTGCAGGTAAGGTAAAGTAAAGTTTGAGATCGTGGAATCATGGCTGGGACGAGAGGATGATAGGATGTATGTGTTGTTATGGTTGGTCTAGTGAGTCTGTGGTCATAGGTTGCTAGATTGTTATTTATTCATTCCTGAAATTGGTATTTGAATTATTATGGAGTTATTGGATTATTGTATTTGGATTTAATTGATTTATGAGTTCCGCAGTAGAAATGTTTAGTTTAAAAAAAAAAAAAAAAAAGCTTGGTTGTTTCATCTATACTAGGGTTTAATATCCCTTTAAATTTACTAATTTAGTCAAATTGAGTGTTTAAAATCATATGATATTGTAAATTCATTTGTGACGGTTTATGCTAACATATTAGGGTTTAATACTCCTAAGATTTTAATTAGAATTTATTTCGATAAAATTTATTTACCCCCTCTTAATTAACCAATATTTATTTAGATCGGTGATTCCTACAACTAAATTTTGATTAGTCAATAAAAAGGGGTGAATGAGAGTAAGAATTGGTCAAATTGTTCTTAGAAGAAAAGGTATCTGTTTATACTGTTTATAACAGTGTTATGCTTATATGCATGTATACATATCAAAAAGTTACACTTTATTTACACTACAAGAAAACAGGTCCATTTGCTACGGAAATTTGCAACGGAAATAAATCGTCGCGAATTTGCGTCATATTTGCGACAGTTTTGCGTCGAAAATGTAAACGTCGACGCAAAACCGTCGCAAATTTGCGTAAAAACTTGACGACGCACAAACGTCGCAAATTAGCGACGCTTTTGCATCGAGTTTTAAATTTAGACGCAAAGTCGTCGCAAATTATGCGACGTTTTTGCGTCAATTTATAATTTGCAACGGTTTTGCTTGGATTTGAACGTTTAGACGCAAAACCGTCGCAAATTTTGCGTCTAATTTGCGACGGTACTAGGTTTGCGAGGGATTTGCAACGAAATTAGGCTGAACACTTTTTAATTGATTCTTACTTGTTTATAAGTGTAATATTTTAGCCGCAAAACAGTCGCAAAAGTCTTAGAAATTTGTTGCAAATTAGTCGCAAACTGAAATGAAAATTCTATAAAATCCACATAATATTATATTATCTCACATTCTATAATTCAATTCACATTATATTTTCTCACATTCTATAATTCAACAAATATCTATGGATAACAATCGATCTTTGATTCCGGGTCCGGCTGGTGTGAGACAAGCAGAAGAACGAGCAAGGAAAAAACTTGAAGAATCGATGTTGCAAGAATGCAATTCTTATGAGAGACATGTACAGATACTTAACTCTGTTGTTGAGGCAGAAGATCCTTCGTTCACCGATGTCCTTTGGAAGATGACAATTGGAAATTTAACCAAATTAACAGGTATAATGAAATGCTATTATTATTAATTAGTAAGAAACAAAAATAATTAATTATATTTGAAAGTTTGTATATTGTTTAATTGACATTAATTATATTTTACTTATTCTACGTTGTAAATATGTACAGGTGGACACACACGTGGGTGGACACTGGTAAAAGAGTTTCTTAAAATAAGACCACAATTGCATTATTGTGACGTACCATATGTGGTAGCAGTGATTCATAAAATGGAACCTAATGGATTGGGGGACGCAATGGTCATACTAAAGGTAAAATGTATATATAAGTTATACGAGAAGATGTTTTTAACATGTTAGAATATTTAGTAATCGATAAATATGTTAATTGTTTTCGTTGAAGGATCCTACCGGGACTGTACAAGGGAGCATTCATAGGTCTGCCATATCTGATAACAAATATGGGCCGCACATAAAGGAGGGTTCGGTATTGGTTCTAAAGGAGGTTGTACTTGTTAAGTTTGATAGGGCGGCAATATATCTTAACATTGTTCTTAAGAACATAAGCAATGTAAGTTAATTACAATATATAATTTAAAGGTATTGTATTAATTAAGTAGTATCATTTCAAAAAAAAATCAAGTTTTTATTTCATAGGTTATATCTAAAGAAAACATGGCTACAGCGTTCATAGAAGAAGGTAGTAGCAGTCGTGTTCATCGAAATCCAAACAATTGGCTATCGCAGGAAAATGATGAAGGGTCGACGACGGATGATGGTGAAGTAATTAGCGATGATGAGTAAAAACAATACGTCATCAATAAAAGAAATTAAAATAAATAAATAAATTTGTTTATGTCTACAGTTTATTTGTATTATGTTTTTAAGCAATCATATATGTACTATATATATCGATTGTACGTACGTTATAAACATCAAATTAATTAATGTTAAAATATGATATTAATATAAGTTTGCAAAAATTTACTTGTAACCCTAACACATTAATACTAATAACAAAAAAGTCCAAATTACATCTTAACTTACAAAACTATAAATACAAAAGTTTTATCGTAATAACTTATCAAACTATAAATACACATTTGCAACGATTTTGTGTCGACTTGAACGGTTCGTTGCAAAACCGTCGCAAATGTTGCGACGACATTGCGGCGACTATGAGATAACGACGCAACAACGTCGCAATATTTGCGACGTTGTTGCGTCGTAAGATATTTTGTAATACCTTACTACAACACGTGTTTATGATGCTTACCTATCTATGGGTGCAATATTTTTAGTCGCAAATTCGTCGCAAAAGAGAAGCAACAAAGTCGCAAATGAGTTGCAAAAAAAATCAATTTTCTATAAAATCCTGTGATGATTGAATTCACAACAAAAACATTCCAATCATAATCTAAAAACAAAAGACAAGAAGGCGGATTAGATGATGATGAAGAAGATTAACAAATGTAATATTATTTATGTGTATATATTAAGTAAGTGTTTATTTTTAAACAAGATATATAAGCATTTGCTACGTTTTTACGAGGGCACCGTCTTTCTTTACATTGAAGTCGGTTTATTGTTATTTTGAGGTACGTGGCAAATTCGGGGATATATCAGATTATTTAGGGACTCGGGCAACGGTGGCATTTGTAAGCAACATTGAGCGAGCCTCATAATGTACTCTTACCTCAGTTAAAACGCTTCGACAAAACTTTGATTCCAAACAGCGGATTTAGCCTCATAATGTACTCTTAATGTAGTAGATTATAGGCCTAAATCCGCCATTTGGAATCAATTAACTATCGACATTTGAAGAGAGATGTATAGACATTTGAAGAGAGATGTGAGGAATGAGGGAAGGATTGGACTTGCTTTTATAGGGAAAACTACCCTCGCAATGGCGTTGCAATTTGGTTGCAAAAAGGACCGAATATTTCACCCAATCCATGTGCGATCAATTAATAGAGTTGACCGTTATAGTCGCAAGAGTGTTGCTAACATAGCAACGTATTTGCGACGAAACCGTCGCAAAACCGTTGCAAATATTCAATTGCAACGTTTTAGCGACGTTATCGTCGCAAATCCCACGCAAATTAGGGTATAGGGTAAACTTAGGGGTTTGGATGTTTTAGACCAAAAATAGGATTCGTAAAATAAAAATATACAAGTATGAGTGTCTAATATAAAAGTATGAGTGCCTAATAAATAACAATCCTTCGAGAATATTATAAGGTTTAGGGTATAGGCTTTTGCCGCGGTTTTGCAAGGGAGTCGTTGCAAATGTCTATACCCTAAACTCTAATCAACACATCATTTACACCGTTTAAATTGGATTTTCTTCGAATTTAAAAGTATGAGTCGTCTAATAAATAACAATCCCTCTATAATTACTCAAATAAAACTTTTCCAAACATAATCGAGAAACATATATAACGAAGTATCAAATACATGTAATTATACTTAGATTATGATCGAGTTATCATTTTTGCCGATCTTACAAATAACTTCAATTAGTACTCTAACTTTGGTTCATACATGCAGTAGGACCTAAACAATTGTGTATTTATCTTTTATGAAACCTAATTTTGGTCTAAAACATCCAATTCCCTAAATATACCCTAAACCTTATTTGCATGGGAATTGCGACGAATATGTCGCAAAAGAGTTGCAATCAACAATTTGCAACGTATTTGCGACGAAAACGTCGCAACTCCGATGCTAAGTTAGCCACACTTTTGCGACTACAGTTACGGTCAACTCTATTCATTAACCGTTACAAACACCTCGGGATTTTACGGTTTGCGAGGAAATTGCAACGATTTTTTTAATATTTGCGAGGCATTTGCGACGAAATGTGGGCGGGAAACGAAAAGACGTGGGCGGCAACCATGCAGTGGGCGAAATATTCGGCCCAATTAGCATCGAAATTGCGACGGTTTGGTTAATATTTGCGACGGAATTGCGAGGGATAGTTCTCCCTATATATACGGTTTCAATCCTTCGGACTGTACACTCATCTCTCCTCTCTCCAAAAAAAAAAAATCTCTCCCTATAAAAAAATTCCATCCACCTTCCAAATCATTCCCGACCTTATTAGGTAAATCCCTAAATTGTTCTTTCCTTTTATGAATGTTAATTTTTCCTTTCGTATATAATTTATTAGTTAATTGTGGTTTATAGGAAAATTGTTAGGAATAATTAATTAGGAATCAAATTGTATTAGGGAATTGAGGATTAACTTATATTGATTAAAAGTTAAAATTGTTAATCTACTAATTTTGTTATAAATATTAATGCTATAAATAATGTTATAAATAATTTTGATTAGGTTAAAATAATGTTAATGTTATAAATAATTAATGTTATAAATAATATTAATGTTATAAATTAATGTTAATGTTATAAATAATGTTATTAATTTTATAAATATTAATGTTATAAATAATTTTGATTAGGTTAAATTAATGTTATAAATACAAAATGGTTAAAATTAATATTAAACTAAATATTTTGTAAATATGCAATTACTAATTTAAAAAACTATCAAATTTATTTAGATGGCAGGGAACGACTATAACCAGTTCGTACAGTCCAGTGGTCGTGCTAGTGGTCATAAACGACCAGGACAGAGAAGACATCCCTTGCAGGGCTCTGAAATCCCCTCTAGTTCCACGATTCCTGAGACACAGCCGACGCCACCTCCTGAGTCACAGCAGACGCCACCTACCCAGCCAAACCCTAGAGCACTTCCTTCATGGGACGACTTGACCTTGGGCCAGCTTCTCGTTACTCCTGGACGGGAGACTCTTCCCCATTTACACCCTGACTCCCAGGGCAACGCTGTGTGGTAAGTAATTAAATTTTTATAGTTTTAATTCAATTTTGTTTTATAATTATTATTATATTTACACAATATATTGCTTTTTGTATATTTTTTTAGGTTTTGGAAAAATTCGGTCGGCAAGGATGTTAGAAAGATCATAGAGCGGGATTTCAAGGTGTGCCACACGAGTTGGAAGTATGTTACCCCGGAGATCAAGGATCGGTGGTTCCATCAATTCGCGGTAAATTTTTTTATTAATTTTTAACACTTTTATTTATTTATTCAATTTTGTAATTTTCTAACTTATGTTCTAATTTATGACAATTTGCAGCAAAAATACTATTGGAACCCTGCGATTAATGGTTTAGCTCGTGAGGGATTTGAGAAGAAAGCGAAGGACCGTCTCAACAACCAAATAGGACGGTGGAAGGAGAAGTGGCAAAAAAATCCGGATCCCAAGGTATGTATGCCAACTTTCTTCGATCCCGATATTTGGGATGGCCTTGTCGCCTTCTGGGAGTTGGAGACATCTAAGGAGAGGTCTAGCCAGTGCTCGTCTGCTCGATTGACGAAGGTTGGCGGTAGTGACCACCCTTCAAAACACGTTTCGGGACAGAAGGGATTTGAGAAGCGTGGTTTTGAGATTGTAAGTTATTCATTATCTTACTTTAAATTTTTAGGGTCACAAAAATCTCAACTTCTAATGTTTTCTTTGTCAGGCCATGCAAAAAGGATCTCCCGCAACGATCCCAGAGGTTTGGGAGGTGACCCACCGCAGGCCGGACGGGTCATGGGTTAATGAACGTGTCCACAACCTCCACGACGAGGTCAATGAGCGAGTCGAAGAACTCTCATCCCAGCCTACTCCCGATGGTCAACCTACTCAGTTGACACCGATGGCGATCAACCAAATCGCATTACAGGTATATAAACTTAATTTCCTTCGTAATTTTATTCACAATTTTAAATATTTAGTATACTATTAACATTTGTAAACTTTTCATTTTTTTGGTAGTTGGCTCCTCGAAACCGTAAGGGAAAGATGGCATTTACAGGATCTATCCGGACGGATGATCATGGAGTGCCATTTTGTCCCGTTACGAGATTTGCCTGATCCGGAAATAGTCAAGGAGCTCCACCAAACCAAAGAAGAGCTCACACAAACAAAAGAACGGCTCGGCGAAACGGAGAAGTTGCTCAGCGAAACGACGAAGAGGACCACCACCCATGATGATATGTTCGCGCTGTTAGCGAGGGGGAACCCCGAGCTTGCCGAGTTTCTGAGAAGGCCAGAAGGCGACGGAGGAGGCACATCGACCACCAGGGAAGGCGACGGAGGAGGCACATCGACCACCAGGGATCCGCTCGATGATATCGATTTCGAATAGATTTGTTTTCAGTTTTTAGATTTATGTAAAACTTTATTTTTATTTTATGTTTTTATATTTAAATTTAAATATTTTAGAATTTTTTTTTTTTAATTATAAATTATTTAATTTTCGAAATTTTTTTTTTTTATAAATCACATCGAAAATCGTCGCAAAACCGTCGCAAATAATAGCCGCAATTGCGTCGCAATCCGGTATGACGCAAACATATCGCAAAATATTACTCGCAAAATCGTCGCCAAAAATAGCTGCAAAACCGTTGCAAGTACTAGTCGTCGCAAAACCGATGCTAACTTTTACCACGTAAAACCGATGCAATTTCGTCGCAAATATATTAAGTCGCAAAAACGTCGCAAAATATTAAGTCGCAAAATCGTCGCAAAATTAGCGACGGTTTTGCGACTATCGATATAGTTGCGACGATTTTGCGACGATTTTTGGTTTGCGACGAGCTAGTTGCGACAAACGACAAAACGTCGCAAAATCGTCGCAAATACCCATTTTGCAACGAATTTGCGACGAAACTTGCCGTTGCAAATGGGGGTGTTTTCTTGTAGTGTTACTTGGTCGAATGTATACATTATTCCTTTTTTATCAATGAAAATACATTCGCCGCCGTAAGTAACCCATATGGAAACAAACCCCTAAATGAACAAAGAGAAATTTCAAGAAATGCCACTTTTGACATTCCATTTTTCAAAAATGCACTATCACTTTTTCCAAATTTTAAAATCATTTATGGTTGGGTTAACTATCTTATATTAGGGTTTAGTTTATTGAGTTTAAGGTTTGTTAGGAATCAAAACATTTTTTAAAATTGAGAATTGTGAGATATAAGATTTTTAAACGGATTTATAAGTAGCATGTTGGTAAGAAAATAATCAAACAGTGGCATATTTGTAAAGTGGCATGCCAAAAGTGGCATTTTTGTAATCGTCCCATGAACAAATAACGTCGATTAGTAATACTAGTGAATTTTATTCTAAAAAGTACTGATGAACGAAAAACATAGTACTATGTTGAAAAATTTACCTAAAATAACCTACTTTTTAAAAATAATAACTAGAATAACCTATCTAATTTTTTATTGTTCAAATAACCCACTTTAAATTTGAAAATTTTTAAAATACCGAAAATATCCTTATTAACAAATAAATATTATCAACAAGATACAAAACAATTTGTTAGATAGTTAATATCTCGATCGAATATTTAGTAAACTCTACTTTTTTTTTTTTTGGCAATCAATCTGAAAGTCTTCCAAATATGTTGACAAATTTAGCTATCAAATCTTTTTGTCTTCCAACAAAATTTACCAATATCTTCGCAGAGTCGGCAAATATCATGACAGAGTCCACGGAAGCCTTCGAAACATGCTGGCAGACTTAAATGTCTACCTAAATGTCTGCCAATGTCTTGGAAAAGTTTGCGGTTTTCTAGCAATGCTTCCAAATAAATTGGTAGACTTTTAAATCAATCTACTAGTCTGCGAACATTTTGGTAGACTTAGTATAATCTGCACTTTCTGGCAAAATTTGCCAATATCTCGGAAGACTCTACCAATATTTCAGCATATGTGAAAAGATTAAAAATTGGTGAACCCAATAAAATTCATGGCGTGTATTAAATTATATAAATGTTTAGTTCATTTGATTCGGTCTCCTATGAATAGTTAATTATTAAAAAAAATTAAAATGTCAATATTTTTGGTCTCCCAAATTTTTTTTTTTTTTTTCACAGTTATGGGGGTGATTGTTTGGGCTTTAACATTAGTCTACAGTCTTGTTTAAAAAAACTATACAAAATCTTCACCAATCATGTTGTATTTTAGAATAATTACAGCTAAAAATTTACAGGTACAACTTCTAAATCTACAGCAAAAAAATCTACAACAAAAAAAATGTACAGCTACAACAAAAACACTTACTGCAAAAATTCTACAGTTACAGCCGAACCAATCACCTCCTATATTTGATCGAAAAATCTACTTTTATGTAGTATAAAGAATTGTCTTTAGTTATTATATAGGTTGAGAGAGGGAGTGAGTTGTAGCCTTGTAGCTTTGTACCCTAAACGATAAATTAAAAATACTAAAAAATGTGAAACATTCACCAACATTCAGTTAAAGTGATAATGGAACTCATGCACAATCCTAAGAGACATGAACTACTAGTGATCGATTTTGACAAATGCATCCGATCTTCTTCTACAGCTAACTAATGTAATATCTGCTGATGAAAAACTTGTACATTTACTACCTCAACTTGAGGTATAACAAAGTTATAAATTACTTAAAATTATATTTTACACACTCGATTGAAAACCGATTTGCGTTTCTACTGTATTTTAGTATGTTTCAGCCATTGAACCAACGACAAAATCGATACAAATGGTACTAGTTTGGGAATCATTTTAAATACCAATGGTCGACAATTTCTTCAACCTTATTAAAAATAAACTTTATCAAATTTTACGAAAAAAGCTGTTGTCTTATAATTTTAAAAATGCTAGATTTCAAAATTTTGAAAACATGGGTTTGCTTTCAAATTACCTAAGTTTTTTGGATTATTAAACCAAACCTCCCAATAAAGTTTGTATAATAAATTAAATTATCTATCGGGAATTATCTTCTTTATTTTTTGAACAACAAATGGATTGATTTCATATTATGCGGTTACACTCCAAAAGCGGAGAATTTGTTCGAATCTGAAGCGGATGATACAAAAAATCTATAAAGCACCAGGACGCTACAACATAAGGAAGAAATAAACATGATAGAAGCAAATGAGATACACATCTTGATAGTAGTCTCTTTTGCAATAGATAGGGAGCCAAAATCAGAAGCATCCGAAACCTTGTTCAATACTCTAGAGACTTTGTCTGAAGCTTCATACAGTGCATAACTCATCTCCAATTTATCAAGAGCCAACTCCCAGTCCACGAGATATTGACAAGCTGAAAATCGAATAGAGGCATACATAGATTCCACTTTCTTTAAACCAAGACCTTCTCAAGGTCATACATAGCTCGCTTGGCAAAAGCTTAATAATTCTCTCTCCATAAAGGAAGAGAGTGTTTCCGGTTTTGATGTTGGAAAAAAATTTCTCAATAAGAAATGAATCCTTTGAGCACCAAACCACACTAGAATAATCGACTCAAATCTAGACCTAAGGCCTAAGATATCTAGAGTACCCACGGAACATACACGTATGGTTCGAGAACATACAGATTGAAGTAGAAATTCAGACCTGAGCCTAATTGTAGAGATTGCAGAGTTTGAGAACCCAGAAAACTTTGTGTTTCTCACGGAGGAGAAATCGACGAGCTCAAAAGCGAATGAAAATTGTTGACTCTTGAAATTAGGGCGCCATATTCTATAATGGCCAGGCTACAAGCCTTTAACATTATAATGGGCCAAGCACAGCAACACTAAACCATCGAGAAGTTCCACGAGTTGCAAATCGTGAGGATGGTTGATTGTTCGTCGGAGAGATTTCCGGCGCCGGAGAGAATGACGGTAAGGTTGCAACCAACGGCGACCACTGCTCCGGTTTGGTAAGAGATCTGATTGGGGGGGGATGAGTGTTGTGGGTGGTGGAGAGCTTCAATCGGATATGGAACCAAGGTGAACGGAGGATAGGAAGTGAGCCATGCCGCAACGAATCTGCTGGATATGGTGGTCGCAAACGAATTTTCATCTCCTTGGTTCTTTGTCGCTTGCTACTCGTCCTTAAAGCACCCAGATTTATGAAGGAGGAACCTCTATGATCAACAGGCCAAAGCCTTAGAGCTACCAAGCACCGAACGACGACCAAGCGAGACAAGTACACCACATCCATGTCCAATCAAGCAAACCAGAAGATAAACAAAAAAGAAAGCAAGATAAAAAGAGAAAATAGGCAAGAGATGAGCCTTCTCACGGTCAAGGGTAAATATCGGTGGTGGCCGGAGAGGCAAAATCGATGGTTGATATGGGTGCGGCGGCTAGGGTTTTATTGGGAATTATCTATATGGAAGATGTACCATTTGATATTTGCTATTTTAAAATTCTACGATAAATGTTTATTTTTTTTGTTTTTATTCACTTTCAACTTTAACTTCGTAACTTCCATATTTAATTTTATTATTCCATAATTTTTCATATTAAAATTTATTTTTTCCTTAATTTAAGTTAATATTATGTTGGTAAAAAATTAGTCATATTTTATTTCGACCAATTGTTAGGTCTGATTCCAACCATTACTTTTGATTAAAAGTTATTGACCATTATTTTTAGTCATAATTTTCAAGATGTTTTGACCAATTAGCTGGCCAGAATTATTCCGACCAATACTTTTTGGTTAAATTTCTTCAAATATTTCAGACCATTACTTTTGATCATAAATTATTGACTGTTTATTTGGTCATAACATTTCGACCATATGTAGACCAATCGTGTGAGCATAATATTTTGATCATTTTTTGACGAAAAGATTATTTTCCAACACCATTACTTGACGAAGGAGATTTGGTCAAAAAGCATCAGAACATCTACTTTTTACCAACTATTGGTCAATTTCGTGGTCAAGGATGTTACAGGAATATTACAGTTATACGAAGCAGCACATTTTGGGACAACCTCTAAAGATATAATGGAAGAAGCACTTAGGTTCATGAGGATTCAATTGGAGTCTCTGGCGGTACAAGAAGCTAGTAGTAATCCAAATCTAGACATACTCGTAACTCCTTGTATAGAGCTCAATATCAAAACATGCAAATAGTATCAATAAAAAATTGAATTTCTTTCAACGATCAAGAAGAAGAGTACAACGAGATGCTGCTCAAGTTTGTGAAGCTCAGCATTAACTTTTGCCAGCTGCTCTACATACAAAAGCTTAAACACATGACCAAGTACTACGTGCACTATCATTGTTCAGGATATAAGTTTATTAATCAGCTTCAATCATTGATTTATCACTATGTACATTTCATATGTTATAATAAGGTGCAAGGTTTTGGATCTTGCCTAGAAGCTATCATACATCAAGGATAGGCTTGTGGAGGCTTTCATCTCGACCCTTATAACTTACTTCCAGCCAAAATACTCTAGAGGGAGAATTATATTCCCTACACTCCTCATTGTCGGGGTTGCAATGGATGATACATGCGATGCATTTGGAACTCTTCCTGAAATTGAGAGTTTCATTGCTTCTTTAGAAAGGTAAATTGTGCTAGTTAGTTGCAAAGTTAAATTATATATAAGTTCCTCAATTTATTTTCATTTGATTAATATGACTAAGTCGACATGCATTTGGTTAGATGGGAACTTGGTGCCACTGATGAACTTCAAAGCCATATAAGAATCGTGGTCCAAAGTATGTTGGAAACCGTGGAAGAGATTGAAAAAGAAAGGAAGCCACGAGGAAGATTGGCTAGTTTGAAGATGATGGTAGATCTAGGAGGTCAAAACTCTTGGGAGAAGGTACGAGACTTAGCGAGGTGGGCACGTATGGGTCACTTGCCAACATTTGCATGTTGTGTTTTGGCTCAAGAACGATAAAGCAACATACGAGGTATACAAAAACTTAGTTACAAATGTTTAAGATTTATGGACTTCCAGTTCAAAACCAATTGATAATGAGTGTTTTGACCCATGTCTTTTATATATTTTTCCAGCTCCCTTTTCTCTTTCAATGTCAAATTCCTAACAAATTTAATTGTGATATTGAATAGTTGGAGATAATCAGAGGAGAGGTGGCGAATAGCGTGACCGGTAATATGAAGCAACATGGTGTAAACAAAGAAGCAACGATGGGGGAATTGTAAACAAGGGAAATACTTGGTAAACTTGATGCTTTGTATTGATCACGGCAAAGTGCCTTATATACACATAGTTAGGATAACCACAAATCGGTTTCTCTACACCTTAAATATCTCTATACAAATCTAACTATATCGAACAAGATATGACATTAGCCTAACCAACATAAACCAACCGGTTCTAGAACCATCTAGAACCTTAATACACCCCCTCAAGTTGGAGCGTGTAAATTGCAAACATCCAACTTGTGTAACAAGTAATAAAAACTAGACCTCCCAAGTGCTTTAGTTAGTACATCCGCCAACTGTTCTGTCGTTCTTACATGCTTGGTGACCAGAAGCTTATCTCGAACAGCATCATGGACACTGTGACAGTCTTTCTCAACATGTTTTGTACGCTCATGAAAAAGCGGGTTTTTAGCAATATGAATGGCTGATTGACTGTCACAAAACAACTCCATTGGACCATGTATGGGAATGTTGAAGTCAGCGAGCAAGCCTTGAAACCATCTCAACTCCTTCAATGTATCTTCCATTGCTCTATACTCCGCTTCAGCTGACGAATGAGAGACAATATCCTGCTTCTTTGTCTTCCAAGAGACAGGTGAACCTCCTAACAACACCACATAAGCTGACAATGATCGTCGAGATAAGGGACATGCCGCGTAATCGGCATCACAATATGCTTGCACTTGTAGATTAGGTACAGCTCTCAAGATAATACCTTGGCCTGGACACCCTTTCAAGTATCTAATTACCCGAATAATTGCATCCCAATGAGCCTCCCGTGGCTGATGCATAACTTGAGATAGAACATGAACTGGGTAGCACAACTCTGGACAAGTGATAGTCAAGTACACGAGTCGACCAACTAATCGACGAAATCTTGCTGGATCGTTATACATCGGTCCTTTATCTGACAGTAAAGTGTGATTTTGCTCCATGGGTATCGATAATGGCTTAGACCCAAGGAGTCCAGCTTCGGCTATAATATCTAACGCATACTTCCTCTGTGATAGAAAGAAACCCGATGAGCTTCGTGCAACTTCTATCCCCAAGAAATATTTGAGCTTTCCTAGATCCTTCATTCGGAAGCACTCACTCAAATATATCTTGAATTTCTTCAACATCTCCAAATCACTGCAGCTTATGATTAAATCATCCACGTAGACCAATACTCGCAAACTGACCTCGCCTTTTATATATGTAAATAACGAGTAGTTTGCGTATGACTGCTTAAAACCAAACTTGAGGAGAGCTTGAGAGAGCTTACCAAACCAACATCGCAGAGCTTTCTTTAAGCCATATAAGGATTTCTTGAGCCTACACACCTTAGTAGGGTCATCACACTTGAATCCTTGAGGTACCTTCATGTATACTTCTTCCTCTAAATCGCCATGAAGGAAAGCATTTTGAACATCCATCTGATGTACCTCCCATCCTTGTGCAGCAGCGATTTTGAGAAGAGTGCGAATTGTATTTTGTTTGTCTACTGGTGCAAATGTCTCATCATAGTCATCACCTTCAACTTGATGATTACCACACACTACAAGTCGTGCTTTGTGTCGCTTGATTGTTCCATCAGCATTGTACTTCAGTCTAAAACCCCATTTATTCGCCAAAGTTGTTTTCCCAATAGGCAAATCGGCAAGTTCCCATGTACCATTTATGTCATGAGACTCCATCTCCTTTGAAATAGCACCCGTCCATTGCTTGTCTTTGATTGCTTCTCGGTAGCTTTTAGGTTGTACACCAGTTGTTACTGCAGCTAAAAATGCTCGATGGTTGGGAGAAAAAACCTCATCAGACACATAATATTCAATACGATAGTGTGAGTTACCTTGGACAGTTTCGGAGGACAATGAGTCGGAGCTGGGAAGAACAGGAAGCGAGTGTTTATCTTTATTGCAGCTTGCGTTGTAAACGACAAAATCTTTAAGCTTCTTTGATGGTATCTTATCAAGGTGTCCTCTACCCATTTGTTGCGTACTCGCAGAATGTTCTTCTTCTTTACTCTCACTTGCAATCATAGGTTCTATTGTCTTCTCTTTCTCTACACCAATTTCCCTTGTATCAACCACCGGAAGAGACCGACTAGAACCGTGAAGGGTCTCGGGCTGAGCAGCCGACACGACAAGCTCAGATTCTGCAACTTCAATAGGATGACTAGTGCTTGCAACAACTTGCTTCTCTGTTTCAGCTCTGTTTTGGCCGAAGGACTCGTTGTTGTGTTGCTCTGTTTCAGCCATTGATTGATCGGCAATGTCCTTCTCGGTATGATGCTCTGTCTCGGCTACGTCGTGAGTATCAATTTCCAATGGAGAAACAGATATATAGGCGGAGGAGAAACAGAAACAAGTGGAGCAGAATCTGATGTGAATGAATTTGGTATAGATTCCTCCATTGATCGTGTCGTCTTGTGATCGCTATACGGAAACAAAGTCTCATTAAAAACCACATCTCTAGAAACAAAGAATTCATTTTTCTCCATATCATAAACCTTCCAACCCTTCTTCCCATATGGATACCCAACAAATACACACTTCCGACTTCGGTCCTCGAACTTGTCCTTAGTTCGAGACATATGATGATTAAAACACAAGCACCCAAATTTTTTGATCGATTCATAGCTTGACTTTTCTCCATGAAGACATTCATACGGTGTGCTCCCTAGCAACAAGCTAGTAGGTGTGCGATTGATCAAATGAGCTGCTGCTAACACACTCTCTCCCCAAAACGTAGTAGGCAAATCCGCTTGAAACAATAATGATCTTGCAACATTAAGAATGTGGCGATGTTACCTCTCTACACGGCCATTTTGCTGCGGAGTGTAATCACATGAAGTTTGGTGTAGCATGCCATTCTCTTTGAAATATTTCGATAGACTTAGAAACTCTAAGCCATTGTCACTTCTCACCACTTTTACTTGCTTTCCGAATTGTCTATGAGACATTACGCAAAAATTCGGAATGATAGTCTTAACCTCACTCTTCGCAAGAAGTAAATATACCCAAACAGCGCGCGAATAGTCGTCTACAATTGTAAGAAAATACTTAGCTCCACAAGATGATGGAGTACGATAAGGTCCCCAGATGTCGCAATGAATTAAACAAAAACAATCCAAAGCTTTATTTGAACTTTCGAAAAATACTTCACGAGTTTGCTTAGACTTGAAACAGATTTCACAACCGCCAAACTTGGCGGAGTGATTTTGAACACCAGAAACAAAAGGTAAAGAATTCAAAACACTAAACGAAGGGTGTCCTAATCGCCTATGCCACAAAACTGGATCAACTACTGCTTTGGCTTTGTATCCTCGAGCAACTTTGACATCCTGATAAAGATAAACACCGTCCCGTTCTTCACCGGCTCCAATCAGGGTCCTCGTAAAACGGTCCTGCAATACACAAAGCGTATCAGTAAATATTGCGAAGCATCCAGTTTGTTTGAGCAATTTAGCGACAGATAACAATGTGCAATTTAAATTTGGCACAAATAAAACATTCTCCAGCTTGATATGTATCGAGAGCAATAAGCAACCAGCTTGAGTTGCAAAAACGTTACTTCCATCCGCGAACATCACAGGACAAGAAGCAATTGAATGTAAGTTGGTAAGAATCTTCACATCTACGGTCATATGATGTGAAGCTCCTGTGTCGAGAATTACTTCTCCAGTTTGATCCTTACCATTCAACCGATCCGGAATTGGAGTTGGCTTTTGTTGTTCCATGAGGTGAGTTAGAGACGCCCATTGCTCAGCCGTGAAATTTGGTATTGCCGAAGTGTTGGAGGCTGATGCATAAGCTGCGGTTGATCCAATTTGGCCTCGGCCAAAGCCTCCTCTTCCTTGTCCTTGCTGAGTTCCTCGACCCCAAGAACTAGTTGCTCCACGACCGCCTTGGACTAAGTTTTTCTCGGTGAACCATTCTGGAAATCCCACTATCTGCCAACAGTCCTTCTTCTCGTGACCAGCACGACCACAGTGATCACATGTGGTAACCGGACGGGTTTGTGCAACCGCCGCGATGAAGCCTCCCACTGAAGGTGATTCACTTCGAGGCTCTGTTTTTGCGAGAAACCCAACAGCATCGGACTTTGCTTCAACTCTTGAGGAATCAATCCGCCTTTCTTCTCTGATTTCTCGCTGATAGACCGTATTAAGATCAGGTAGTGGCTCCATTCCGATGATATTGGTACAAACATTACCAAACCGTGACTCATCCAATCCCATAAGGAATTGATGAACCATCTCCTCTTCATGTTCTTTAACGATTGTCGCTAAAGCTGTACATGAGCACTTGGGAAGTGGCTTATAGCTGAGTAACTCCTCCCACTTCACAGATAATCTCCCAAAATAATCCATGACACTGGATCCTTTTTGGCGACAAGCCGCAAGCTCTGCTTTGAGCTGATATACCCGCACTGTGTTACCAATCAAAAATCTTCTCTTTAGATCACTCCACAACTTGTGAGCATCTGTTGTGAACGTTACAGTGGATCGAATCCTAGGTGAAATCGATGCTCTAATCCACCCGATTAGCATCGAATTGACCGTGTTCCATGCCTCTAGCTCCACAGCATCGGTTGGCATGGTGAGAGTACCATCGATAAAACCTGATTTTCGCTTAGCCCTTAGAGCATTCTCCAGCTCTATCGCCCACTCTGCATAATTCTCTCCTGTCAACTGGACCGAAGAGATTGTTGTGCAAGGATTATCTGATGGACTGAGATCATATGGTGATGGTGACGATTTTGACGACTCGGTTTGCGCGACTAGCGCACCTGCACCTGCAAGTCCTGCCATCGATTTAAGCTAAATTTTTTACAAGGCTCTGATACCATATTAAATTTGGGTTACTTATGGGCTTCATACTAAAATACCAATTGGCGATTAGTGGATTGGCCCTAACCCTTTATATATTAGTTAATTAGTTTTTCAACTTCCGATGTTGGACAATATCACTTAACACCCCTCCTCACGCTCAGGCATGAACATCTGTAGCATGGGCAATTGTGGGAACAACATCCACGGGGTGGCCCAACGATCGGGTTGCTCTGATACCATATAAACAAGGGAAATACTTGGTAAACTTGATGTTTTGTATTGATCACGGCAAAGTGCCTTATATACACATAGTTAGGATAACCACAAATCGGTTTCTCTACACCTTAAATCGAACAAGATATGACATTAGCCTAACCAACATAAACCAACCGGTTCTAGAACCATCTAGAACCTTAATAGGAATTGAATAAGAAGTATCCATATAACTATAAGAAGATAATGGAAGATAAAAGATGTGCCACGTCCGGTTCTAGTACGGCGCATCAACATTGCACGCCCCCATGGAGGTGTTTTACAAGGAGAATACAACAAACCCCAAGAAAATATAAAAAAGTTCCTTGCCTTAGTGCTCCTCCATCCCTTTCATCTTTGATTCATGTTTTGTTTCATAATTTGTAGCAAGAGAAACGTGAGAACAAGTTATCTTCCGGGTTTGATATAGAAACAAGTCCAGAATAGAAAGCTTGAAATAGAAAAAAAAAACATAGTAATTCAACAATAACATAAAACTTTAACCAAAACATAGAATACTTTAACAATCCAAGAAAAAAGTGGGGGTAATTTGATAACTACCCCAAAATTTAATGAAAATTTGAAAATTACACTTAATCTTATAGAAGTTGGAAAACTATACTTTTTATCTAAAAGTACGTAAATACCTTTACATATATTTAAAATTATTATATGAATGTAAAATAATCAAATATCATTGAACTTAAAATGAAAATTGAAGTTCATATTTAGTTTTAATTTTTTTAAAAAATATTCTATTAATTAATCAGTATAAAAAAGCTAAAACTAAAATTATAAAATAATCACATTAGACTTATTTTACAAAGTTGATTTATATTTTATTGGTTGATTTTTTACATTGTCGATTTATTTAACCGCTGGCTTTTTTTTTTCAGCTTCGGTGACTTAGTTTTCAGCCCCATTGACTTATTTTTAATTGTTGACTTATATTTTGTTTGTGTGATTTCTTATCTTGTCGGCTTATTGAACCATTGGCTTTTTTTTTTTACATTTGTCGACTTAATTTACAATTTCGTCGACTTATTTTCAACTATTGACTTATATTTTTTTTTTGGTTAATTTTTTGCTCTATCGACTTATTTAACCATCGACTTATTTTCAATTTTTGTCGACTTAATTTTCTACTTCGTTGACTTATTATAAACTGTCGACTTACATTTCATTTGCTTGATTTTTTATATTGTCGACTTATTTAAACTATTAACTTAATTTGTTGAGTTCGTCGACTTAAACTTGCTTGTTCAACGATTTATTTTAAACAGTCGATTTATAGATTCGTTGGTTGATTTTTTACTTTGTTGACTTGTCTGAACCACTGACTTAATTTGTTACGTTTATCGATTTGATTACTTAATTTGTTATGTTCATCGATTTGATATTAGTTTACTTACTTTTTTTTGGATATATTTGATTACTTTATATAAACTATATCCAAATTACTAGTTTTAAAATTATAATTTAACTTTATGTTTAATTTAAAAAATTAAATCATTTCATAAAAAATAAATATAATTAATTTGCAAATATTAGTTAGGGGTATAATTGTCATTTTACTACAGAAAATAGGGTAATTTTCAAATGTTGAAAAATTTGGTATACATTGCCAATTTCTAACAAGTTTCAAGGTATAGATGCCAATTTTCCCAAAAAAATGTTTATACAAAAGCAGAGTAATTTTAACATAAATCAAACTCAATACAATTATAGGTGCTTATGTATTCTTCGTATTCATTCGAATCATAATTATATTTATGTATTATTATTTTCTTAACAAAGGTTGCAAGTTGAGAAAGATAAAGTTGGCATTTTCGCTCCCCATGTGCTTGAAGCCTAAATTCAAGATCCAAAGTTCTTAAAAAACTTCATTACATATTAATTTAACTAGATGAGAGCACGCGCGTACGCGCGGGTCGGATTTGCAATTATATTTTTAAGTATGTTTTTGTTTTGGTTTGCTAGATCTTCTACATCGTGATCGCTTCTTTTTCAATCTCCGGGTGCATTGATGCATACATTCTCTTATACCATGAATGACTTTTTCTACCCAAAATGAAACATACTAAACTAAAATTTGTGTAAATCATTTTTTTAATCATTGATTGGTATAAGTAAAGACAAGGATTGATCTTGTGAGCTCTTACCAAGAACGAAGCTGAAGTTCATCTGCATGCCTATTCTTTTCAAGCAATCTTCATTTATCATGTCGTTCATATGGTTTTCATAAAGATTTTTGTGTGACCATTTCTATTGCTTATTTGTCTATCTTTGATTTTAGCTACAAATACGCATCCATGAAAGTAATGTAAAAATAAGCGAAATGTTAAAAGATGCATTATCTATACTGAGAGCTCCTCGTTTGATTGAAATCTTTGCTTTAACACATCTTTCTCATAGTTTCACAATAACATAAGCTAACCTAAATTTTGAGTCCTTGGTTTTTTCCTTTACAGCTAAAAAAGAAAAGGATAATTGTTTTTGAGAAATCATGGCAGCAACCCACATGGGAAATGATAACAAAGCATCCTTTGATTAATATTGAAGCAAAACGACTATAAGGAAACTAAAAGAATAAAGAGGAGAACTTTAAAATTAAACGTTGCAACTTCAGAAATTTCCAAAGATATGTGAACCCTCGAGCATAACACACACAAAATACAACAAAACCCTCAGCTCTAGAATCAAATAAACCTTTTTAAGCTTTCCTGTGAGGAAAACCTATAGAAAAAAGAAAAAGCCGAAAAGTCTAGAGTTGAAAAGTTTTTTTTCTTTCAAATATGAATATGCCACATATCGATTATAGAGAGCATCACATGTCTCCCTTTGAAGAGAGTGGTGGTCATCTATTATAGTATGGTTTATTATCATAGTTATTAGTTTTAAGAACATATTTACCTATTTTTTCTTACCGTATTGTTAAGTGGGTTGAGTTTTGGTCATGTTTGGTTTACTTATTGTTCCCGTGTTTCATTTATTGAATGTTTTTGTTTCTCATTATGATGAGACTTGCATATTAGATATTATACAAACAATAAAGAGAAATTCTATTGATTGAAATTATTTTCAATCCGAACATGATGAAATTGTTTACAAATACTCAACAAATATGTTAAATTAGTGTGGAGAGTAATTTATTTTTAATGATCTATGTATAAATGTTATAGAATTTCCCAAATTTGGTATCTTTGGTATGTAGTTGTAAGCTTCAGTGGTTAATTACTAATTTTTCCATGACATGTTTTCTCTAAGGAACATTGATACTTTTTAAGGAAAGAAAAAAGTTATGGTGAGCAAAGGATAAACTGGGTGGGTAATTATCTTCACTTAAACTCGATAGCTCTTTAGTTTTGAAAAGTAACGTCCATACCGGTTTATACAATACACTCGTTAAATAAGAAAAAGTGGATATATAACTCAAAAATTTAAAAACACAACCTTATATAATAGTTAAAAATTTCTAGGAATAACCTGAGAATTTTAAGATATCTACAAAGCAGTATGCATTAAACCCGGAAAAAATATCTAGAAACCTCTATGGAAATTGGAAACGAATTGTAAGAAAATTCATAAACGTATGAACCCAAAAGAATTCAAAGTCAATCTAGTTTTTTCAAATTTAAACGTATAAACGTATGACCACATACTAATCAAATTTACCATTGAGAGCTAATAAAAGTCAATCTAGTTTTTCACATCAATAGAGGGCGTAAGAGGAGCCATCAATAATGTCTCATCAGTTTAACCTTAAATATGCATAAAGGACTATAGGAACTTAAATTTACTACAATATGGGCAAACTGATATTTGTGAAATAAAATACATAAATACAATATTATAATAACTATACCGATACAAGAATTAGGATAAGAACGAATTTTGCCGAGGCGAGATATGATCTTTATCCTTAATTTTGAAAACGCTCTGTAGTGTGACGGTTGTATGACGTTCCGAATCCCAGGATACAACTGCAATCGATTCTGTTTGCACAACTCAAGAACGGAATCACACGAACGCTAGATTCTGTGTTATTCTTTCTGACTCAAAATAAAAATAAAATAAAAGAAAAGTAAAGTGTAAGAGACTTTTTTTGTATTGATCATGTTAATGATCATGTTGTTGTAGTTATCAACGTAATCATACTAAAATCTGCATAAGAAGGAGGAGGAAGGCTTAATTATATATGTCCATCATACTCAACGTATGAATCAAAAGGAGAAGGAGAATTAGTGTCTTAATGATGACATTGACCAATTAAATTGAATTGTAAGTTACAAAATTCAATTCATAATTGAAAGGTAAGTTACAAAACAATTAAAGAGATATTATATTTATTGGATTATTCAACAAATATATTTTGATAAAAATATATTAATCTCTTTTCTCAAATACACTAAAGTGTATGATAAATTTTTAATCCTTGTTATGACTCTTTTAATGTAAGGTAATCTACTATATTCTCTCCATGAGTATTTAATGTAAGGTAATCCACCTATAAATGAATTAGTATTCCGCCGATCTTCAAAACTTTAAATCCAAAAACATTAACCGTGTGCACATCTTTTCCTTTTCACATCTCTTTTTGTTGTCATCACAATGATTTTCCAATCTAATTTTCTCTACTTGAATTTATTGGGAGATTTTTAATCTCAAAATTTTGAAGTCTAAGAGAATTTCTACACCGATAGCATCATATGATAATTAACATCCAGTTCTATAGTAAATTCATGCTGTTGTTGGAGTACATTGGAGTCATGCATATTTGACGAGAGTTGTATTCAATAAAAGTCAAGGAGCACAAATTCTCTTCTCAAACTTTCTCCACCTTTGCTTTTGTAGTGTAGATCGTAGAGTACATATGTATTTCCCAGTTTCTTGTAACGATTTCCCCTTGTAAACATGCCTTCTTATTTATTTTTTTTGTCGTGCCTTCTTATTTATTTAGATCATATTTACCTTCACTATATATGTGTTACATATGTCTAAATAAAGTTAACTTTTCTTCTAAACGTACAAAAATTAGTTTTTCATCATCCAACACAGAAAAATGAATAAAGTAATATTCAGATGAACATAAATTGAATTCCCTGGAAAATTCAGATATTTGTATCCGTTTAGAATATTTTTGAGTATCTGAATCTCAGGACCGGCTTAAAGAAGGGTGTTTTTATGCTTTATATTTATGCAAAACACGCAAATAGTATATGAATTATATTTTCATACGAAGCCCTCATAGAAAACAGTTTTCATACAAAAAAAACAAAACATGTGTTACTCGAGGCCATTTCCGAGAAGGATAAGCGATTAACTATTTTAAGACTCAGTAGATATGCATTATTAATTTGAGGATCAATATTACAAACGTAAGAACTAATTGTTGACATATGATTGGAACACCAAAACAATTTTGGAATCAACAATCGACAAATTAGTTAGAGAAATAGTATGTGTTGCCTTAAATCAAGAAATAGTTTGGCTATTTTACCTTATCAGATTCAGCCTTAACACCAAATAAAGTATAAACACCAACGTCCCTTTTCATCTCCTCCTTAAGTCACCATTCTGAATCTTTTTAAAAAGAAAAGAGAAGGCCAAATCCACTCAGATAGTTTTAAAAAGGTAGAAGGCAGGTTCACCCATACAAAACAAATCTTTAGTGATATATCCTAAAATAAGGCGATGTCCATGAAATTTATGTGTTTCCACATACTTCCCTATACAATACTCGGCATAAAGAAAAAGAGTTGATGTTGGACAATTTCATACGTAAAACAACTCGACTTATCACTACTTATGAAACCTATTCTTAAATTTTTTTCCCAAATGATGTCTTACTTAAACCACACAGTACTTAACACTGCTTCGACTCGGGGGAGAAAATATGAAACAAACATATTATTTTATATTCTAAATATGATCAAATGACTAATTAGTTTGATTAACTGGATATGTGGAGAACAAAAATTGTATTAGTATACAAGCTACCAACAATAAAGAATAGGATCAGCAACCTCTTTTCCTGATTTACCTACATCATTGCAAACATTCTTTATGCTTGATCTAAAACTTGAGATCACATGACAAAGAGTTCTTGATTTCACTTACCTTGGTTTAAAAAGTTCATGACAAGGATTGCTTTGTGGAGATTGTGAATATAACTCTGGCTTTTTTTGTCTAAGCTCAAATCTCTTCAACGTTTTTATTGGCATTATCCTTTGGTTCGTTTCAGTCTCTCAAAACCAACAGATAATTTTGCCAAAACAATAAAACCGTTGAACCTATACCAAGACATGACCAAATGCAAGATAAACAAACTTCCTGGCTTTCTTTGATATGAAAATTATTCCTCAAGAGCATGACATTCTAAAAGTACTTATATATATAGAAGTATCCAAGAGAAAGAGCCAACGTTTATATGAGGAGAAACCAAACAAAACGCCTATTTCTTTTCATGTATTGTCCATTTCTCAACAACCTAACTATAGCTGAGTTTTATGCAAACCATTCAAAATTTCAAAACCGGATCAAATCAGATGGGTACTTTAGGCGGTGGCTCGTCCGTCGACTTTTCGATGATGTCAACTTCAAAGACACACGTAGCATTGGATTTTCTCGCTTGTGGCTAGACTCCTAATCGTACATTCTTCTCTCTTCCTCTTCCACAGTCCACAATATCGTATACGAATCCTATAATCCATTCCTTCATATATCACTCCATATATCTCACAACAACTTATGGAAAAATTTAAAAGATTTGTATTTTCGGTATACTCACTTTGAGAAGATCCATCTTGTTCTTGAGTTGTTCTTGGTATAGGCCTTGTTCGTTTACCTCCTTGACTCTATCTTGGTAAGCAACTCTAACCTTATAATAACAAAATCAAACTTTATGGCAATTGGGAGTGAAAAGATTTAAAGCTAAATCCAATTGATAAATATTTGTTATCAATTGAATCAATATTAGAGACGTCTGGTGGAACTGCCCTGATTTGTATGAGAAATTCAAAACTTTAGACAAATCTAGAAAGAAACCCTCGAATATCTAATCTAAAGACCATAATATGACAAATTAAAATTGAGTGTAGAAACAGAATCTGACCTGATCATAAGAACAATTTCTGGATTGAAACGCTTGGGTTCTTTGTATAGGAAATCTGATAAGAAAACCAAGAAATTCAATCTATGCGGATCAAAATGGATTGACAAAACTATTATTTTTTTGCCGTTTCCCCATATTTCTCAAACCTTCGATTCCTTAAATTTACCTAAACAACTCTTCCTCTCCCTCATACTTCAGTTTTCGTCCACTTTGAATAAAACGTCGCAGGTCCTTTGACTCTCATTCGATTAAATTGTACATGTTTGTGTATAAAATAACTATAGGTTCACGATTTAGCCTATATTCTACTTTCCTTGGCTCTAAAATTAGGTAACTGGAAAGAAAAAGGAATAAAGACTCATAGAACCACACAAATTCGTACACATAAAGATATGTAAGAACATATAATTGAGAAGATTAAGATTTTTAGACAGAAACTTAGAAGATATGTTTGATATTTTAGTTTATAAACAACAAAGCAAACCCAAATCTCACAGTCGTCAAACAAAAAAGGATTACAAATAGAGCTAAGAGATGGAAAGGGCTAGTGGTAACTTAAACCTTTTCATCAAGGAGGAGGAATTCAATTCCCATGATTTGGCTATCATTGGTGAGATTCCAAGCATCCCAAAAACGGAGGAGGCGGCCGACAACTTGTTGACCATGATGACCAAAGCGTAAATCATCGAAGGTGGCGTAGTTAGCTTCGGCAGGGATTGCGACAACATCGATGTTAGACATTTCGAGTAAGAGAAATGTAAAGGTAGACGATTAGACACAGCAGGGAAGTGGAAGGGGGAGGGTTGTGGTGGAGGCTGTGGTATTTATAGGAGTTGTGTTCTCGGTTCCGGTAACAGTAATAAAGAGATATTGAAGGAGTAGCATGTTGGTGGAAGGTAGTGGGGTGATTTGATTTGAGCCATTTATTTGGAGACCTGAAGGTAGAAATTGATGAGGTCTGTGAGTTGCGGGTTTTTTGGGAGGAGATGGGAGGTCTCCTGGTTACGGAGGAGATGTGAAGTCGGTGGAGGGAATTTATCTTTAAACCATTTATCTTTAAACCATTTATCTTTAAATGGTAGCTTTTCTGGTGGGGGGAATTGAATTGCTTTTCGTGTGAAGCCCCGGGACGTCGGCTCTAACAATTCCGTCTCCGTCTACCAAAACAACCGGAAATGTTTCAAAAAAAGTAGGCATACGGCGTACAAACAGTTCGCGCCCTTCTTTATTAAATTGGAGTCCAATACAATGTGTTTCTGACGTGTCAAGTTTGGAGGGAAGTGCGGTGATGACGTGTCATACGCTGGAGAGAGCAGTTCTCATTTTATATAGTAGACTAGCGTGGGTTTGTTTTATTGATAATACATATTTGGATTTGTTAATTTTAAAATTAGGTAGAAGTTGACGTATACAAAATCAAAATTATAATGATCCAAAAGTAAAATATTCGAGAATAAAATTAAAAATTATAAACATAAAACTTGCAAGACATGAAAAGAGATCAAAATGAACCAAAAAAACTAAATTGATTTCCCATGAATGGTGCCCAATCCTATGTTCTCGCTGCCCTTATCTTTGTTTTCAGTCTCTCGATCACACCAATGTGCTCAAACTCCTCCTCATCATCATCATCACCATCATCATCATCATAACCATAAACCTCTTGTTCTTCTAAGTCTTTTTCAGCTGCTCTTCTCTCTCAATAAATTACTTTCATAAGCAATATTAAAAATATGTAAAACTTGGGACATGTTCTCTAAACCCATCATCATCGAACATGTTTCTTCACCAGAAACAAAATTCTCGTGAGTTAGTAACCCTTTTAAGACACCATGCACGACTCAAAAACTCATAAACCAACATCTCTTCCTTCACTTGTTCCTCTATTAGTAAAACCTATGATTGTGGTTTAACCTATTTTCAAGTGTAAACGGTTTCTCAAAAACGACGGAACCCTTGTTCGAATCATAGATAGTCAACATCTTATATACAACCCGTAGATAAATCATAGAAATTCAACTTCTTCTAAACAACCTGTAGAAAAAAAAAAACAATATACCAAACATATCACGTTTTCTTCTTTTTCTCATCTCACGTTTTGCTCTTTTATCTCTTTCTCTTCTTTTTTCTTTTTTTTAAAAAATTTTGGTTTTCCCAATCACCACCATTATCACCATTCTTACCGGTACTTCCTCCACCATCAGTCCATCACCACCACCCCCAAAGTCACCGTCACCACCACCACCACCATCACCATAACATTACATCAATACCACAACCACCACTACTATGGCGTCACCTTCACCATCACCACCGCAAGTCACTGTAGCCGTCTGTCGCCACCACTGCAGCAATCACCTTGCCATCACATCAACACTACAACCACCACCTTTATCACTACCATGACCACCACCACTACTATGTCGTCACCACCCGTCCACCACCACCATGCCATACCACCACCACCATTCCATCACCACCACCACACCATCACAACTACGACTACTTGCATAACATAGTACTGTAACTATTAATCCCAAATTGATTATTTATAATTGATGTAACTAAAATATAAATAAACAATCATATGTCTTGTACTTTTGTCCACCGGATTAGACCAAAGAGAGACGTCAACTCGCTTCACACCTACGTTATGAGGGGTAATATAATTTTAACAATATTACGTTAATACGTAAACACAAAACCAATATATAAAAGATTCAACACAAACATGATCTTACAACAGATAATGAAATCTAATACTACAAACAAACAAACCAAGATATCAATATGTAAATAATAAACAAACTAACATAAAAATTAAAAGAAAGAATATTAAAACACTGTAAAATAATACAACACTATGAAGAAAACACAATTAGAACCTCGAAAGGAATCACAAAATCATAAGCGGATCATAAGCATTCAGGGAAACAATAGTAAAAAAACGTAAATACAAAGAAATCATATTATAAAAAATATGACTGACAAAGAAATAAATAATGCTTATTTATTATACATGTGGAGGTCGAGAGCCCTATATTTATAGTTGAATTGTTAGGGCTAACTATCATAATTATCCAACCGAATTTTACTTTTAAAAATTAGAAATTTACTTAAAACAATATTCACAATATGTTATAGAATATATTTAGATTTATCCAAATATATTAATTTTTAAACAATTGTTTTCTCTTTGTATATAGGCAACGGAAAGAGTGAAACTTTCCAATTCCTAGTACAAAAATACATAGGTTATCTTTAATTAAAAAAATTGTGAATTTTTTTTTAAAAAAACTAACTATTAGGAAAAAACGAAAAATTCCTATTTACTACAAAAGAAAATTAACTTATATTTAATTGCTTACGTGGACCAATAGAATTGCGTTTTTTAATCCTATGTGGACGCCTTTAGAGCGCTATAGCATCAACTTTTACATAGTATAGACTAGATTTTGCACCCACGCTACGCGTGGGTTTATTTTATTGATGTGTTTAATATAGATTTTAGATTTACTTATTATATATTAGCTAGATAACATATCTGAAAGCAAAAGTATAATGGTAAGAAAGTGAAGCAATCATAGAAAACTAAATAATTAATCTATATTGGTAATTTTTTACACACTAAAAAATTATATATTTGTAATGTTTAGATGATTGTATTTACTTAATAGGCTATAGAAATTCTCACAAATTGAAACTAATATATAAGCTGAGTAACCGCCTCTTTGTTAGAATCTATAATTTTCCACATTCAATTTATTCTGTAGTTCTTTTAATTTTTAAAATATATTTTAAGAAACATATCAATTAACTTAATTTCTTTTTAAAAATTTGGAAAACCCAATTTTATTATTTCATATTTGTGAAGTTTTTATGTTGGCTAATATCTGAATTTTATTATCTTATTGAAGTTTATTTTCTTTTAAAAATTGCACTATCCACCATATATCTGAAAAATGTAAAGACATTTGAACATAAGGAGCTACTAATGATTATTAGTAGTTCATATACATTTCACGATCCAACAACAAACGAAATCTCTCTAGCACATGGCATGATTGTTTTTTATATTAATTATTATATGTTCCTTTTTTAGCTTTGAATGAGTTTTTTTTTTTTTTGTGACATATTGAGAATCTGATTAAATTACTTAAATTATCTTACACTAAATATTACTTCCTTTGTTTCACCAAGATAAATTGTTTTGAGGTTTTCACACATATTAAGAAAAGCAATTAATCCTCTCCCATAATTGTCTTGATTTCTACAATAAATCAGTTTTCAAGAAATTCCAACCAATAGTACTCAAATATTTGTTTTGAAAGTTACAATCTCTTATCAATAAATGGTAAAAATTTATCTTCATGAAACAAATTTAAAGACTCAAAAAATTCATCTTGGTGAAACGGAGGTAGTATTTTGTAAATGCCTAGTTTTCATAAATATTATTGAAAGAATGTATATAAAAAAAATTAAATTTGAAATTTTCTAACAATAAGAAAATTAACTTAAGGAAATATAACAAATTGAACTTAAGAAAAAATGGAAGTTTTCCATGAACAATAAAAGAAATAAAATAAGATAATTTTAGATGATGATATGGTTTGTAATACAATTCACTTCATTCTACTTCATGTCCATGATGAACACTTCTGTCTTAATTAATCTGCATATTTGTAATTATAACGTTAGAAATTAACCATTGGGCAAGAGAGGCTTCCACAAATAATAATTAGCTATATATAATTTATAGGTGTGAACTACCTTGATCTACACTGAAATTCATATGAGAATATAAAATTTTAAAACTTAGTTAACTCTTTTAAAAGTTTTGTTGGATGATAGACCACGTTATGAAACAATTCGTATTGCAAAAATTTCAATGGATGATAAATCACGCGCGTCACCAAACAATTCGACCCAAATAGCATCCAAAATAACCAAAGGTCTATCTAAACTTTCTGTTGAGAACATGATAATAAACCAAATTATGTAAACTTACTTGCTTGATCGTTGCAATTATATTCAAGGTTTATATGCAATCATAAATCCAAATTATGAGAACATTAGCTACCATATACGGGTGAGAAAATAAATATTTTAAAAACAAATTATGAGAAGGAAAAAAACAATCCAACGTAACATATATGGATCCATTACGAAACAATAAAAAAAACTCATACCTTGATAATGAATACGAAACCTGCAAACAAAACCCTAATAACAATATAATCAATAACTGCACAATATATGTGACATGCTTTTAATACATATGCATGTTACTGATCAAAATTATAGAATATGGAAAACATCAAAAAATGATAAAATCCAAGCAATAAGTAACACATACAAGCCAAAACCGACGTAAAGAAGAAAAACAAAAGCAACATTGGCTATTGAAGACCTCTAACATAGTCTTGTTAAATTTGAGTAATTAAGCAGCAAGGGCTCCGATTGTTAAAACACCCACATCAAACTAATAATAACTATTTCGGTGCAAATTATAGTAAGACATGTCTCTTAAAAAAACACATTATATAAAAGTAAAAAAAATATAAGATAGAATATAAACCAACATTAAAATTGACTTTAACACAAACACTATAAAACTATAATCAAAATGTACATAAAAATAATAAAGAATATAGAGAAGTAAAAAACACATCATCGAGTTAGCCACCGAAGGGACAAAATACATACTTTGATAAGGAATAAAAAAACTTGTTAGTTGTGACCGAAAAGAGAAAGAAAAGACGAAACAAAAATCAATATTCAATATGAGAACAAAACAAAAATACATTACGAATAAATATATGGTTTAACGAAACCAAATTATAATAATAAACTCATACCTCGATAAACATATGAAACCTGGAAAGAAAACTATAACAACAATATAATCTAATAAAAACATCATATATTATGAATTTACGACTGCATCACCCAACCGACAGGGTTTACTACATATAAATGAAACGAAATCTGGAAGACATTGAACGACAATAAACCAAACAATACTAAATTACACAACAGACGGAAAAAGACCAAACAAACATGAAAAAGAAATATTCATCTTTGACTAAAACCTAAATATAATAATATATAAAAAAAACATGAGGTTTCACCTTAGGTTTTATTATTAAAGCCGACTTGAAAGTTAGATCATGACATAATTTCCTTATTTCCGAAATTATTTTTTATTATCAAAAACTAACAAACAATTTAGAATGTTTCAAGTCCAAAACCATACCAAAAGACCAACCCATAATAATTAGCTAACAACGATGCAACAATTTGATAACATATATTAATCATAATTAGGAAGCCAACAATCTATTATAACATATATTAATCATAAAATCAATGAGAAGGCAATATACTAAAGTAACACCAAAAGAAGAAGAAACATTAAACTAACGATTTACTATCTATCAAACGATTACTAAGAAGACAATAAACTAAGGAAACCATAACAAACAAAAATAAACACAAAAGTACATTTTTACTTGTAATACATACCGGACAACATAAAAGAGCTTTAACAAAAGAAAAAAAAATCCTACATAAAAGAGAAAATTTGAAGTTAATTTCCTTTTTTGTATTTTGGGTTACTTTAGCTTGTTTTCTATTAGTTTTCTGTATGGAGATCAAAGACCCACAAAAAAAAATCCTCCTAGAAAACATAAAGAACAAAAAACATCAACTGATCAAAACAAATAGACGAAAAAATATATAACTAACAGAAAGTAGAAATTATATTTCATAAAAGAATTACGTATACCAACAATCAGTTATAACAAATATTGATCATACCATCAATATGAAGACAATATACTTTAGTCATACCAAAAGAAGATCAAACATTAAACTAACGATTTATTATCGATGAAACGATTACTTAGAAGACAATAAACTAAGGAAACCATAAGAAAAAACAAAAGAACACAGAAGTACCTTTTTATTTGTATACCTACATAACAACATAAAAGTATCAAAACAAAGTTAATACACAAACAAAGCTTGTAATAAAGACCAATCTTAAAAAATTCAAAAGAATGGTAAACAAACAAAACTCACAAAACACAAAACAAAGGAAAAGTAGAAAAGAGAATGCAGGAAGGAAAAATATTGTTTAGGTCTTACGAAATAAGGGAAAAAATATACACACATATATATAAGAATTATACCATAAATTTAGGGTTTTTACAAATGTGATATCTTTGATTATAATATAGTATAGATGCTATTTTTATACATATCTTATAATAATTTAGAATATTTCCTAATCTATCCGGTTAATTTTAAATAGGAAAATCCTAGGGATTAATAAAATAAAAAAAACTAACTTAAAAGAAAAAGGAAAAATCTCTATTAACAAAAATTGAAAATTAACTTTAATTCTAATTGCTTACGTGGACCAATCAAATCGGATTTTGTAATCTTATGTGGACGCCCTAGGAGTGCTATAACATCAACTTTTATATAGTATAGACTAGATTTTATACCCACGCTACGCGTGGGTCTTTTATTTTGATGAGTGTAACATATATTTCGGTTTGTTGATTTCTAAATTAGCTAGACGTTGATATACATAAATGAAACACTACAAGAAAACAGCCGCAAATCCGACGGAAGTAATTCCGTCGGAAATTTTCCAACGGTAATCCGACCGATTTCCGAAGGAATGGAAATTTTTCAATTCCGTCGGAAATCTGTCGGAATTATTTCCGACGGACTATAGACCGTCGGAAATCGGTCGGATTATTGGACCGTGTAACTAGCCGTTGCCGACGCCGGAGGAGATTCCGGTCAGTTGTTGGAAATCCGTCGGAAAATAGCAATTTTCGACAGATTTCCGACAGACTCCCAACTAGGTTGTCGGAAATCTGTAGGAAAAAATAGCCGTTATATAACCGTTATCTAGCCGTTATTATATCCGTTGTTTTTCCGACGCTTTGCCGACAGATTTCCGACGGTCAGCGTATTTATATATATGATTCCACACATCTTCATTCACTCACAAAACAACAACAACTTCCAACCAAATATTTGTTAGAAAAAAATCGTTAAGAGAGTGAGATGTCATCTTCTAGATATTATAGATCGTGGATGAATGAAGAGATGTATGATCCGGAGTCGAATACATTAAATCCAAGTTATGCACGAGGTATATGCGAGTTCATGGCGGTTGTCGGGAATCGAAAGGTGATAAAATGTCCATGTTTAAATTGTTGCAATTCTCGTAATGTTAATGTAGAACAAGTTTGGCATCACTTGTATACCGTTGGTTTTATGCCGGGATACAAAATTTGGTTTTTTCATGGAGAAACTAATAATGATGGTGCTAGTAGTAGCAGTGCACCATATGTTGCGGATAGCTTAGGCGAACATAGAATGGATAACTTAGGTGAACATAGAACGGATAGCTTAGGCGAACATAGAACGGAAGTAGATTTTGGTGTAGGTACCGTTGAGATGGTTCATGATGCGTTTAGAGAGAATTTGCCATCGATCGTAATAAGGGAGGATAGACTAGAAGAACCAAATGAAGAAGCTAGAAGATTTTTTGATATGTTAGACGCAGGGAAGCAACCATTATATGATGGGTGTAGAGACGGACATTCCCCTTTATCAATTGCTAGTAGACTGATGACCCTTAAGACAGACTTCAATTTGGCGGAAGAGTGTGTTGATGCGATAGCAGATTTTGTGAAAGATATTTTGCCTGAAGATAATTAGGCACCTGCATCATACTACGAGATACAGAAACTTGTAGCTGGTCTTGGTATGCCGTATCAGGTGATAGATGTATGCATCGACAACTGTATGCTATATTGGAGAGAAGACGAAGACCGGAGAAGATGTAAATTTTGTCGTAAACCGCGGTATCAGGAAACTGGTGGGAGAGTTCCAATTCCATATAAACGTATGTGGTACTTACCATTGACAGCGAGGTTAAAGAGGTTATATCAATCTGTGCGAACGGCAGAACAAATGAGATGGCATGCAGAGCATCGTCAAGATGGAGAGATTACACATCCTTCAGATGCAAAAGCGTGGAAACATTTTCAAATGTTGTATCCGGATTTTGCATACGAGTCAAGAAATGTGTACCTCGGGTTAAGTACAGATGGTTTCAATCCATTTGGGAAGCATGGAAGGCAGTATTCTTTGTGGCCCGTAATCGTAACACCGTATAATTTGCCCCCTGGTATGTGCATGCGTCGCGAGTTTTTATTCCTCTCCGTTCTTATTCCCGGCCCTGAGCATCCGAAGAGATCACTTGATGTATTCCTCCAGCCATTGATTTATGAGTTACAAATGCTATGGAGTCATGGTGTCGAAGCATTTGATATTTCACGGAAGCAGAATTTTCTGATGCGTGCGGTCCTTATGTGGACTATTAGCGATTTCCCAGCATATGGTATGCTATCTGGATGGACTACTCATGGAACATTATCGTGCCCGTTTTGCCAAGACAACACTGACGCTTTCCAATTGAGGAATGGAAGAAAGCCATGTTGGTTTGATTGCCATAGAAGGTTTCTACCGGACGACCATCCCTATCGTCGGTCTAAAAGATTATTTAAGAAAAATAAACAAGTGTTTGATGCTCTAATTGATGAGATAGACGGTCGTACTATATTGGAGCAGTTGAGAGATTTTGGTGCTGAGAGGACTCCTGATTGTGGGGGTAATGGGCATGAACCGCTTTGTGGTGTAGGAGGAGCTCACAACTGGCATAAGAATTGTATATTTTGGGATTTGCCGTATTGGAAGGATCATTTATTAAGGCACAACCTCGATGTGATGCATATTGAAAAGAACTTCTTTGACAACATCATGAATACGGTGTTAAACATCCCGGGAAAGACAAAAGACAATGTGAAGTCTAGGATGGATGTTTCAAAGATTTGCTACCGTGCTTATCTTGATCGTATTCCCGATGGTACATATCCTTTTCCTCCGTAACGATTGCAAATACAAAAGATAAGAGAATTTTTCCGGTGGATTGAACACGAAGTTAAATTCACTGATGGATATGCAGCTAATCTGGGTAACTGCGTAGACTCGCGATACCTAAAGTTTTTGGGACTGAAGAGTCATGATTGTCATGTACTGATGCAGAGGCTTCTTCCATTTGCTTTTACCCATCTCCTTCCTCAAACTGTCCACGAAGCTATTGCAGCAGTTGGTGCTTTCTTTAGGGATTTATGCACGAGGACACTTACAGTTGAGGGGATCCGCAATTTAGATGCCAATATACCAGTGATCCTTTGCAATCTTGAGAAGATCTTTCCGCCGTCTTTTTTTGATGTTATGGAACATCTTCCCCTACACCTCCCCCGCGAAGCTGAACTAGGTGGTCCCGTTCAATTTCGTTGGATGTATCCTTTTGAGCGGTACATGTTCCATCTAAAGAAGAAGGTCAAAAATTTGGCTCGAGTTGAAGGTTCTATTGTCGCACAGAGTATCAATGAAGAATCATCACAGTTTGCGGAATATTACTTTCCTCGGGAAGTTAGTACGAAGAGTAGACGTCCTGCTCGTTATGATGATAAAGGTGAGAGAGTCACATATGCCGCGATTGTCCCTGAGATGTTTTCGCAAGTTGGCCGAGTGATTGGGAGAGGGAAGAGACGCTTCCTATCACAAGCAGAGTGGAGTCACTTACATATGTATATCCTAACGAATTGTGAGGAGATGGCGGAGTACGAAAGATAAAAACAGAACTTATTTAAATACATCTTGTTTTTAATACCTAAGTAATATATAGGTTTCATATGTTATATATTTTTTGTTTGCTTTCAGGATTTACATTGCATCAATACGTCGCTATTATCCAGAAATGACAGAAGACGAACTTGGAGAATCTAAGGAAAACGAGTTTCCAAATTGGCTGCAATATTACGTAAGTTTTAAAAAAACGCTTACATTTCTTAAAATTAGTGAATTAATTATTACTTAATTAAATGTTTGTTTATTAATTTGTCTAAATTATTATCTCAGGTTTCTGAAGGAATGAAGAATGGAGAAAGGTTTCCGACATGGTTACAAGAGATAGTTTCAGGCCCAAGCTTTGAAGCAACTTCATACGCTCGGTATTGCACTAGGGGATTTGCATTTAGGATTCATGAAGAAAGGCCGAGGGCAACTGAAGATTACGGTATTTCAGCTACAAGTGGTGATGTAGTCTACTACGGGATTCTGAAAGAAATATTGCAAGTGCGCTATCCAGGAATGTTAGGCATGAGGTGCATTGTTTTCTTGTGTGAGTGGTATGATCCGTCATATCCAGAAGGTGTCCAGGTGAGCCAATTTGGCGTCACTTCAGTAAATTCTTCTAGGAGACTGCAAAAGTATGACTCATTCATCCTAGCATCACAGGCAGACCAGGTTTGATTTTAAAATTTTATAATACGTGCCTTATAGATAAATAATGATATTGTAATTGCCTAAACTAAATATGTTTGTTTCAGGTATGCTACATTTCTTATCCTAGGGTGACACATCGAGGAGATCATTGGATTACAGTGACTCCAATTAATCCAAGAAGGAGACTATATGGAGTTGCTGAGCAAGATGCTATGCAACCAACTAGAATTACTCCGATGGCTCCAGTTGATCATTCTTCAGCGGTGGACCTTTTTGTTGATTTCACTGAATTTGGTGATAATATCGTACATTCAGAATCAGAAGAAGAAGTTGGAGAATTTGATGAAGACGAAGACACAATTCCTTCGGAAGGATCTGATGAAGAAGAAGAAGTTGGAGAATTTGATGACGAAGAAGTTGGATAATTTATATATATATATATATTTTTTTTTTTTTAAATGATATATATATAATTTCGACTTATCTGTATATTTATTTATATATATATTTAATATAAAATGATTTATATATATATATATATATATTTTTAAAAAATGATATATCTGTCGGAAATCTGTCGGAAACATATATATATTTCCGACAGATTTCCGACAGTTAATCATTTTTATATAAATAAGCTTTTTTATTTTATCCGTCGGAAATCTGTCGGAAATATATATATATTTCCGACATATTTCCGACAGATTTGGGGTTTTAAGCTTGTTTATGATCCGTTTTCGTAGTTACAAGTTAATAGTATGGTTGAAGCAATATTTGGAAGATAAAATACTTGATAATTGTCATTGTTACTTTCAAATTCTAAACATTTAGTATTTTCCGTAAACATCTACTGTTTTGTATATGTAACTGTATGAAAGGCTTTTGGTTGAAACATGACAAAATCGAAAAACATGTTCGGTATAACATCGAGAATGTTATTTACTCAATTATCTTTCACTTTAGTTGTCAGAATTGTATGCCGAGACTTTGTCTTCTCAAAATTCAGGAATTTGGCCTCAAAACCCTAAATCTGTCGGAAATCAGTCGGAAAAATATATATATTTCCGACTGATTTCCGACAGATGTAAGGGTAACACGTGTCGTCTTTTAAGGTTAGCATGATATGAATATTGCGTCGGAAATCTGTCGGAAATATATATATATTTCCGACAGATTTCCGACGGATAAAATTAAAAAAAAGTTTATTTATATAAAAATGATATATCTGTCGGAAATCTGTCGGAAATATATATATTTTTCCGACAGATTTCCGACAGATTTAGGGTTTTGAGGCCAAATTCCTGAATTTTGAGAAGACAAAGTCTCGGCATACAATTCTGACAACTAAAGTGAAAGATAATTGAGTAAATAACATTCTCGATGTTATACCGAACATGTTTTTCGATTTTGTCATGTTTCAACCAAAAGCCTTTCATACAGTTACATATACAAAACAGTAGATGTTTACGGAAAATACTAAATGTTTAGAATTTGAAAGTAACAATGACCATTATCAAGTATTTTAAACTTATGCTAACAATTTTTCCAAAATAAGCATTTTGGTTTAAAATTCTTATTTTGCTATATATTGTTTAAAAATATACAATGCTTAAATTTCCAAAAAAAACATTTCTTAAATTTAATAAACATTTCTTAAATTTATTAAATTTAATAAACATTGCTTAAATTTCTTAAATTTAATAAACATTTCTTCAATTTCTTCAATTCCTTAACCCTAAAACAACAAAAAAACATTTCTTAAATTTCCCATACCCTAAAACCACAATTCCGTCGGAAATCTGTCGGAAATATATTTATATTTCCGACGAATTTCCGACGGATGTGCCAAATTTAACCCGCGAAATGAAAAATAAATACCGCAAAGTGAAAATTATTAAATTAGAATTTCTGACGGATTTCCGACAGATTTTATTCCGTCGGAAATTCTAATTTAATAACAGAACCGACTCTTCTTCTTCTTCTTCTCCACGGGTTGAAATCACTTCTTCTTCTTCGCCACCACCGCTCCTCCTCGCCGGAATTCGCCGATTAATCTCCTCCTCCTCGCCGGAATCGCCCTTCCGCCTATCCTCTCCGCCTCCGAGCCTCTCCTCCTCCGAGACTCGTCCCAACCGCCTCCTCCTCTCCCCTTAGCCGCCACCGAGAATCCCCTCTTCCTCGCCGGAATTCGCCGCCGTCTCCTCCTCGCCGGATTACCCATGGCGGATCTTCCTTCTCATTTGTAAGTATCTTCAAATTTCATGTTGATTTTGGTTAGATTTTATATAAATGAGATTGTGAATTGATTTTTACTAGATTTAGGATTAGGATTAGGGTTTGGAAATTGTTAGTATTTTATAAATTGAAATTTGGAAATTGTTACTAATTTTATGAAATTGTTAGTAAATTGTTAGTATTTTTACTAATTTTTACTAAATTGTTAGGGTTTTTAAATTGTTATGAAATTGTTAGGGTTTTTAAATTGTTATGAAAAATTAGATTTATGATTAGGAAAAATGAGGGAAATTGATTTAGAGAAATTGATTTAGGGAAATTATATTTTCCATAAATTTTTAGAATATTGTTAGCAAGTTTTACTAATTTTTAAACAATTATAACGATTAATTTAAAATTTTAGAATTTTAATTTTTTAGAATTTTAAATTATGTAACAATTACTTAAGAATTTTAGAATATCGAAATAATTGTAAATTTAAAGATAATGACTTAATTTTTGAATTTATATCTATATTTTAAAGAATTTTAAACAATTACATTTAGGAAAGTTTTTAAAAGGTTTATAAGATTGTTTACAAAACCTTATAAAAATATTTAAAAACCTTATAAAACTATTTAAAAACCTTATAAAACTTTACAAAAACCTTATAACACTATTTAAAAACCTTATAAAACTATTTAAAAACCTTATAAAACTTTACAAAAACCTTATAACACTATTTAAAAACCTTATAAAACTTTAAATTTTAGAATTTTGGAAATTTAAATTTTAAATTCCACCACAGAATTTTAAATTTTACAATTTTGGAAATTTAAATTTGAGAATTTTGGAAATTTAAAGCAATGTTTTTTTAAACCATTATATTTTTATAATTATAGATTTTTCATATATTTAAAATATATTATCATATAAATCTAGGGATTATGGTGGTTTCGCCACTGCATCTGGCAGCGGCCAACATCGTCGTCGTCGTGTGAGTAGAGCTCATTCGACTTCGACGTCTACACCTACACCGTCGTCTATACCTGTAGAGACGCCGGTGACACCAACAGCCACCACAGCACCGTCGCAGATTACCGTCGAGGAGTTCATGGGTCTTCCTGGACGAGAGTGGTTGACTAGACTCCATCCAGATCAGCTCGGTAGAGACAGATGGTAAGTTTTTTGTTTCAATTCTGTTTTTTTTTAACAAATTTAATTTAATTGCGACTAATGTTGCATTTTTCCCGTAGGTTTGGTGATTCTCGCAGCGGGATTTCGAAGTCCCTGAACAAGATGGAAAACTCTATGCTCAGCCGTCCTTATGCGACGTACACCGCCATGCCACTAGAGGATCAAGATATGTGGTTTCGCCAATTTGCGGTAATTCATCTTTTTCACAATTTTTACTTTCATTTAAATTATTATTATTTATATTTAATTTTTGTATTTGCAGCAAGAATTTAGGTGGGACCCACACATGACCGCTCTGGTTAGGAGAGAATTCGACTCTTATGCAGCACTGCACTACTCGAAGAAGGTGTTCGAGTGGAAGGATAAGTGGCTACACGGTCAGGTGCCAAAGGAGATGGTGGAAAAGGCGGAGTTGTGGAACGGGTTCATCGCCTATTGGCAACTAGAGGCGACCAAGGAGAGCTCTACATATCACTCTAGAAACCGGAACAGCCAGCGCAACGGCAAGGTACCTGCCACCCACAACCTTGGAGCTACCAGCAAGAAGACAAAGGCTAGGGATATGGTAAGTTTTTCATTGAACGTCTTGATTTTTATTAAATTTTTTTTTTATACATTTATATTATTAAATAAATATCTAACAACTGCAGGCTAAGGAGTTGGGTCGGGATCCCAACAACTTGGAACTTCTGCTAGCGACACACACCGACAAGAATGGTGTTGTCCAGGATCAGGTAGCTCGGGAGATTCAGGAGAGCGTCCAAAGAATGGAAGAGGAGTACATTCTCTCTCTGCCAGACGTCGAAGGAACCCCTCCCCTCACCCAAGCCCCGGACGACATCATCAACCAATTCGTCTTAAAGGTATGTAAAATTTAAATTAGTTTTCAAGTCTTTTTCATTTACAATTTAATTTGTTCCGCAGGTTGCTCCGCAGAGCAAAGGGCGGCTTTATGGTCTTCCCGACGATGCGGGATCATCGGAGTCTTCTTGTTACTACAGCGAGACATCCGACCTGAGAGCCCAGATGAAGGAAAAGGACGTCGAAATTGAAGGTTTGAAGACGACGGTCCAAGAGATACGAGATGCACAAGCCGTCCTAGAAGCCGAGCGGGTGAAGGAGAGAGCCGAGCGGGACAAGGACAGGGAGATGATGCAACGGATGATGGCGTACTTGGGGCGCAACCCGGATTTTCCGTCGGGGCCCACCACTTAGATTTTTATTATTAACGTTTTGTAAAACAATATTACTTTTTATTTCTACTTTTAATTTTATTTTAATTTCTACTTTTAATTTTATTTTAATTTAAATAATTCAAATTTTAAATTTTAAATTTATATTAAATTAATTATTATTTAATTTATTATTATATTTAATTATTTCTACGAATACGTCGGAAATCCGTCGGAAAGCTGTCGGAAATAATGACGTCGGAAGTCTGTCGGTTTACTAGTAGTCGGAACCCATCGGAAAGCTGTCGGTTTTATTTCCGACAGCTTTCCGACAGAATTTCCATTTCCGACAAGATAGAAACGACAGACATATCCGTCGGAAATCTATCGGAAAACTCTTATTCCGACAGACTTCCGACGGATATTTCCGTAGGAATCGCGCTGTTTTCTTGTAGTGAAAATATATCATGATAACAAAGTGAAACATTCGTAAAAATATATTATAAAGATATTGCGAAACAGCATTCACCATAGGTGAGATATATTGTACAAACACCAAACTTTTAACAAAAAATTTAAAGATAGTACCATTTTCTACACAAAAGATGTATATTCTCTATTTTTCTTTTTAAATACTTGTAATATTTGTTTATAGTTTTATAATATATGCAGTAAAATATTTGTTTATAGTTTTATAATTTACAGGTGTTTGTGCATATATATAGAACTAACATAGGAAATACTATTCTTTTGTTTTTTGTTGTATTTTCTTCTGATTCAGTTACTTGACTCCCACATAAAACTTCCGCCTTATTTTTTCTTTTTGCATTAGACACAAACATAAAAAAACTAAGATGTCTGTAAGACTTTGTCTCCACGCACACAAACATAATTCACGAAGATATCTTATACACTCAAAAGAAGGGTTTGCCTATGAGACTATGAAACGTCTCCTTAACAGAATCTTCAACTCCAATAAAAACCGTCCTGAATTTAATCAATCTCTTTGCTGCACCATCACATGGCATGAGGCCGGATGAGAACTTGTGAACATCAAACTCAAGTAAGGGTCTAGACACAAAATCAGCGAACTCACTGATTGATAATTCCCATTAATAATGCATAAAACCGACCAGAAACTTTTCTAGACACATCTTTTACTTATTATAACAGTGGTGCTCTTGTGTCTCGGTCGAGGCTTGTAAAAGTTGTAACTTGCGTTTAGGTTTGTCTGAAGAAGTGTCTGAGATATGTTGATGGATTGATCATGACAATGTTGGTCTCATACTTTTCAACAAATTCCCAAGCTACTTTGAAAAGATAATATTCATGCTTTGCGTGTTTTTTACCTGCATCGCCATTGTCATGATTCCACCATGAGGAGCGAAGAAAACATTCTTGCTAAATTGGAGATCTATTAGTGTACGGCAAGAACTCGCCTTTATATGCCAGCCAATGTCTTTTTTGTCACCAAATTATGGAACCTTTAGATAGTGAATATAGTAACTCAAACTTCAAAGTTGAAAGAATGGTCAATGATTTACACCACCACAAAATTTGTGTAATACAACGTCTATCTTTTGTACGTCTTTCTAAATCTACAAATTTCTCTTTCGATGCTTGATTCAGTCCTTAAATAACATCAGATCAAACTACAACACCTTAAACAATATAAGAAGCACATCATCAACTTAGAAAGAAAGACCTTGTAATTAGCCAGCATGATACTAAACATACTCTTCAAAACTAATGCTCTTGGAGTATAGGATATATGATTCCACAACGTAAGAGGAAAATGTTAAGAAAGATACCTCATACTGATAGGTTGTATGAGGAAGACAAATCTACGTACAAAACTTGTTGTAGTCGAATCAGTAGTTTGAGAGGTGAGATCGAGGAAAGGAATTAAAAAAAGCCACAAAACCAAGAATAAAAAAATAACGCATGCAATGACTTAAAAGGCACATCATCAAAGTTGAAAATACTAAATCACTAAACATAACATCCAATAATATTGAATCGACAAATATCAAACATGTAAGTTAGTCTTTCCATGAAAATCTCTACTTTCATTCTCAAAAGTGAATGTCGACTTTCCTCTTCAAGTTGAGCCAAAAATCCACTAATATTTTATGGAAACAACATGTATGCAAACAACATGTATGCAAAACGCATGTTTCACTTGTTCCATGACCTAACCAACCATCATTGACTTATCCATAACCCAACCTCTGCCACCACAAACATCGGGATTAAACAACTCATGTTCCTTCCCTCGAGCACGTTCTCTTTTAAATACATGCAAGAGAGCCCATAGATTAGCTAGCCAATTAGGATCGACCGAGAATAAGAAAACTTTGGATGAACTTACAGTTTGAAGATTATGAAAGATTTTGCATATAAGTAGTTGTCAAGAAATATGTGTGATTCATCACTTGTTGCGGTGAGACCTCCCTATTGATGAACAATCCCTATTTGAAGATTTCTATAGAGTTTTCAAAAAACCAAAAAAAAAAGAGAAGAGAGGATTCACCGAAAGATAGTGCGATTCCTCTTATCTTCTGAATAATATATATACATCTTATCCATAGAGATAGACAACCATATTCAAATACCTAATTAAAACCAACAATGGAGCAAAATAAAAAAAATACAGAAAATAAGGGTTAGGGCTAGCTAGAGTTCGAGATTTTGAAATCAAACCTTGGAAAGGTCATTGATGGCGTCCTTTCCAACTCGATGGCCAAACTGCTGTTCTTTTTACATACATTTATTCTTCTTCAGCTAATGAAAAACTCAAAACAAACAAAAAGAGAAAAAGAGGCAAACGTGATATGAGAGAAACACTATATATGAAACATATAAGAGAAATACTATAAAATATGGAGATCTGTTTGGTAATTACGTGAATTTCAAAGGAAGGCTTTCCAAAAAAAAAAAAAACTATGAACGAAATACTTCATAAAAATTAGGTATCATGTTAGCTCCAACATAAGAATTATTCTGACAGTATAAGAAAATTAGTGATCATGTTAGCTTCGAGTCCTCTTAGAGAGGAACAAAAATTTGAGAAAGCTAAAATAAAAAGAGTTGTCGAGTTTCAATGAGAACTATAACCTATATGCGGTAAGGTTTATTGGATTAAACTTTTAGATAAGCAAGATGATGATCAGAGTCCCATGATCAAAGGTATATCTGCAAGAAAGAAGAGAACAAATATAAAAGAGAAGAAACATAAGATGGAAGCAAACTTAATACATAAGAAAGGAGAAACACAAAAGAGAACAATCAATGAGAACGTATCATTGATTACATTAGGTAATTTTCACACAATCGATGATCATTAATAGATGTGAATCTCCAAGAAGAGAAACATACTTTTTTCAACCCATAAAGATTTATTTGATTTTTTTGATTCATGATGCCTAATAAATTTCTCTCTTTATATATTAGTTATATTTAATACCTAATACCTAAAAAATTTATGAAACTTTCAAATTCCTAATACCAAAATACATAGGTTATAAGTTATTTTAATAGAAAAGTTTGTTAAATAAAAGAAAATTAACTTTAAAAAAAGGAAAAAAAAATCTTATCAACAACAAAAAAAATAACTTAACTTCTAATTGCTTACGTGGACCAATATAATCGTATTTCTAAAATCCTAATAAGATAATTTTGATTTTAATGGAAAATTTTGTAGAATATTAAAAGAAAACTAACTTTAAAAAAAAAGGAAAATTTTCTTATCAACAACAAAAGAAAATTAACATTATCATAATCGCTTACGTGGACCAATCAAATCGCGTTTTTAAAATCCCACGTGGACGGCCTAGAAGCGTTATAGCATCAACTTTTATATAGTATAGATTAATGATTTTATATCCTAAATTCCAATGTGGGATTTTTACTAGTTTTTACACTTAGTCAAAACTTTGAAAGCTTTATTAACTTTCCAAATCATCCACTTTGGACCTCCATTTCTTATTCAAATCAACCTCGGTTTTGACATGTGAATACACTATGTTATAGTGTTTACGGCGACGATTATATTGTGCCTATTAACCGATCATTCCGATGGGCGTCTCCACCAGAATTATCACCGGAAAATGGTCGTAAACCATTTTGTCAAAAACGAGTTCAACAATCCCCCACATGAATAGAAATGACTCTAAAACACATGACTCGAGAGTATAAGCGAAAAATTCACTGTAAATGAGTTGGTAGCATTTTTCAGCTTTGAACCAATCATTGTTAATAGCTATCAGGTTTACTCGACTAGGAGGTGAACATGATGTCTTGAACCACCCGGGCTTTTATGTAAACCAAGACAACAACTATAATACAATTTAAGAGAGAGAATAGAGGGAAGTTTCTCTCCCTTCTCTCTACAAACACCCTCGCTGCCTAACCACCTCCTCCTCTTCTCTTTTTCTTCTAGCCTCTGCGGCGTCTGATCTCGCCGGCGTTGTGAAAGGCACCTCGTTTCCACCGTTTGCGGCTTACGGCTCTTCATCCGTGGAGGTTCTCTTCTCCGGTGAGATCTATCTGTCTTCCCATTTTTCGGATGAGTTGATAACTCCGATGGCTTCTTGTGGAAGTGCTCGGATGCTTTAGGGTGTGATCTTCTCAAAGGATCTTCAAGGACGAGATCTTCCCTGAGAGATCTAGCTCTCCGAGTTCTTGTTGCATGCTCTCGTGGTGGCTCGTTCTGGTTGTGCAAGGTTCTCGAAAGTATGGTTCTGGCTCTGTAGTTTGTGGTCTCAGCAGCTGAATCTCGTCGGATGTGTTCTTAGATAGGCGGATCTATTTTAAGGACGATAGATCCTCCGATCTATTTTCCCGACAAGATTCGGTTCATGATTCCTTCCTTCATCTATGGTAGTTCATCGTCTCTTCCGAGGTAAGAATATCCTTGTTCATTATCAAAGTTTATTGTGCTTGGTGGTGGTAGATCGTTCTTCTGAGATGGCCGGTGGAAATGCCACGGCGGAGTAGTTTTCCGGTCATTCGGCGCGGATGTCCCTATCGGCATGTCCGGCTCCTCCCTGAATGGTTAGTATTATTCCGACAAAGCTCTTCCATGCCGATGGCCGTTCGGCGTTCTCGACGGATCTATAGTACGGCGGCAATTCCGGTGATGAAGAATGTGTCTTCTAATTAGGGTTTGTTTGTTTTGTTAAGAATGGGCCATGTATTTCATTATGTTTAGAGGACCTTTCCAGGCCCATTTAGGGATTTGGTAGGCTTATATATCATTATGTAAAAACCCAAAAACCCAAAAAATTAGTATATATAATGCAAATTTTCAACAAAAAAAAAAAAACTATAATACAATTTCATTTTCTCACAGAACTAGGTTCTCTATTGGGCTCATTGTGGCTGTGAGCATGCCTGGTATCATGAGTGAAATTAGAGAATATAGCCTTTCATTTATTCTCCTAGAAACGGCCTCATTTCACACACACTAGGCGATAATTAACTAGTCTTTGTTTTATGAAGTATCCTATAATACTCCACGAATACATCAAAACTATGTTGAATATCATTAAAAGCAACGCTTATCTTTGTTATACAAGAAACACTATATATCATCTTAGAAATTTGGGTTGAGACTATAGTCTCATAGTGCTTTTAGCCAAATTAGTTTGACTTAGTTTTCCCTTGAACCTATTTCAAGGGATATTCAATCATATAGGTAGGGTTACCATCAAATATCCGCGTAATTCATAGGCTTTAAACCCAAATTAGTGTTGATGATTTTACAATTTGATCTTGTGAGATACCTTTAAAAATTGGATCCTAGGATGTCCGATGAAATATAATCATTTAAGATTACTCCATTTGAGATCAATTGTCTAATATTATTATGTCATTTTCTTATAAAAATAAGACTAGCCATAATAGCCATTTACACCCTTGTGATAAATCGATTATCTCTCATGTATGATGTGTTCATAATGGAGTCAATCTCACTAATGATGGTTTCTTTCCACGAAGGATTAGACATGACTTTAGTGAAAGTAATGGTGCATTCTCTCGGAGAAAGACCAGTATGTAAATGCTTTTATCAAAAGATTTGCATTCTTTGATTTTAATATTGTATTTACTTGGATATTTATTAAATCTAATGATCAATCAAGAAAAAGAAAAAAAAAAACAGTTTTATGTGCATATCCAATAAACTATAATTTATCATGATTTTTGCGAGGCACCCCCACACTTTCAGATATTTGTACAAATGTACTTTACCTTTTCAAAAGTTCATATGGCTTTTTTCCAATGATTTTGTGTGGTAAGCAACGCTTTTCCCCCATATTTTGTGAGATAACTAAAATCATAGATAATTTATAAAAGAGTTTAGACTTTTTCTCCATAACTCTAATAGTTTAAGTGAATAAGTAGTAGTTTTTCGATGAATAACATCATTTTATATAATGTTCATCAAACTCACCTACTTTGTCACATATTATCCATTTTTATGAATTTTTTTTTTCCAAATTGGTTTTGAATGTCCATCTTTTATGCTTTGAACTTTTATGAAATGCATATTCTTGCCGTTTAGCAAGTTATATCTATTAAAATATATATTGATGGTGATAGTAGCGTGTTGCCACAATTCCATTCGATTGTTTCCAACTTAGTTGACTTCGAAACTACACTATTGTGTATTTATTATAGTCCGATTAGTTAGAATTTTTTTTTCCCATTGTCTTTACATGATCAATTGTGGTACGATGTTATTAGCTTTGCTATGACATTCGTAAGCCTTTTGACCACTCATGAGTCCACGATTGAGACAAAAAAAATTTCTTTATTTCCATTGAATTTCTTTTAAGCATGATGCTTTATGAAGCTAGTGGAGGTTTTCATAGAAACTTTATGTTTCTTATTGTTCTTGTGACCACATATATGAACACTTTATGCGTACTAGATTTATATTGTTTGTATTCTTAAGAGAAATCATATGATATGTTCTTCGAGTTACTTCTCTAGTTTTAGCATAAATCGAAACACATCGATTTTGTCTAGTAGTAGTCCTATGTTTACAACATTAGGTACTAACCCGATAATCTAATAAAATCATATTTTGGCACCATCGTATGTGGAAGACCATTAACCAAAAAGAATTTGGTGCGTCAAACTCACTAGACTTGTAACCAAAACACTTCTACCGCTATCGGTGTAAATAGGATATATATGAACATTCCGATTAAAAACACATATATAATCCTTATAACACACAAGGTATTAGGTGGTAGACCATTCTCAATTTGAGTTGTCCATTCACCATACTTGTGGTCATCTTTGTTAGGCAACTTTTAAAAACGAATCAAAGATGTAAATGTATATTAATATACATATATTCGATTAAATTACTAACTCGTTGATGGTTGTACTTTAAATCTGTTCAAAATAATCAAAATCTAATTAGTACATTATATTAGAAATTCAATCTTATATATAAAACAATTCAAACAAATGTGAATAAATTGCCATAAATAATTGAATTAAAATTTCCAGAATTATCAAGCTGAAACATTAAACAATTTAATGACAACACAAATAAAAGTTACTTAAACAATTTGAAGAAATTGCATAAGTAACGAACGTCATCTGGCAATATTCCATTAACGTCAGATTAGGAATATTAAGCAACATAAAGGTTACGAGTGGTTTGAAAGATTGCTAAACAATTATCAAAACCAGAACCAAATCAATTGAATTTCAAACCAAACTGGTGTACCAAACCAGATGAAAACCAAATGGGAATTATGTCTCCGTTTAGTGTTAGAACCAAGAAGACGAAGACTTGGATGACGACAGATTTTTGTTAAATCTTAATCACCATTAGAAAATTTCCAACGAATTTTCAAATTCATGTGGTTACGACAAAAACACTTCACAAAAATAATCAGTTTTCGTTAGTGCAATAAACAAATAACGAAAATTTTCAGAATTAAGATTGTAGGAACTTAAATTTACTACAATATGGGCAAACTGATATTTGTGAAATAAAATACATAAATACGATATTATAATAACAATACCGATACAAGAATTATGATAAGAACGAATTTTGCCGAGGCGAGATATGATCTCTATCCTTAATTCTGAAAACACCTCGTAGTGTGACGGTTGTATGACGTTCCGAATCCCAGGATACAATTGCAATCGATTCCGTTTGCACAACTCAAGAACGGAATCACACGAACGCTAGATCTGTGTTATTCTCTCATACTCAAAATAAAAATAAAATAAAATAAAAGTAAAGTGTAAGAGACTTTTGTTGTGTTGATCATGTTAATGATCATGTTGTTGTAGTTATCAACGTAATCATAGTAAAATCTGCATAAGAAGGAGGAGGAATGCTTAATTATATATCTCCATCATACTCAACGTATGAATCAAAAGGAGAAGGAGAATTAGTGTCTTAATGATGACATTGACCAATTAAATTGAATTGTAAGTTACAAAATTCAATTCATAATTGAAAGGTAAGTTACAAAACAATTAAAGAGATATTATATTTATTGGATTATTCAACAAATATATTTTGATAAAAATATATTAATCTCTTTTCTCAAATACACTTTAATACACTAAAGTGTATGATAAGGTTTTAATCCTTGTTATGAGTTCTCCTCTTTATATATATTAATGATTTTATATCCTAAATTCCAATGTGGGATATTTACTAGTTTTTACACTTAGTCAAAATTTTGAAAGCTTTATTAACTTTCCAAATTATCCACTTTGGACCTCCATTTCTTATTCAAATCAACCTTGGTTTTGACATGTGAATACACTATGTTATAGTGTTTACGGCGACGATTATATTGTGCCTATTAACCGATCATTCCGATGGACGTCTCCACCAGAATTCTCACCGGAAAATGGTCGTAAACCATTTTGTCAAAAACGAGTTCTAACAAGGACCAATAGAGCGTAAGAGGATCTCATGGCAAGATAACCAAACACATATCTCTATCCCTTTTTTTTCTTGGTATAGAGCCATGTCTATCTAGAGTGCTCCATCTCGAGCTCTTTCGCCTCTTTTTCTTTCATCCAGCTAATAGTGTCACGAACTGAATTGGCGAACAAAATTATTCAAAATCACAAAGCTATGGTTTCGTAAGAGAAAGAGAGAGAGGTAAGAGAAAAATACCATGTTCCTCGAAGGCAGAATTTTAACTTGGTAGGTTTTCACTGTCTCTTCAACCATTTATTTTGGTATGCAACAACAATCAACTTATTCGTACCCTCTCAAATTAAAAAACTTTTAGGAATAAGCTGAGAGTACACCCCAATAAGACCAAGGAGAGACGATCTACCCCAATTAATCAAAGTTATCTGTAGATGTTGACATCTTAGGCTCCAGAGATTCATGCATAGTCATCACATACCTGAACATCGGATAGAGAGACGTAAATCTCAAGAACATTGTTCTTCACATTCAACACAAATCATTTCATCGTACTTTGTTACATTATGGTTCTGATATTTGTCTCTTATCCCTTTTGAAGCTCTTCCTTGCCTGCTCAAAATACAAGTCTTGTAGCATACCCATACATTCTTCCAGATTCTTTTCGGTTTCGTACTTTGGTGAATATTCTTCCCACATTGCACACTGTTACATTCAACATCAGAGGTTTAGTTTTATACAAAGTAATGTGTATAAGATTAAAATGAGAAATCGGCTATGACATTTCTAAATGTTTTACTTAGGGATTTTGTTTTGGACGAATAGTGAATCTGGTGAGAAATATCGTCGAAGCAGCCACAATGAAGGGAAGAAACTTCATACAATTATGGTTTTAAAGAATTAGCTCAGAAAGGTAGCTACACAACCCTAGACATAGCAAATATATATTCTATAGACTTGCCAATGACAAAAGTCGAAAAGATAAGCACTAACTTTGAAATCTTCTTGTGCAACCGTATGAATCGTTTACCAAAGCAACATAAGCATACGGAAAAAGGAATGAGAGAATGAATTGTTCAACCATAACCCACTAAAAGCTACCTCTTTGCATCAAAATCAAACCTTATATATGTTGAATTCCTTTTAACATGGAGTTCATCAACATTCTCCCCATTGACATGATGTGACCCGTTTTCTATATTAAAATACACGAAAATAATTTTGTCAGACATTATAAATAACAGTTATCATCAACTTAGAATGCCCTCAAAATTAAGAAACTAAGATCCGAATAGAAATCTCATAAAATCAGAATATTAAAACAGAACAAAAGAGCAAAAAATTATAAACGTAAAGCCGACTCACATTGAGACCAACTCATGTAGACTCATGCATAGCGCAATACCCTAATTTAGAACATTTCATAATCAACTCAAAATTGGAATTGCTAAACATAGAAACATGATAATTGAAAATACGAATGATTTTACAATAACCTTTGGTGATGACTCAACGTACGGCTGTACTTTGGCGGCGAGACTAAGTTTAGACATTTTTATGTTCTGTTATGAATCTTTAAATGCACATGAACCCAAAGGAAGTGAAGATCATCGAACCATAAAACAAAAGGGTTTCTGGTGATAATCACAATCGATGAGAGGCGACGTGAGGAGACGGAAGAGGAGAGACATAGGCTTTCTTAGCGAATTTTGCAGAGGGAGTAAAGCAAGATGATTTGGAGCTATTAAATTCCGGAGTAGTAGCGATCCGGATGGAGACGAAGAATGGGAAGTCGAAAGAGTTCAAAGCGATTTTAGTTGAGGAGTTTTTTTTTTAAGTAAAACATGTATCAACCAATCAAAGTGTCACGTGTCAGCCTCTGGAGAGTGCTGCCATCTATTATAGTATAGATTTATTTTTGATCTTATTGAGATATGTTTCAGCCTCTCCATTATATCCCATATCTATTTATAGCATAGTAGAGATGAGAAACCAAAGCCAATGAAGCAAAACTAACACAACACAAATCATTTTGTTTTTGTAACATAGACTTTTTGTGACTATCTTTCTATCTTCCTCAGTTCTTCAACCGTTGCTTCTTTGGTGACTCCATATTGCTTCATATAACAATTGACCCCATTTGCCACCTCTCCTCTGCTCATCTCTTGTTAATCATCTTGGTTCCAAACTACCAAATTTTCCTCGAGCGCTCATTTTTCTATCAATATTTTGCACAATCTGAAGCAACCAACTATAGATGATCAACAAGAGATGAGCAAATGAGAGGTGTGAAATGAGATCAACTATTATATGAAGCAACATGCTGTTACCGTAAAAGCAACGATTAAAGATGTGAAGAGGATAGAAAGATAGAACTATTAGGTATGGAGTTCATGATGTCGAAAGCTGGACCGTAAAAGATTCTGGTACGACTCGTCAACGTTGTTCCTTGCATCAACAAGAATTGCTTCTTTGTTTTTTTCATCCAATTCCTCTTTGAACATTTACAATTTAAAAAAAAAAAAAAGCTATATAATTTACTATATGTGATTTTGAATTTATATAAGTTTTGTTCAACATGTATTGACAATTATCCCCAGACTCTTGTGTATTTGACAACCTAGTCGACGATAAGATGCTCTTTTAAGTGTTATGGGAACTCAAACTTGGTTTCTTTGTTTAAGTAAAAATAATGTGTAGAAATAAAGCTTATGAAATAGAAATGAAACATATTAGGAAGAATATATGTACTCCATTGACAAAACAGAGTAATATAACAAACTTGTGTTCACCTAAAAACAGAGTGTAGAAGAGAAAATATTTTGAAATAGCAATCAAAAATAAAATCGACTCCAATGGTTGAGATGATGAGTCATGCTTCTTATCATAAATTTTACCTTAAATAGTTGGTAAATCAATATTTGAAAGAACCAAAAGGAGGCTAAATAGTTGGTAGACCAATATTTAGAAGAAGAAAAAAAAGGCTAATAATGTCTTTTTTTTTGTTATGAAACCTAAATAAGGCTAATAATGTCTTCACCTCTTTGTTCTTTTCCCATTCGTAAACTAAGATATTGGCATATATTTGATTTTTCATAATATTAGTAAGTCATTTGACCGTTGGATTTCCGGTTCTCGATCTAAAGCGGTTTCCTAACATTGATCAAATTTTGACCTCTAATTACAAACAACTTTAGTGTTTCAAATCTGGCCAGCTTTTGGCCACTAAGTAAATTTTGAAAAGTAGAATTTCATTTTTCTTTCAATATTAATAACTTGGTTCTTGATTTATTTATACATTTACACATATACGTATAAAGTAATGTGGTGCTAATCCATTGAGTTTGTTCATCGAGTGAGACGTACCCACGAAGACAATTTAAAACATAGAATTGAACTAAAAGGTTTACAAAAGAAATGTTTAAATTCTAAATGAGAGGGACTTTAGGGAATCTTCAATGTGACGCACGTTACATGTGTAGTCTAAAACATTAGGTTAATTATGAGAACCGCATCATGTGGTTAAGTGTTAATTATATTTTAAAAATCCTTCATCACATGTTTCGATTAAGAACCCCTTCCCCCATTTTCACGGATCTTGTATTGCGGTCAAAGTAACTAAAAATCGATCTTACAGTCCTACAGTCCTACTCTTACTAGATGCTTATAAAATATCTTTTTTAGAAAAATTTACTTTTCTTTTCTTTTTTTTAAAGAAAATTTACTACTCTTTTCTCAAGTCTTTTTTTTATTTTGTGAAAGTTTATGTGATGCCATCTAGGAAACAAACTCTAAAGAAGCATGTGATCTTTTACTATACATAGTAGCTAGGTTTCATCTTCTTTTTTATGTGATAATTATATTAAACGGATATGGATTTGAGTTTCATGACTTTATAATCATGATAGTATGGTCTAGGTATTTAGACTTATCACAAAAATTGGATTCATTTCAACTAATCCAAAATTTCACAATCCGGATCCGGAAATCCTAAATATTCTATTTTTTTGGAACATATCAGAGCAGATATCAGATCATAATTTCCTCTATTCACTTGTACGTACAAATCTCTCGTTATTAGCTTAGACTCCGTGTTGACATAAATAAAAATGAAAAAAGCTTAGACTATGTTGAATCATTTGATCCTTTGTCTCGAAACGTTGTGGGTTAGGGGTAAAGCATCCAAGGTTAGGCGCATCTTATTGGGCGTTGAAAAGCATCCAAGGTTAGGCGCATCTTATTGGGCGTTGAGAAGCATCCGATGGAATGCATGATTACACAGTTTCATCGGCGATCTTCAAAAGGAACCATTTGATTACCGATCTCTCTTTTAATTTTTATATACTTTATTTAGTTTCATTGACGACCTTCAAAAGGAACCATATGATTACCGATCTTTTTTTTTTTTTACTTTACGAAGTTTCATCGGCAACCTTCCAAACGAACAATATGATTAGAAAGTCATTCAAAACTTGATTGTAGAAAGACATTGCTTTTTGGTCCAAATCAAGAACTAAATCATAAAACGGGCATATATCTCTTGAAGTGTATAAACAATTGTACATGCGTCTAATAATTTGCTTACCCCAACCAAATCTATCTTCTTTATGATAGACTAATTATTTAAAAAATAGCAATGCATGAAAAAACATTGGAATCATATATTTTTCATAGTGTGATCGACTATTTTATAGATTTTGAATCTAAATGAGACTTAAAAAGATGAAAATAGAGATGTTGCTAAACAATGAAGAGTAGAGCATGGAGTGCACATTTTTTAAAAGTTTGTGTGAAATAACTCCAAACAAAATAAGGTTTGACAAATGCCATGAGTTATATGATTAATGGATGTGATCAGTGCGCTAGGACTATGAAGAATGATTGCAGCTGCCATAAAAAAAAAACACAATCGTGATATATTGCATGTGTGATACTATGAAATTTGCATGCACCGAATGTTATTATTTCTTTACTAGCTACTCATTTTATCATTTGCATCTTTAGTTATCTCCCTAATTTTCATTAATTTTATGCAGCGAGTCCACTGTCTCCAATTTTTTTTCTCACCCTTAGCATGAGTCTTTCATCTCACCACGACACCACCCTAGCATCGTGATGGCTAATGCTTTGCTACCTCCAAACCTAGTTATATACTGAAATCATAATATATCAATCGATTGATTATTGTATAAAATGAACATATTGTGTGGGTTCGATTGATGATTTTATATCAATACGGAGTGCCTCGCTTCTTTGGTTATCAATCGCAAAACGATATCAAAGGTGTTACATTCTTTTTTTTTGTACCGTCTTTTTTTACCGTTATTTCTTACCGGGTTTTTGACTATTTTGTAACTGTTTACAGCTTTTGTTATCTACGTAAAACTCGTATAGCTATAGGTTACCAATTGAATCATGTATTACTAGTCTTTCTTCTTAAACGTTTTGGAATGCTTTTAAATCAGACAAGTGAGTGTGTCTTCCAATACTCTCCTAATCGTTACACCGGCCGACTTGCTTTTCAGTTTCAATTTGGTTCTAGAGACAATTAGTTTGCTGCTATAATTTCCCCAATTTCTTAGTATTCATAAAATCTAATTAATAATCAAATTTTAGATTCATACAAAGACAAAAAATGCAATTTGAATCCAACTTTCTCCCCTATTTACCGAATCGAACTATATATCTCCCAAAAACGAAAAGAAAAAATTATCGTGAACATGCTAAACAACAAAAACAAAAATGACACGTGTCAGTGTTAGGCTAACGAGATGAGGTTGCTGTAACGTGTGGCCTTCACACTTCTCTTCCTTGTTCACCTTCTCCTTCTTCGAATCCTAATCTTCTTCTTCCTCAAAATCTCTATTTAACATCTTCGACCAATACAAACATCAAAAATATCAAACCGTTTGGGTTTTCGGCAAAAAGATCTTTCCTTTTTTATCTTCTTTGCATGCCAAATTCATTAAGCTATGACTACTTTAACGAAGCTTCAAGTGTACCCACGATGTTTGGAGCACCGTCTCTCCTTCATGGATCCGAAACGGGTCGGGTCAAGATTGAATTGTAGCAACAATAAGGTTTATGTGCATCGTTGTGAGAGTGATTTAGGGGAGAAAAAAGTTGAGAAACGGAGAAAGCGTGAGAATTCTAAGGGAAACTTATGGAGTTCTGTTAAATCTGGGTTTTTTGGTGTTAGTAAATTAGGGTTCTTATCTAGTGATGAGTATAATCAGAAAGTTGAGAAATTAGAGATGGTTTTCTCTTCGGTAAGTCTTAAAGTTTCCTCCTTTTTTTCCAAATTTTCAATCTTTCTTCTTCTTTAACTGTAAAAATCTGACCTTTTTTTGCTCTCTTATCATCACAATTTCAAGCAATCTGCATTTAGATAGGTTTATAGTATATGTTTAGGCTTAAAGTGTATGAATTACTTCATTTTATCCTCAAAACATTGCAAATTCTTGCCCTTTTGATGTAATTATCTTGATTTCAATCTTAATTTGAATTTAGATATGTTTAGAGCATATGTTTAGGTGTAAACCTAGTGCTTTAAGTGTGATGTTATTGTTGTTTTATCAAAAATGTAAATAAGTATCTTTTTATCAAGCTTGATTTGAATTTAGATAGGTTTATAGGGTTTGTAGTGTAAGGTATTCAAATTTTATTGTTGTTTTATTTGCAGATTGCTGTTCAAATTGCAAGATACATTGTGACAATGACAAGCACTGGAGCCATTCTCTTGATTGGGTTTCAATTGTCAGGTTAGTGATAAGAATCATTTTAGAACATTTTTGTAAGTTTTGACTCATTGATTTGATTCAATTGTGTGTTTATATATTTTGTTATGTAAAGGTGGGGATGGTTCAATGAACTCATTGGTTTGGTTTAGCTGGCTTGGTGGAGTTATCATTGGAACTATGACTGGAGCTAACATGGTTTTGGAAGACCATTACCGAGCCGGTCCACGCAATGTCGTTATTACCGGAAGGTGATTTTCTTTGCCTTCTGTTACATTGTCAATTCTTTGTTTTCTTTAATGCTAATGTGCGTTTTTAACGCTGTGTTTTAGCACGAGGGGACTAGGAAAAGCTCTTGCTAGAGAATTTCTTCTCTCTGGAGATAGAGTGATCGTTACATCTCGCAGGTTGTATGTACTTTCATATATGTAATAGTTTTCGTTAAGAAACGGAGTCTTATGCTTTCTTTTGTTTGTTTTTTGGTGAAATTAGTTCTGAATCTGTCGATATGACTGTAAAAGAGCTTGAGCAAAACCTTAAAGAGATTATGAGTAACGCTAGTGAGTCGGCTAGGAAGAAATTGGCTGATGCTAAAGTGCTTGGTATTGCTTGTGATGTTTGTAAACCCGAGGACGTAGAGAAGTTGTCGAATTTCGCTGTAAAAGAGCTTGGTTCCATCAACATATGGGTAAAAAACATATTTCGTTGTGTGTCGTTTTTTTGTTTTATTTTATTTTTCTCACTAGTTCATCTTTGGACAGATAAACAATGCTGGTACTAACAAAGGGTTTAGACCGCTGCTCGAGTTCACCGAAGAAGATATTAAACAGGTAAAATCCTTTTGATTGAACTTTGGTGGAGTTTCTTGGTCTAACTATAATTGAAATTGTGCAGATTGTATCTACAAATTTGATTGGATCGATTTTATGTACACGAGCGGCGATGGATGTGATGAGGAGACAGAACAATGGTGGGCACATTTTTAACATGGATGGTGCTGGTTCTGGAGGTTCTAGCACTCCTCTCACGGCCGTGTAAGAAATCAAATCTTTCGATACTGATCTTTGTTTTAAGTTAATCGAATCAAATTTCTGAGTCTTTACTTTACCATCTTGAGCTCTCGCAGATACGGGTCAACAAAATGTGGACTTAGGCAATTTCATGGCTCTGTTTTGAAAGAATGCCAAAAAACAAATGTTGGCTTGCACACTGCTTCCCCCGGCATGGTTCTTACCGAACTTCTTCTCAGGTATTTACACTTTCTCACTAAGGCAAAAACATTTAGGAGGCAAATTAAAATGGTTTTTTTTTATTTAATCAAATCATACGAATAACCTTTAATTTGGCAGTGGTTCGAGTATAAAAAACAAGCAGATGTTTAACATAATCTGCGAGCTTCCTGAGACAGTTGCTAGAACGTTAGTACCACGAATGCGAGTAGTAAAAGGCTCGGGAAAATCTGTCAATTACCTAACTCCTCCAAGGATATTGCTAGCCATCGTCACTTCATGGCTCAGGAGAGGTCGCTGGTTCGATGACCAAGTAAGTTACTAGGAGTATGCACTTCAAGCAAACGTTTAGTTTTAAATCAGATCGGTTCATTGGGGTAGCCCGGTCTTACGCAAAGATGTGTTTGTTTTTCATAGGGACGGGCGTTATATGCAGCGGAAGCGGACAGACTAAGGAACTGGGCAGAGAACAGGACGAGGTTGTCGCTAACAGACGCGATGGAAATGTACACAGAAAATACATGGGTCTCTGTTTTCTCTCTTTCCGTTGTTTGTGCATTCATCATCCTATCAAGCACCACACCTAGTTCTTTCCCCGGGACATAACACAGTACTGTTCTAACACAAATCTTTATGGGATGCGTAAAAATATAAACGTACATGTTATAAACATAAAACTATATATATCAGAACCAAACTGTTCAATTATCATCTCTGGTTTCACACCTTTAAACACAGCTACCATTGTAGTTGTATACAACTTGGTCCTTTCGCTTTCAAAATATAATTAATCACATTATTGCAAGTTAAAGTACGTAATGACAAAAAATGACGATTCACTGTTTTCAGTGCGTCTATAATTATGTGTATATAATTATGTGTATATCTGAATTGATTCATAATTCGTTGTCATATTTATTTAGTGGTACAAATAATTCTTTATGCAACCATTGTTCTTGGACTTGCAATTGATGCTACATAAACTGTTACAATTTTTCTCTAAAAAAAGCTTTCCAAATTGTGCTTCATACATAAATCTGATTTCACTTGAAATCAAACATCTTGCTACTATAGCAAATTCACAACATACTTAACACCAGTAAGATTTTGTATCACTGTTAGATTTCAGTGTCTGATTTGACTCTCTCAGTCCATTAGAGGTTTTTCTTATTTTTGTTAATTTAGCTAAATCCTCATATAGACAAAGAGAGGCAAACCAGACAAAGTAATCTACAAGTAACAACAACTGTAGACTAGACAAATCTACAAAAAAAAAAATTAATCCGAAAATCAAAATTTGTAAGGGGTCATCAGATCGGAGCGATAGACTATGCTACAGATCTGTAATCATGGAGATTAATATCATCTGAACTATGCAATTAAAATTAATCACTTGACCCTTTTTCTTAATAAAAACAATCTAAAAAAAACAATAAATCAGGCCTCATTGAGAAGATTAGGCTTATCAACATGGTTTAATTTAGACATATGCTTGTCTTAACCGTTTTAATCATCAGCCGATTCCAGAAAAATTGGAAAAAAAAAACAGAACAAAAAACCATAAAATCAGATTAAGAAAATTGGACTCAGAAAATGGGTGGTGATATAACAGAATGGTCGGCAAATAGACTTAAGCCTATATTACGACGAACGAGACCAATATCAATTGTCAATGTCCAAAAGAAATAAATTTACGAAACATAGTTAAATCGGCAACTAAAAACAGACGATGTACAAGACGCGAGAGAGGAATAGTTTAGGTTTCGAGATGTAAGCAACTCTGGCTCATGCTTTTATACGGAAAATAAATAAGGAGAGCTAGGGTTTTTCCACCGCCACAAGGAGTTCCCCTAAGATTTTACCACGTGTCAATGTTAAATCTGACGGTTCTCATTATATTGGTTTTTTTTACCGTAAACAAAAATCTTTGTCACGGTCATGGTTTCAATTTTTTTTTTTTTTTTTTAAACTTGTCATGAATATTAAAAGGGTTAATTTGTTGTCTAACCATCAAAAAATCTTATATATTATTTGAGAAGCATTTTAGGAGCATTTTGCTTAGGTGTCATCACCACAATTTTTCTCCTCTTTATTTTTATTTATTTATTTTATTCTCTTATACTCATTACCAAACACATTTAATTCCAAACATACTTATTTTGATTACTATAACTCCAATTGCCAAACACATTGAATCTTCATAAACTTGCCAAAATTAAAATATTTTGAAATTTTCAACTTTTAAAAATTAAAATATTTCAAAATTATATATTTAAATCATAGAATTAAATGTGAACAAAAATTTAACATATATACTAAAAAAATTGATTTAAAATAAAATAAAACTATTAAATATGAGCATGTAAAAATATGTTATTACATATGTTATTTTGTTTGACAAGTAAATGTTTTTAATTTTTCATAAATGCACCTTCGTACAAGTAAAAATATAATTATTAATGAAATTTGTTGGTTTAATTATTTCACGGCTGGAATAAATTTGTATGCAAAATAATTTCAAAATCCAAATATATAAATGAGGTCTTAGGTTATGTATAATTATTCTTCATAATCTTTTTTTAACAAAAACTATTAATTTTATTCGATAATCATTTTAGCCCGCGTATAACGCGGGTAATTTTCTAGTTATAATTAAAAACCTAACAAAAAATCCTAAATCTAGTGGTTGATTTATTGACACATAGGAGAGTTTTTTCTATAATTTTAGTTATAATTTTTTTTATGGTTATCCACCCAATTTTCTCATATTAAAATTGAAACAGTACGTGTATGTAAAAAAACCTTTACTTCAATGGAATATTAAAAAGTTTGAAAGAAAAATCGGCTTGCTAAAGTTATGAATCCAAAATAAATACATGTAGAATGAAAATCAATACAAAAAAATCAATAGATTCACAATTTACTCATTTTTATTATAAACTTTCGACAACAGTTTTAGTTTTGTTGATGAATGGTTATTGTTGATTGTTTGAAACAGTCTCCGCTTCATTTGATGCCTTAACACGCAATTCTAAATTCTGCTCATCGAGAGAGGATTGTAAACTTTGAACGTAAGCCCAAGCCATGTTCTCCTGCTCCTCGACTTTAGCAATGTCCCTGCCACATCTTAAATTTTAGAGTGATGCATAAGGCAATGCACCATAAGCATTTAGTGTTAGCGTTCAACCAATAAAAGATGACGAAACCAATTCCAACACATCTATATGCTACAACTCCAGTCGAGTGATTTGTAGTTGTTACTTTTTTACATTTTGAATATCTTTTTTTAGAAAAGAGAGTATAAAACAACAGTTTTTCATGATAAAACTTAGAATTTAGGAGAAAGACATTCACTAACGTGGAATACAAATATTAAGCATTGTTTTATGTATTTGTCAATAACTAACCATATTGTTACTAGTTAATAGTCAATTATTAATTTTTGTTTTCAATATCTAAATAAATTTCTGCCAAAAACGTGTAGTCTGTTTTTTTGCTTTAGTAAAACGACGTCGTTTCGATTTGGAAGAAAAACTAAAAATTAATAGTCAATTATTAATTTTTGTTTTCAATATCTAAATAAATTTCTGCCAAAAACGTGTAGTCTGTTTTTTTGCTTTAGTAAAACGACGTCGTTTCGATTTGGAAGAAAAACTAAAAAATAAAAAAATTTCAAAAATCCCCAAATCTAATTCATATTCTTTTTGGTCGAGAAAGAACTCAAAACCAACCTAAAATTCTAGATCCAACGAATAATTGTGGTTAACGCGGGTAATTTTCTAGTTATGTATAATTATTCTTCATAATCTTTTTTTAACAAAAACTATTAATTTTATTCGATAATCATTTTAGCCCGCGTATAACGCGGGTAATTTTCTAGTTATAATTAAAAACCTAACAAAAAATCCTAAATCTAGTGGTTGATTTATTGACACATAGGAGAGTTTTTTCTATAATTTTAGTTATAATTTTTTTTATGGTTATCCACCCAATTTTCTCATATTAAAATTGAAACAGTACGTGTATGTAAAAAAACCTTTACTTCAATGGAATATTAAAAAGTTTGAAAGAAAAATCGGCTTGCTAAAGTTATGAATCCAAAATAAATACATGTAGAATGAAAATCAATACAAAAAAATCAATAGATTCACAATTTACTCATTTTTATTATAAACTTTCGACAACAGTTTTAGTTTTGTTGATGAATGGTTATTGTTGATTGTTTGAAACAGTCTCCGCTTCATTTGATGCCTTAACACGCAATTCTAAATTCTGCTCATCGAGAGAGGATTGTAAACTTTGAACGTAAGCCCAAGCCATGTTCTCCTGCTCCTCGACTTTAGCAATGTCCCTGCCACATCTTAAATTTTAGAGTGATGCATAAGGCAATGCACCATAAGCATTTAGTGTTAGCGTTCAACCAATAAAAGATGACGAAACCAATTCCAACACATCATATGCTACAACTCCAGTCGAGTGATTTGTAGTTGTTACTTTTTTACATTTTGAATATCTTTTTTTAGAAAAGAGAGTATAAAACAACAGTTTTTCATGATAAAACTTAGAATTTAGGAGAAAGACATTCACTAACGTGGAATACAAATATTAAGCATTGTTTTATGTATTTGTCAATAACTAACCATATTGTTACTAGTTAATAGTCAATTATTAATTTTTGTTTTCAATATCTAAATAAATTTCTGCCAAAAACGTGTAGTCTGTTTTTTTGCTTTAGTAAAACGACGTCGTTTCGATTTGGAAGAAAAACTAAAAATTAATAGTCAATTATTAATTTTTGTTTTCAATATCTAAATAAATTTCTGCCAAAAACGTGTAGTCTGTTTTTTTGCTTTAGTAAAACGACGTCGTTTCGATTTGGAAGAAAAACTAAAAAATAAAAAAATTTCAAAAATCCCCAAATCTAATTCATATTCTTTTTGGTCGAGAAAGAACTCAAAACGAACCTAAAATTCTAGATCCAACGAATAATTGTGGAGATCCTTCAAATCCCAAAGAGATGAAGAGATGAAGAGAAGAATTAATTAGTGAAAGCAAAAATAGCGAAAATCTGGATTAAAGAATGCAAGAGAAAGATAGTGGTCGCATGATTGGGTAGGATTAGAACCGGTCCATGTTGACATAAGCTTCAAGTTAGCTTATTCATAAGCAAACCTAATCCAACTGAGTTATGGTAAAAGGAAAAGATCTATATTTATGAGTTAGCTAAGTATGTTAGTTTTCCTTTTAGGATTAAGAATTATTCTATGTTTCTCTCTATATAAAGGAGATGCCAAAGTTGTGGCATAACTAAGGGTTTTGAGAGAGAGATTGTGTAAGCTTAAGTTTTGAGTAAGTTTCTTAAGCAATAAAGAGATTCATTCTTTATCAATCTTGTGTCTCTTAAACTTGTGTTAAAACAATATTTGGTATCAGAGCAACGTGAGATCGTGGAGCAAGTATGGGAGAAACTTCCGAACTTGTGATAAAACCTAAAGAAGGAGGCGGATCTTCTACAATCACGTGCCCTATGCTCAACTCAACAAATTATATGGTATGGGCCATGAGGATGAAGATAGCTCTCAAAGTTCATAAATTTTGGGAAGTTGTAGAAACAGAGGCAAAATTAGCAGATGGTGAGAAAAACAACATGGCCATAGCTTTGTTGTTTCAGTCGATACCGGAAACTCTGATTCTACAAGTGGGAAAACTCGATACAGCTAAACAAGTTTGGGAAGCAATCAAAGCAAGACATATGGGAGCAGAGAGAGTCAGAGAAGCTAGGTTGCAAACTTTGATGATTGAGTTTGATCGTATCAAGATGAAGGATTCTGATAAGATAGATGACTTTGCTGGAAAGTTATCAGAGATTTCGTCAAAGTCACATGCGTTGGGAAAAAACATTGAGGAATCGAAATTGGTGAAGAAATTTCTTAAGAGTCTTCCCCGAAAGAAGTATATACATATAATAGCCTCACTTTAGCAAGTACTAGATCTTAAAACTACAATTTTTGAAGATATTATTGGACGTATAAAGGCCTATGAAGAGCTTATATTTGAAGAAGAGGAGGTTCAAGAAGATCAAAGTAAGCTTATGTATGCAAATATGGAGACTTATGGAAATCAATCAAATTGTGCCCTTAACAGAGAGTTTAGAGGCAGAGGACGAGGAGGTCGCTTCTACAGAGGAAGAGATCGTGGATGCTATAATGGAGGAAGAGATGCCTCGAAGGTGATGTGTTATCGGTGTGACAAGATTGGTCACTTTGCATCTAGTTGCCCAAACAGATTACTCAAACTTCAAAAGATACAAGAGCATGAAGATGATGAAACTCATGAAGCAGAAAAGTTGAGGGTACATGAGGTAGTGTTTCTTAAAGAGAAGAAAGTGAAGCCAAGTGAATTTGAGACTCATGGAGATAATGTTTAGTATTTAGACAATGGTGCGAGCATTCACATGTCAGGAAATCTTCATTACTTCTCAAAGCTTGACAAAACAGTTTCAGGAAAAGTGAAACTTGGAGATGATTCTCGCATAGATATAAAACGGAAAGGTTCTATTCTTTTTGTGAGCAAAACCGGTCAACGCAAAGTCTTAGCCGATGTATATTTTATCCTAGACTTAAAAAGTAACATCATAAATCTCGGACAAGCAACTGAGGCAGGATGTGAGGTAAGGATGAGAGATGATAATCTCACACTTCATGATAGAGAACGGAACATGCTAACAAAGGCAAATATATCGAAAAATCGATTGTATAAGGTGATCATGGAAGTTGAGGATAAAAGATGTCTACAAGTATCTACAATGAGTGATTCAATGAAGTGGCATGCGAGGCTAGGACACATTGGTGTGGATAATTTATACAAGTTGTTAAAGAAATAGTTGGTCATCGGTATACTAAGTATCTCAGTTGAGAAAGAAACATGTTCATCGTGTTTACTTAGAAAGCAAACCAGGCATGTGTTTCCCCAAGCAACATCACATCGAGCCACATAAGTACTTGAACTCATACATGGAGACTTGTGTGGACCTATTACACCTTCTATAGCCACGGGAAATAGGTATGTCTTTGTTGTTATCGATGACCACTCACGTTATATGTGGTCTATACTCTTGAAAAGCAAGAAACCAGAGAGAAGATTAAGACATTTCAGACAGATAGGGGTGGAGAGTTTGTCTCCAATGAGTTTCAACAGTTTTGTGAGAATTCAGGTATCAATAGACACTTGACTTCACCTTATTCTCACAACAAAATGAAGTAGTGGAAAGACGAAACAGAACCCTAATGGAGATGGCCAGGAGTATTTTAAAACACATGAATGTACCAAACTTCTTGTGGGGAGAAGCAGTGAGGCATGCAACTTATCTTATAAACAGAGTAACAACAAGAACTTTGGAACATTCAACCCCATATGAAGCATTCAAGAGGAGAAAGCCAAATATTGAGCACTTGCGAATGTTTGGATGTATTGGGTATGCAAAGGTAACAACTCCACACCTTAAAAAGCTTGATGATCGATCGCAAGCATTGGTTCATCTAGGAACCGAACCAGGGTCAAAAGCCTATCGTCTGTTGGAACCATCAAGTCATAAAATAGTGGTAAGTAGAGATGTGGTTTTTGATGAGAACAAAAGATGGAAGTGGAGTAGTCTTGAGAAGGAAGATAATAATGATGCCGGAACATTCTTGGTTGGGTCTGGAGAAGTTGATGCTGCCGGTTTAAGAGAGGAGAATAGGGAAAATATTGGTAGAGATGAGAGTGTTGAAGAAAGTGAAACTGTCTCACAACCCGAAGATGAGATAGAGGAATCACATCAGGAGTCACAAGTCAAATTGAGAAGATCTATAAGACCAAAGACAACACCGACCTACTTAAGTGATTACATTTTATTAGCTGAAGTAGAGAGTGAGCAGTTTTTGATGATGATCAATGGAGAAACATGGGATTATAATGAGGCCACGAGCACAAAGGAATGGAGAGATGCATGTAGAGAAGAAATAACATCCATTGAAAAGAATAACACAAGGATTTTGGTAGATCTTCCTTTAGGAGCTAAACCAATTGGTTTGAAGTGGGTATTTAAGCTCAAACGAATTTTGGATGGGAGTATAAACAAGCATAAAGCGAGACTTGTGACAAAAGGCTATGTGCAAAAGTGTGGCATAGATTTTGATGAGGTGTTTGCTCCAGTGGCACGTATTGAGACTGTGAGATTTATTATTGCGTTTGTAGCTTTAAACGGTTGGGAAATGCATCATCTTGATGTGAAAACCGCTTTTCTTCATGGAGAACTAAAGTAAGTAGTATTCGTGACTCAACCAGAAGGATTTGTGATTGAAGGAAGTGAAAACAAGGTTTACAAGCTCAATAAAGATCTATATGGATTGAGACAAGCACTGAAGGCTTGGAATAAAAAATTGAATGAGATTTTTTATGGAGTGAACTTTGTGAAGTACAAAGGAGCCTTCTTTGTATCGGAAATAGGAGAAGGAGCACATTCTCTTAGTAATTGTTTATATGGATGACTTGCTTGTCACGGGATCGAATTCAAGTATGATACTTGAATTTAAAAGAGGAATGGCGGCTATTCCGAATCATATTCGAGATGAGTGATCTTGTAAGTTAACTTACTATCTTGGTATTGAAGTGATTTAGGATACAAGTGGTATCGTGTTGAAACAGGGAAGATACGCATCTAAGTTACTAAGTGAGTTTGGAAGGAAGAAAGTAATGCGGTTCACATACCAATGGACTCGGGTTTGAAGTTGTGTAAAGCAAGCGAGGAGAAGAGCATCGATGAAAAGGAATATAGAAGAAAAATCGGATGTCTCAGGTATTTGCTATACACTCGACCAGATCTTTCATTTAGTGTTGGTGTGCTTAGTGGATACATGCAAGACCCAAAGGAGTCTCATGGAGCAACATTAAAACAAGTATTAAGATATTTGAGGGGAACTTTGAATCTTAGTCTTGTGTTTAACTGTATAGAAAAGGCAAAGATAGTGGGTCATAGTGATAGTAGTCATAACGTGGATATGGATGATGATAAGAGCACAACGGGTCATATATTTATTTCAATGATTGTCCTATCACCTGGTGTTCACAAAAGCAAGAGAATCTAGCTTTATCATCATGTGAAGCTGAATTTATGGCTGATGTCTCAAGTTTTTACCCAAAATAAACTGCAAGTGTACAGACAAGAGCAGTAGTATAAGAGGTATCGAATCCACAGAGACCAAGGTTACACAATGAATTTATAGGTTCTAAAATAAAGCTAAGATAAATTAAATAGTTGGAAATGGTAACGAGCAGGTGCTCAATGCAATAGAGCAGGTGCTTGGAATAAAAATCGGATTAAAAACAGATGATAAAAGCACTAAGCCGAGATGATTCTCCGGTGATTTTGGATACTTAGGTTGAGCATCTATTCAGGGTTTAATTGAACACGGTCTAGAACTCAAACATGAATGTAATATTGCCCCGCTTTCGGCGGCGTATCAATATCTTTGTCTACAACCTAAATACCTAAACTTCCGAGTGGATTTAGTAATGAAGTAAACAAGCCTTAATGCAATGGTTCGATATGTTCACACTCGATGGCAACGATCAATGGCGTTTTGGTTACCACCGAATGCTCATCAATGGTAATTCTAGCAACCTATATCATTTTCGGTGAATAGATTAAACCTAGAGATCATAGACTAAGTGATCAACTTAGCCTAAGCGTTAAGACTTCCTAGAGATGAAGACATAAGATTACCCTATTTGGCTCAACCATCTAAGATCCTAAATCACCATTGAAATCACCCCAACTTAGTTATGAAACTACTCGGACATGGTCAAATCAAATGCAACAATCAATAGACAAGAATTCATAATGGAAAATGGAAAATGAAAGGGGGTTTAGAATTCTTCTCTAGTAAGGAATTGTTGTGGAATGATTCGGAATGTAATGATTTTCTCCAAGGCAGAGACTTGATGATTACGCAACGATGGAACCAAACAGACGTTCAATAGAATAATGAAAACTCCAAAGTCAACAATCTCAAGCTCACTGATGAAGAAACAAAACGTAGCAAAAGAAGAAAAAGAGAATAAAATAAAAACCGAGAGTTTTCAAGTGTAAAAAAGTGTGTCATAAAAATTGCCAAAAAATGAATATAAAGTCTTCTCCCTTGCTCGGCCAAATCTTCACTTAATTGCCCAGCGTGATCTTCTCCAATCAAGTCAACATTCTCCTTATTTTGTACCAAGTCATGATCTCTCATAAATGGGGAGGATCAAATCTTCTAAAAGTGGCAAGTCAACACCATCTAAGGAGAATAACTTTAGGAGATATTTCAGAGCTATCAAAGGGAGAATCTTGCTGTGGGGCCCTATCATGACCGGTTGCTTCAAGGAATAAATGCTTCTCGGATTCGGGTCTGGGTCAAAGGGGCGAGCAGGTGCTCGCACAGACCGAGCAAGTGCTCGGTTGGGTGATAAGTCTTCTTTTTGCTCCAATTCTTCTCCTTTCCCTCAAAGAGCTCCAGGAGCTCCAAATCATGCTCTAAAGCATCCTATAACCTGCAAAGATACCAAAAAGAACCAAATAGACTCGAAAAGCAACAATAAACCTTAAGTAAATTAGGCTAAAATCCTAATATATCAACTCCCCCGGACTTGCCTTTTGCTTGTCCGCAAGCAAACAAGAGAATACAAATCCGGAAAAGAGGTTTGAAGGCGGGAACTCATATCCAAAAGAAGCACTAAAGGGTTCAACAACATGTCCTAATGAGAACTAACTCGATGCACAACAAATCTTACTCAAAAAGCTTTCGCCATACTCATCTCTTATCAAAATATTACTCCAAATCCTTAGACTCAAAAGAAATCATGCAATCAACAAAAATTCAACTCTTTAACATTCATTAATGTGTTTGGTGCGGTCTCACAATTGGAAATTGAATCAATACCATTTGGCTAGGTAGAAGAAGGTTTGAAAATGATATAAAGAGAAGGTTCATATTCTTTTTGGTGGTTAACTCTCAAATGCAAGTGTAACATTTAGCAAAAGCAAGAAAGAAAAGAGACAATTTATGCTTACAAGGCTAGGAATCCAAAATTCTACCCATTATCCTCTTGTTGCATTCTCTCATCTCTCTTTTCTCACTATCCCATGCTTAACCACTAGCCCTTTTGGCTAAATTTCTCTTTCAAATCTTTTCTCAACCTTACTCTTTTCTTCTTTTCTTTTTGATCAAAACCCTAGGGAATACTCTTTTCTTTGCACTAGCTCTTTCTATCTTAGCATTCTCTAACATATTTTCTTCTCTTTTGATTTTATTCTAAGAGCATGCTAAGCCATCGTTTCCCGTTTCAAACACTTAGAGTTATATATTTTTCTTCTTAATTTCCTTCCCTAGAACTTATTCTTTCTTCTCCTTTTCTTTTCTTTCTTTTCACACTCAACCACAAACCCAAAGATATTCAATAAAGCATTTAACCATTTCGGTTCCATTCCCCACCTAAGACTAGTCTTAGACACAAGAAACTAGTCTATTGGAAACTTTGCCTTGTCGTCTCTAATGCTTGCAAGATTTTGCCAATGCAACACAAAGAAAAAGGCCTCACTCAAAGAACATATGCAAGGGCTTGAACAAAATGGTCGGGTTTAAAAGGTGTGGTACTATCCTCATCTAAAAGATGAACTTAGATCGAGATAGCCATTCAAATCAAGATAAGAGTGGTAAAAATAAGGCAAACATGATTTGAATGTCAAGTGTTTATCCATAATTATGATTCAAAGTCCAAAAGTGAGAGAGATTAGTCAAGATTAAGTTCAAGTTGATAGAGTCGAATCTAGATCATGCAAGTTTCTAATGAGATGGGATTTTCAAAGAAATAAGATCCAAGTATGGATGAGCCTCTACTTCATGATTGTTAAAGCATCGAAAAAGTTCTAACGAGGGCATATCATTGAATCCTAAAATGAGACTTTACAAGGAAATTTCATCATTGTTCCCTATGGAAAAATACAGATGCATTCCTAAAATGTTCTAGACTCAATCCTTTTTTTTTTTTTTTTTGAAGAACAAAATAGACAATTAAAAATCAGACTCAATGAAAACTCAAATAACTAACCGCTCCCCCGGACTTAAATCACACCGTCTCTGGTGTGAAAAAGTTCAAAAGATCGGCGACTCAAAGCAAGAAATAAAATCAAAGCAAATATGGATTAAACAATGGTGGTAGAAGGTGAAAGAAGATATCACCCGGAAGTAACGTCGTCCTCGTCATCCGCTGTCCTCCTCTTCCTTCTGGCTGGCTGACCCGAGCAGGTGCTCGAATGCGTACGAGCAGGTACTCGCTGAATATTTTTTTTTTTTTTTTTCATAACCTGAAAACTCAAAACATAAAACCAAAGTTAGTAGAAAAAGGAATCAAATTGAAAAAGGTTAGAAAATGTACCGGTGGGTTGCCTCCCACCAAGCGCTTGTTTTAAGTCGTTAGCTCGACTTTGTAGACCGTTTAGGCGTGGGCAGAATCTATGTGATGATTAGAGACTTTCTTGTCCGGGTCAGGGCTCGGTGGAGGTGGGTTAAGGCGTGGTCGATTTGCTCTTTGATCACTTATATTCAGTTGCAGAACCTGGCTTAGCATACTATCCATAGCTGCTTGACCCTTTTCCTTAAATACCGGAGTAACGATAGCTTTGACCTTAGAGAAAGGCCTAGACATGCCTTTGCTCTTTAGCTTGTACTCAATGGTGTCTCCAACACATCTCTGCTGTGTCAAGGTTATATGCAAACCTGTAGCATTCTTCTCATGCTTTGGTTTGTCCCGCTTGTTGACTTCCTTGGGTTTCCTTTCATAAGAACGAGTGTCTCCATCCAGGACTTCATTAACCTCATTCTTATTACAAAGTGCTGCAGCTGGCAGAACACTTATCCTTCCTGTTACATCGTCTATGGCAACACAAGAGCCATACTTGTCGCCATCCGAAGTGGCGTTGTAGGAGATCCGCTTGTCGATGTTAGAGAGAACTATCTTTCTGTTTGGTAAGTCAACAACTGCACCTGCTGTCGCAAGGAAAGGTCTCCCCAGAATCAAAGGCATGTATAAACCATTGTTCATCTCCACAACTTGGAAATCAGTCGGGATCAAGCAATCCCCAATCTGGACATCTAAATTCCCAATGAATCCTTGCGAAGTTGTTACCGAGGCATCCGCAAACCTAATAGACATCTGAGAAGTCTGGATATCAACAATACCTAAAGATTCTGCAATATCCCTTGACATGAGGTTAACACTAGATCCAAAATCACATAAAGAATCCTCAAAATCAACTCCAAAGATAAAACATGGAACAACAAACTTACCTGGATCCTCTAGCTTATGCATTTTCCTCAATAATGGTTTCCGAGTGTTACCTGGAGTGACATCTATGCTTTGACTCTGAGGATCCGTAGCTGGTTCAAATGGGATCGATCGATCTGGCTCCTCCGCAGGAATCAATGCAACCTTTTTCGCAGAACCTGACGCTTTACTCTGAGACATAGAAGCAACTTGTGAATCAAGAAAGTCAACCTGACAAGTTAAACTCTCTAGTTTACAGCTGAGTTCATTGTTCATGACGTTTATCTTGTCGTCAAGAGAGGTTATCTTCTCATTCACTTCCCGTGCACTCTTGCTTTGCCCATCTAAAATCTGCTGCATCATGAGCTCAAGTCTATTCTCTTGAAGTGGTGGTGCTTGATGTTCTCTACTCTGATTGGGTCCTTGGTCCTCGACAAAGTTGACATACGCACGTGGGTAAGGAACCTTGGGTGCGTAAACTCTCTCTGGAGAAATTTCTGAAGATTTGGCATGAGCATCCTGGCGAGCAGGTGCTCGCTCCAAATCGAGCAGGTGCTCGGTTACGTGCTCCTTACCTTTTCTGTGGGTGCTAGGGATTCCACTAGTGATTTCTACAGCATTGGCATACCCATTCTTAGGATTCATCTCCCCTTTCCTTGGAAGGTTTCCAGTTGCTCTCTTAGTCGCCTCAGCAGTTTGAGCAACTTGTGTATCCAATTTCTTCACATGCGCGGTAACAGCCTCGTACTTTGCATTCAGATCATCGTACATGTAATCCACCTTGCCATTAATCTCAGTGGACGCCTTCTGTTGGTTACCCATCAGTTGCAGCATGAGACTCTTCAACTCATCCTGAGATGTAGGCGCGAAAGTAGCTTGTTGTGGCGCAGCGAATTGCTGTTGGCTCACTCCTTGGAAACGATTCTGATTCTGGTTAGGTACGAACTGATTAGGTACGAACTGATTCCCCTGAGTGTTGCTGGAGTAGAACTTCTGAAATCCTTGACCGTGTGAGCTCTGATAATTGGGGTTGAACCCATGGTTTTGGTATCCTTGACCATTCACAAAGTTAACCTCTTGTACTTCGGTGACCTCATAACCTTCAAACTCTTGAGAAATAGGAGCAGCCCCATTCTCTTCCACAGATTTTACCGGTCTCTGGTTCTCACGTAAAAGTAGATTCACCTTTGCTGTCAGCTCATCAATCTTCTGAGTGTCCATACTATAGACTTTCCTGGACCTATCGTACTCAGGAGCCTTGTTGCTAGAGCTTGAAGCAAGGTTCTCAATCAGCTCAAAAGCACCATCTCTAGTCTTGGTCATAAAGTTGCCATTACTCGCAGCATTTAGGGCATTCCGATAATCCCATTCGACTCCATCGTAGAATATTCCAAGAATCTGCTCATCTTTGAAACCGTGATGAGGACATTCCCTACGGTATTCCTTGAGTCTTTCCCAAGCTTCACAGAAAGCTTCTCCAGAATGTTGCTAAAAAGACGAGATCTTGTTCCTCAAAGACGTTGTCTTGGACTTGGTGTAGAAATGGTCCAAGAACGCATCTCTAACCTCATCCCAAGTCTTCAAGGAACCAGCAGGTAAAGACTTCAACCACCTAGAAGCCTTGTCCGAGAGTGAGAATGGAAACAACTTACACTTCAGAAACTCACTCGGCACTCCATTAGACCCCGTAGTGCTGCAAATATCCTCGAAATTCTCGATGTGATCCATCGGTATCTCAGCCGGTAATCCATGGAACAAGTGTTGTTTCACCAAATAGATCATCTGAGGCTTGATCTCATAATCCTGCCTCTGAATAGTTGGGATTACAATGGCTGAACGGTTCTGATAGAAAGCATGGGGATTATCCGTATCCCCTATACCCGGTTGAGCTTGCGGCTGATGTTGTTGTAACTGGGCAATCTGATCTCTCAACAACTGTAGCTGAACATTCATTTCCTGATCAGCCATAATTTCTGTGCGAGCAGGTGCTCGTTTGGTTTGAGCAGGTGCTCGGTTCGATTCTGACGTTCGAGACGAGCTAACTCTTCGTTCGTATGAGTGACTAAATCTTCGTTCAGATTTCTCCTCGTTCTTCTACTGGTCATACACCTGAAACATAACAAAAACAAAAACAAAAAACAAAATTAGCAAAATTCTTAGACTATAAATAAAACCAAAATTCAAAGGTAACGCTATTGGTCCCCGGCAACGGCGCCAAAAACTTGATGTCTCGAGTTTTAACCCAAAATAAACTGCAAGTGTACAGACAAGAGCAGTAGTATAAGAGGTATCGAATCCACAGAGACCAAGGTTACACTATGAATTTATAGGTTCTAAAATAAAGCTAAGATAAATTAAATAGTTGGAAATGGTAACGAGCAGGTGCTCAATGCAATACAGCAGGTGCTTGGAATAAAAATCGGATTAAAAACAGATGATAAAAGCACTAAGCCGAGATGATTCTCCGGTGATTTCGGATACTTAGGTTGAGCATCTATTCAGGGTTTAATTGAACACGGTCTAGAAATCAAACATGAATGTAATATTGCCCCGCTTTCGGCGGCGTATCAATATCTTTGTCTACAACCTAAATACCTAAACTTCCGAGTGGATTTAGTAATGAAGTAAACAAGCCTTAATGCAATGGTTCGATATGTTCACACTCGATGGCAACGATCAATGGCGTTTTGGTTACCACCGAATGCTCATCAATGGTAATTCTAGCAACCTATATCATTTTCGGTGAATAGATTAAACCTAGAGATCATAGACTAAGTGATCAACTTAGCCTAAGCGTTAAGACTTCCTAGAGATGAAGACATAAGATTACCCTATTTGGCTCAACCATCTAAGATCCTAAATCACCATTGAAATCACCCTAACTTAGTTATGAAACTACTCGGACATGGTCAAATCAAATGCAACAATCAATAGACAAGAATTCATAATGGAAAATGGAAAATGAAAGGGGGTTTAGAATTCTTCTCTAGTAAGGAATTGTTGTGGAATGATTCGGAATGTAATGATTTTCTCCAAGGCAGAGACTTGATGATTACGCAACGATGGAACCAAACAGACGTTCAATAGAATAATGAAAACTCCAAAGTCAACAATCTCAAGCTCACTGATGAAGAAACAAAACGTAGCAAAAGAAGAAAAAGAGAATAAAATAAAAACCGAGAGTTTTCAAGTGTAAAAAAGTGTGTCATAAAAATTGCCAAAAAATGAATATAAAGTCTTCTCCCTTGCTCGGCCAAATCTTCACTTAATGGCCCAGCGTGATCTTCTCCAATCAAGTCAACATTCTCCTTATTTTGTACCAAGTCATGATCTCTCATAAATGGGGAGGATCAAATCTTCCAAAAGTGGCAAGTCAACACCATCTAAGGAGAATAACTTTAGGAGATATTTCAGAGCTATCAAAGGGAGAATCTTGCTGTGGGGCCCTATCATGACCGGTTGCTTCAAGGAATAAATGCTTCTCGGATTCGGGTCTGGGTCAAAGGGGCGAGCAGGTGCTCGCACAGACCGAGCAAGTGCTCGGTTGGGTGATAAGTCTTCTTTTTGCTCCAATTCTTCTCCTTTCCCTCAAAGAGCTCCAGGAGCTCCAAATCATGCTCTAAAGCATCCTATAACCTGCAAAGATACCAAAAAGAACCAAATAGACTCGAAAAGCAACAATAAACCTTAAGTAAATTAGGCTAAAATCCTAATATATCAATGGCGGCAACAGAGGCAGCAAAACAAGCAATATGGCTTGAAGAGCTTCATGCTGAAGTTACTGGAGAAGCATGGAAAATGTGACAATTCGAGTCGATAATATGTTTGTAATCGCTCTCACTAAGAATCATGTGTTTCATGGAAGAAACAAGCACATACACAAAAGATATCATTTTATAAGAGAATGTGTAGAGAATGAACAAATAGAGGTTGAGCATGTACCTGGAAGTGAGCAAAAGGCTGATATACTAACAAAGGCACTTGGGAAAATTAAGTTCAAGGAGATGAGAGATCTCATTGGTGTTCAAGATGTGTTGAAGGAAGAGTTCAAGCTTAAGGGGGAGATTGTTGACATAAGCTTGAAGTTAGCTGGAGTCATAAGCAAACTTAATCCAACCGAGTTATGGTAAAAGGAAAAGATCTATATTTAGGAGTTAGCTAAGTATGTTAGTTTTCTTTTTAAGATTATGAATTATTCTATGTTTCTCTCTATATAAAGGAGATGTCAAAGTTGTGGCAAAACTAAGGATTTTGAGAGAGAGATTGTGTAAGCTTAAGTTTTGAGTAAGTTTCTTAAGCAATAAAGAGAGTCATTCTTTATCAATATTGTGTCTCTTAAACTTGTGTTTAAACAATAGTCCAATTCGCTTGGTTCAATTTGTTCATATGAAAATCAATATTGTTCCGGTTTAGAAAATTGATACGAAGAGGATATGCCAACGTAGAAGAAGCTTTGGTGAAGCTTTAACTACGAAGTGAAGAAATAGACGGAAGTAGAGCAAGCTTCGGTTAACCTTCAACAATAAAACCTCAAATACTCATTTCTGGTTTTAATTCATGCATTCTCCTTTCTCTTTTTTCAGAATTTTTGTTTTGTGTTCTTTCTTGACAAAGAGAAAATGAAACAAATTCGCAGATTTTTGGGATTTTTTTTTCTTCTTAATCAAAACGACGTCGTTTTGAGTCCACGATACACAACCGTTTGTCGACTTGACTGTTCCGTTAATGTTGACTAACAGAATTTTGGTCAAGGTCTAAATCGGCACAAAATGTAATAGTTCAGATACTAAATTTGAATTAATTAATCGTTTAGGTTTAAATTGGCCAATTCAAAAAGATAAGGTTCAAAAAAGCACGACACGGAAAGTTTTTGTCCAAATTAACCGTTTTCCTGAGGCTAAGGCTATGTTGAATGTGGACATGAGGAAAGCTTTTGATTCGGCCATATGAGATTTTATCTTAGGTATTCTCAGTGCTTTACACATTCCAGATTAGTTCATCAATTGGATTGGCCAGTGCATTACAACTCCAACATTCTCTATCTCCTTAAATGGAGTGTCTAGTGGTTATTTCAAGAGAACAAAAGGAATAAGACAAGGGGACCCTTTGTCCCCTTATTTTTATGTCTTGGCAATGGAGGTGTTCTCTTAGTTGATCCTCTCAAGGTTTGATTCAGGTTATATATCTTACCATCCTAAATCCTCTGAGCTAAAGTTGTCTCACTTAATGTTTGCAGATGATGTGAGGTATTTTTCGATAGTAGTAGCAGCTCTCTTCACGGCATTATGGAGTGTCTTGATGATTTCTCTAGTTGGTCAGGCCTTGAGATGAACAAGAATAAGACTAAGTTATTATGTGTTGGGCTGAACCAAATGGAATCTAATGCTATTGTTAGCTATGGTTTTGCTGTTGGTTCCCTTCCAATCAGATATTTGGGTTTGCCTTTAATGTCTAGAAAGTTGAGAATAACTGAATATGAACCACTCCTGCATAAGCTAACTACAAGATTCAATAGTTGGGCAACATAAACGCTTTCTTTCTCTGGATGAATTCAGTTGATATCCTCTGTTATAGGAAGAACCGTCAACCTGTGTAGGGGCTACATTCATGCTGCCTAAAGGTTGTATCACAAAGATTGAGTCATTGTGTGCTAGGTTCCTATGGTCTGGAAACATTGACATCAACAAGGTGGCAAAGGTTTCTTGGGCTTCCATTTGTCTGCCTAAAGTAGAAGGAGGGTTGGGTATGAGGAGATTTACAATTTGGAACAAAGTGCTCTACTTGCGTTTCCTTTGGCTATTATTCTCCAAGACTTAATCCCTTTGAGTTGCATGGCAAAAGGCTTATCATCTAAGGAACATAAGCTTTTGGGAAGTAGATGAATCAACCTCAGACTCTTGGACTTGGAAAAACTTGTTACAGCTAAGGCCTGAAGCTATGAGGTTTGTCAAGGGTGTATTAGGTTATGGTAGGTATTTGAGTTTTTGGCATGATGTGTGGACTCCTTTTGGTCAGCTTATTGCTTACCTAGGAAATTTAGGACCTAGAAGCCTAAGAGTTCCACTCAGTGCCAAAGTTAGTAAGGCTTGTAACTCTTCTGGTTGGTTGATTGCTTCTCCAAGATCTGAGGAGGCCCTCAACTTTCAGACTCATTTAACTACCTTGCCTTTGCCATCCAATTCAGATCACAATGAATGTTATGAGTGGTACACGAAGGGTGATGCTGCAATGGTTTATTCGTCAAGCAAAACTTGGGAAGTGATGAGGCCAAGAGATAGTTTGAAAGATTGGGCTAGCCTAGTCTGGTTTAAGGGGACTATTCCAAAGCATTCCTTCATGATGTGGATTACAAACTTGGATAGACTACCAACGAGAGCAAGGCTTGCTTCTTGGGGCCTTAACATTCAGACTCAATATTGCCTTTGCTCTTCAGTAATTGAAACTAGAGACCATTTGTTTCTCACCTGTAACTACAACTTGGAGATATGGAGAAGGGCCTTTCGTCACCTAAATCCTCGAGTCAATATGTTCGCTACATAGTATGAGCTTTTCTCTTGGCTAAAGGAGAGCACATATGAATCCCCTGCTATACTTCGAAAGCTTGTAACCCAGGTAACACTCTTTCACTTGTGGAAGCAGAGGAATAATGTGTTTCACAATCAGATAGTTCTTCCTGCCCAGGTCATTTTCTGAAGCATTGATAGAGAGGTTCGAAACTCAATCTCTGCTAGAAGAAATGGCCGACAATTTATAAATCTTGTCTTTATGGTTTAGATGATGTTTAGGTTTAAAAAGCCTCTGTGTATTCTCCTTGTTTTTATTTTTATTTTTTTGCCAAGGAAATACAACTCTAAAAAAAAAAAAAAAATCCAAAACTGAATCACTTTGCAAGATAGACCCAACATAAAATCCATAAACCTTGTGAATTAATTCAACATTCAAAACCTATACTTTACAAAAGCTTGCAAGATCATTGCTTATAATCATAACGAAGACAATCTAAGCCAAAAGAATAATTATCTTTGAAGTTGGGAATTAAAACGTTTAGGCCTTGTCTTAGCGTTTAAACTATAACTAGATCAAAAGAAGATAGGAAGTACAAAAACTGAAATAAGGGGGAAAAACATGATAAAATTTTGACAAAAGAAAATACAAATGAAATGGCCCACAAAGATCACATGTTCAAGAAGCAAATATTATTCATCATAATCTCCTTAACTTCGCCGCATTTTTCGCTTTATATTACACTGTTCTAGTCTGTATTCCTTTTTATGTGCAGTTCACAATTTAGTAATTTACATTATTACCTAAATTTATTTGATATACAGCATATACTTAAGCTCACTAATTTATTCCCTGCGATTTATATATTCTCATGAGTAAAAGATCAAATTGGTCTTTTCATCATTTTCATATACTAGTAGTGTTACTGTTTACTAGGATCTACCAAAACTGAAATAATAGTGTTATTACTCGATCGAACAGATAAAATCATAAACAAGACAAGAGTATTTCATAAAACTACATTATGGAATTTTCCATGACAGATACTGATTTTCCAATACAAGATTTAGGGGGTGTTATTGGGATGGGATATTGGGATTTTAATAGATTTTCAGAATTTTGAAAATCCACCATTATTGGTTTATGAATTCTTAAATTCTAAGTAAAATCCCTTGTTATTGGAAAAGTTCATATTTTAATGATTCTATAAATCTATTAGAATCTAGTGTTATTGGTGGATGAATTTCTTATAATAATACTCATTAAACAATATTTTGACAATACCTAAGAAAACTATTGGACAACCCATTGTTAAAATTTTTATAACTAAACTTTTGAAATACACACAACTCTCTACAAATTTAACAAATCTTTGGATATTTAAAATCAATAACTCTATGAGAAATCAACTCCAAATAAACTTTTTGGTTTACTAATCAGTAGTTATTACACTGTTAATGATTTTGACATTTTCAAAAGACGAGTCTAGTAATTCTAGATTACAGTTGCCTAATTCCCAAGAATCACGGCATGAAAATTGGCGCGCATTACCAAATTTCAGGAATACGAAAGAAACAAAATCCGACTAATGGTTTTCTCTATAAATATTATTAACCTACGTTAGTCTTTCTTAAGACCATTCACTCGAAACCAGGAATTAGAAAATGGCTAATTGTATAAGAAATGCTCTTTTCTTCTTGACTCTTCTCTTTCTACTGTCAGTCTCCAACATCGTTCAGGTATATATTTTAATAAAAATCTCGAAAAAGAAATTCTATTTATCGAAATAAAATGTGTTAAAATGACTAAAGCTGTGAAATTTGATGATTATTAGTTTCCTGAAATTAAAGTTTTTTTTTATGTTTCATAGGCTGCTCGTGGTGGTGGCAAAATCCATCCCCAAGGTACCAACAAAATATTTTTATACATCATATAATCGCAACAAAATATTTTTATACATCATATAATCAAACATATCAATCATATATAGTTTTGAGTAGAATTAAAAATCAATTAACAGATTCTGATTTTATTTTTAATGGAATTTAATTTTCGTTTTCTTAATGTATACCCAATGCTTTGGTTATTTGGTTTTGTGATGCAACTTTTGGTGAAAAAACTTCAAACACAGATTGCAAACCAAAATGTAATTACCGATGTTCAGCGACGTCGCACAAGAAGCCATGCATGTTCTTTTGTCTGAAGTGTTGCAGCAAATGCCTATGTGTTCCTTCGGGCACTTACGGCAACAAACAAGTTTGTCCTTGTTACAACAATTGGAAGACTAAAGAAGGTCGTCCAAAATGTCCTTAAAACTTCGTCCAAGATCTATCTTTGTACGTATAATACTTGATATATGATACTTTATAATGTTTTTGCATTTCCAATTACTCGTTTGTTATGTCTTTGGCTCATCTTCCATTGTTTTGAGCTGTTATATGTTTAATTCCGGCATGTTTGCTATGGGCTATAATTATTCATTCTAGCCTATCTATGCAATCTCTATAGTTTTGGAACAACACTATATGACCAAATATTTGTGGAATGAAATGGTATGACGCTAAAATGTTGTTCTAAACATCAAGTTTTTTTTTTTTTTGAAAATTAAAAACATCAAGTTGATATTAATTATAAATCAAAGTCATTAGACGTCAAGTTGATATTAATTATAAATCAAAATCATTTTCTTTTTACCAAAGTAATCCGACGAGAGTCGGCCAAACAACTCGTCAACCAGAAAAAAATCAAATTTTCAAAAAATATATAAAATACATGATATATACATATGATAACAAATCTCTAAAATGTTGTAAAGTTTAACTATATATATATATACATAACATGTGTTTATTAGACGGGTTACAGAATAAACATCATTTGATTAAAGAAAAACACACGTCTACTCGCCTAAATGTGTGGTTGTTTTGTTATAAACTTACAATCCTATGTGATCCTTATGTTACACTAGATTAAGTCCCGCGCATGCGCGGTCTGCTTATATTTTTTTTTATAACATATTAATAGACATATCTATACTTTATTATGATTTTCCAAAAATTAATTTTGCTTATACTTTGTTATAAAAAATTTTTCTCTTAATTAATATATAGTCATATTATATATAGTTAAATAAAATATAATTTGATAATAAAAGATGAATTTGTACTCCTTATTTACATTTTATTACTACTTTATGATGGAATGGATTCTACGTGTTTGTTTATTTTATCATGTATCACCAATTTGTTTTTCTTGGTTTGAAAATAGAATTTGAATTTGAACTTAAGTGGTTTAAAATTAAAACACAACGGTATATAATTGGTAACTAAATTAGTGTTGGAACTAAATTTAAATAAACAAATGGGCCATTAATTTGGGTATTTGGTTTACGAAAAATTGAGTTAAAGTTGAATGAGAAATTGATTTGGGCCATATTGAAAAAGCCCCAAATGGTGTGGAATGAAGTGTGTATGTAAAATGTCCAACATCCCTGAGGGGAAACTTTTTCAAGTTGTATATAAGGAGTCTAAGATATCCCTATGATTCAAACATAACACCCCACACATGGAGAGACACAAGGATACCACGCACGCACCACCACCACCACCACCACCGAACCAGGTTTGGGTTTGGGTTTGGTCAATTGGACCGAGGGTCCATTAAAGACTATTCTTTTTGGGGAAAATTTTATTAAAAATTTAACCGAATAATCGCACTCATTCGATTCATGATAGGCGAACAATCGCGACACAAAATCGCAAACAGTCACGACTCCAAATTGCACCCGGTCGATTCTTTAAAATCTGGCGCGCATCATTGTCTTCTTCAACTTTTCTTTCTCTGCGAATTTTTCTTAACCCAGAAAAACTACGATCCTCCACAAAGTAAGTCTCGAGCGTATTCATAGATATCTGTTCGTCATATTACGATTTTGAGTGTTGCAAAATCGTTCTTCCTTACGATTTTATCCTAGGATTCATAATCGTATCAAACCGTCTCACTACGGGCGATTTTTTCGAATTAAGGAAAGAGAGTAATCTCGACTCCGTATTCGTTATATGATCGAAAATTTCTTCTTCTTCTTAATTCGTATTCATATTTCATTCGGATTTCTCAATTCGGTTTTCGCGGTTCCTACAATCTTAATTCGAAAAATCCGTTCTTCGCTTATCGCTTAGTCGGATTGAGAATTTGCCGAAATTCGTTCGCGATTCGTTTGACGTTTCCGTAAAATCGTTTTCAAAAAAGTTTTTTTTCTTTTAAAATCAGTAACTAAGTTTGCGATTTGTTTTCACATTTCCGCGAAACGTTTCTGAATTATTTTTCAAGGATTTGTGATTAGTTTTTAAAATTTTTCCGCGAATCGGTTTTCTGTTACGAATGTTTTAACGTTTTGTCACTTAATTCGTTCTGTTTCCGCGAACGCTTTCTTTAAGCGAGTTTGCGAAACAATTATCACATTCTGTTTTTTTTCTGTTAACAGATGACTGGGAAAAGTTCATCTGATGGACAAACTCACATTTTAAAAACGTTCGGAGTTCGTCTCCAGGCAAGTGTTCCCCAAGACAATTATCAGATGATGTCTCAATTACCCGCAGCTATGGCGCATGGGTTAATGCCAAAAAAATTTGACGGCAAAGGCTTTAAAACATGGCAAAACAAGATGCTCTTCTACATGAGTAACTTAAACTGTGAGAAGTTCCTGAAGGAGGATCCACCGATCGTTCCATTCGGAAATAAAGACGCTCACCTTCTTGCTGCTGTTGATGCATGGAAACATGCAGACTTTGTGTGTAGAGGTTGGATCGTAGGCCGCCTTTGTATAAAGTATACAGTCAGGAAGCACGAACCTCTAAGGAACTCTGGATGGCCTTGGAGAAGAAGTACAAGTCTGACGATGCTGGTTGTCAGAAATTTGATGTCGCGAAGTTTTTAGACTTCAACATGGTGGACTCCAAGCCCACCATAGAACAAGTCGATGCATTGAGTTTGTTGTGCCGTGGGATAGCGGGCGAGGAATACAAATCTGTGAGATCTTCACTGTCAATTGTTTCATTGAGAAACTTCCCCTGAGTTGGCTAAGCTTCAAGAACTATCTCAAGCACAAGAAGAAGCATATGTCACTTACAGATGTTATCACGAGGCTCCAAATAGAAGACAGGAACCGTGCTAATTTTTCTCCTCCAGAGGAACACAATATCAATGTGGCTGAGCACAAGAGCAAGGGTAAAGGAAGAATTGTGACTATAAATCTTCGATGAAGCCAGCTTCATCGAAGAGTTCCTGAAGCTGACTTCAGGACGTGAACTCACACTCAATAATGTGAGGAGGAATTTGGTTTTAGGAACTCTCTTGAGCAAGGCAGGATTCGGGGTCACTTTTGAAGCTGAAATTGATAATGAGGAAGATTGAGATGTATTTGGGAAAGGGTTATGAGAAAGGAGGACTTGTCAAGTTGTGTGTTTCGACAGTCCTTCGTATTGATAAGATTAATAACGCTAATATTGTAATTGCTGACAATTCATTTAATAATTATTATGTTGCTTATTTGGTTGAGTCTTTTAATATTTGGCATGAACGTTTAGGACATGTCAACTATAAATCTATGCAAAGATTAATGAATTTGAACCTAATTTCGAAATGCAAAATAAACAAGGACAAATGTGAAGTGTGCGTATAGGCCAAACTCACAAAAACTCCTTCTCCCCAAGTTCAAAGAACCACAAAACCTCTTAGTTTAATACACATAGATTTATGCGATCTGAAATTTATACAAACTAGAGGCGGTAAAAAGTATTTTGTGACAAATATCGATGACAATACAAAATATTGTTATGTATACTTATTACGTAGCAAAGATGAAGCCTTATCAAAATTCAAAGAGTATAAGCTTGAAGTTAAAAACCAACTAGGTAAAACTATTAACGTAGTTCGAAGTGAGACGAGGTGAGTATGATGGTCCGTTTAATGACTTTTGTCAACAACATGGCATCATACATCAAACCACAACTCCCTATTCCCCCGAGTCTAACAGAGTTACAGAACGGAAAAACTGAACTCTCAAAGAGATGATGAATGCAATATTGCAGGAATCTGGATTACCCCAGTCAATGTGGGGGGAAGTTTTGCTTACTACGAACTATATTCTCAACAAGATACCACAAAAAGTTACTGGCAAAACGCCATATGAATTTTGGAAAGGTGTTTTAACTTCGTACAAATACCTCAAAGTGTGGGGGTGCCTTGCTAAAGTCGCAATACCACCTCCGAAAAAGTTCACAATTGGACCTAAAGCAGTGGACTATATTTTCACAGGATATACACACAACAAGAGTGCTTATCGGTTTCTGGTTCACAAATCAGACATACCCGATATTCATGTGAATACAATAATGGAATCATGAAATGCGTCTTTCTTTGAACATATTTTCCCTTGTAAAGAAAAACAAAGTCAGAAAAGGACATTTGAACAACGGGAAACAAGCTTCCAGAACCTCAACACATGATGTAGAAGACGTAGAAGATGAACCTCGACGCAGCGAATGATGGTGTTTCTCACATAGAACGAACCAACAACTTATTCAGAAGCCATGTCTACACCAGAAGCATCCTATTGGAAGGAAGCTGTTAATAGTGAGATCGATTCTGTATTGCAACATTATACATATGAGATTACCGATCTACCCGAAGGGTCTAAAGCACTAGGGAGTAAATGGATTTTCATAACAAAAATGAAAATCGATGGTTCTGTTGATATGTATAAGGCCAGGCTTGTGGCTCAAGGATTCTGACAAAAAGAAGGTTTGGATTACTTTGACACATATTCTCCAGTGACGCGAATAACCTCCATTAGACTTTTGGTTAGTATCGCAGCATTAAGAGGCCTAGAAATACATCAGATGGATGTCAAAACCGCTTTTCTACATTGAGATTTAGAAGAAGAGATCTATATGAAACAACCTGAAGGATTTGTTATCCGCGGACAAGAACACAAAGTTTGTAGACTTATCAAGTCATTGCACGGACTGAAACAAGCTCCAAAATAATGACATGAAAAATTTGATAATGTGATGATGTCAAATGGTTTCAGCATTAACGAATGTGATAAATGCATATACATCAAATGTACCCCACACGGATATATTTTGTTGTGTTTGTATGTTGATGACATGTTCATTATTGGTAACACTAATGATATGATTAATCAAACAAAGAACTTACTTCATAGTAACTTTAAAATGAAAGACATGGGATTGGCAGATGTCATTCTCGGTATTAAGATTCACCGACATGCTGGAGGAATTATCTTATCACAATCACATTATGCTCAAAAGATACTTGATAGATTCAAAAACTATTCAAGTGGGACTGCAAAAACTCTAGTTGACCCTCATATTCACCTGACTAAAAACTCAGGTGATGCAGTTTATCAGGTGGAGTATGCACGAGTAATCGGAAGCCTGATGTACTTGACAAATTGTGCTAGACCCGACCTAGCTCATGCAGTAAATATACTAAGTCGCTATACTAGTAATCCAGGACATAAACATTGGAAAGCAATAACTAGAGTTTTGAATTACCTATGTCATACCAAAAATTATGGACTACACTATGGTAAAGAACCAGTAGTTTTGGAAGGATACAGTGACGCAAACTGGATTGCGGACTCCAAAAACTCAAAATTCACAAGTGGATATGTCTTTACACTTGGAGGTGCAGCAGTGTCCTGGAAGTCTTCCAAACAAACCGTGATAGCCGCATCGACCATGGAATATGAGTTTGTCGCTTTAGACAAAACTGCTCAAGAAGCAGAATGGCTTCGGATTTTTTTGGAAGATATCCCTTTGTGGGAGAAACCAGTGCCAGCTTTACGTGTACACTGTGATAGCCAATCGGCTATCTCTCGGGCACTGAATAATCATTATAATGGCAAGTCTCGTCACATACGATGACGATATAAAACCATTAGAAACTTGATCTCCATCGGAGTACTCACGATAGATTATATCAAATATGCCGATAACCTAGCTGATCCGTTCACTAAAGGTTTGGCAAGAGATCAAGTAGTAAAATCATCAAGAAGAATGGGTTTACAAGCCTATGAATAAAGTTGAAGTTTGATGGACACCCCACCTACATGACTGAAGATCCCAAGAAATAGGTTCAAAGGGACAACAAATTCAAACTTAAACTGAAAGAACACTGTGAGATTAATATCTCTACCTAGTTCCTAGGATAACATACATTGTTACATCGGTATGGAAAAAGGATAACCTTTTGGCTCTTAATGATTCCTTAGCCTTATAATATATAGTATTACAGAATACTTCTAACGCTAAGGTAATGAAGATCACCTAGTGAGTGTGAAATGGGGCCGTTTCTAGGAGAATGAAGGCAAGACTATATTCTCCAAGTTCACTCATGAAAACTAGACAAGTTCACGGCCAAAATGAACACAATAGAGAACAAGGTTATATGAGAAAATGATATGTGTTATAGCTATTGTCTAGGTTTACATCGAAATACGGGTGGTTCAAGACATCATGTTCACCTCTTGGCCAAGTAAATCCGGCAGCTACTAACTACGAGTGGTTCAAAGCTGAAAAATTGCTACCAACTCAGATACAGTAATTTTTCGTTATACTCTCGAAAGCTTGTCTGTCTTTCTAGTCATATAAGTTAGTCTAATCAGTAGAGTCTTAGAGTTTATCGAGTCGTCATATGTTTAGAGGTCATTTCTATTCATGTGGGGGATTGTTGGATCTAAATTTAAATAAACAAATGGGCCATTAATTTGGATATTTGGTTTATGAAAATTTGAGTTAAAGTTGAATGAGAAATTGATTTGGGCCATATTGGAAAAGCTCCAAATGGTGTGGAATGAAGTGTGTATGTAAAAAGTTTCCCCTAAGGGATATGAAACTTTTTCAAGTGGTATATAAGGAGTCTAAGATATCCCTATGATTAAAACATAACACCCACACATGGAGAGACACAAGGATACCACACGCGCACCACCACCACCGAACCGAACCGGGCCGGGAGGGTTAGGGTTCGGTCAATTGGACTGAAGGTCCATTAAAGACTATTCTTTTTGGGAAAAATTTTTATTAAAAATTTAACCGAATAATCGCACCCATTCGGTTCATGATAGCCGAACAATCGCGACTCCAAATTGCACCCGTTCGATTCTTTAAAATCTGGCGTGCATCATCGTCTTCTTCAACTTTTCTTTCTCTGCGGATTTTTCTTAACCCAGAAAAACTACGATCCTCCACAAAGTAAGTCTCGAGAGTATTCATAGATATCTGTTCGTCATATTACAATTTTGAGTGTTGCGAAATCGGTCTTCCTTACGATTTTATCCTGGGATTCGTAATCGTATCAAACCGTCTCACTACGGGCGATTTTTCGAATTAAGGAAAGAGAGCAATCTCGACTCCGTATTCGTTTTATGATCGAGAATTTCTTCTTCTTCTTAATTCGTATTCATATTTCATTCGGATTTCTCAATTCGGTTTTCGCGGTTCCTACAATTAGGACCACATGTGTCTATTGATAGTGGAGCAAAAGGTGAGAGTACCACTACGCAAGAAGAAACCTTACCATATTTTGGTAACAAACCGAGTTCTAACCCAAAAATCTTCAGCCGGATAAAAGAAGCAAACCTATAAGAGAAGTGTTCCCACATCCAAACCCCTAACCTTTTCAGGTTACAGCTAGAACGTTGACGAATATCACCAGTTGGAATTTGTACATGAAGCAATCATTTAGTGACCTAATGCAAATTTGGCTCATATACGATTAGACACTTATCCCACTCCTCATAATTATCAAGTTATGTACTAAATTTGAAATTGATGAAAGAATTCAATGATAGTTATTCTTCACAGGTATAATTATTTCTTTTTTTTTTTGGTCAAAGGTAAAATTATTTTTTAAGATACACTCAATTCCTTGGTTATTATCTTAAGAATTCAACTATAGTTGTACTTCATATGTTTTCCAACTTTCTGTTGCAAGATTCATTTCTTATTTGTGATGGTTATGGATTAGTCTTGACTCATGATGGTGGAGAGAACGGTTAGGCTTCACCATCTGCTTCACTGAACCAATGTCAAAGCGTAAGGAAGAAAAAAATTGAAACTTGCACAAATAAGTTTCCAAAATCACGAAAGATTCACACTATCAATGCATTGCTATTAGGCTACTTACAATGGAGGTGTTGTAATAAAAATTACAAAAGTTGAAAGGCCACAATGAAGATGTTGTATTTCAGTGTTGTAATTAGGTGACATATATTGTGTTGTAAAATTACAACGGGTTGAAAAAAAAAATTTGAACCAATTATGCCTTTCAGTGTCCAGAAAACACGTCTAGCGCGCAAAGACATATTTTAAATGCATAATTATTTAATTGGCCCATGTTTAAGATTCTGATTAGTTGCTGGGATTTTTCAAATTTTATCTCCTCCAAATTATTTGAACTGAATTATTGAACGTAAATAAATATATTTTTCATTTAAAAATTCGTCATTTTTATCCTCTATAAGTAGACACTTTTTTCATTTGATTTGGACACATACAATAAAACACATTTTAGCCTCCATAAACTCTTTTTTACAATTTTAAACATCTTTTTAAGGGAAATAGATTCCAACATAATCCTTTTAACACTCAAAATTCTTCGAATTTATTTTTAATATTTTTTAATTTAATTTCAATTGATAATTGTTAATAATATAGAATTACAAAAACATGAAAATATAAAGAATATGAAATAAAAATAGTGGGGTAGGGTGTTGTATATTTTAAAACAAAATCATTGTAAGGAAAAATAATTGAATGGGTGTTGTATTATTAGGTGGAAGAGAGAATAGATGATGAAAAAAAAAAAGACCTTTTACTTATGTTTTGGGGGTTGTTTGGTTTTTTTTTTTTTTTTTTTTGGCAAAGTTTTGTTAGTATTGGAAAACCGAATTGTAAAACAATTTACATATATTTACTTCTCTGTCCGAGAAATAAACCTGGAAGGAAGACATTATTCTTTTGTTTTGTTTTTTCGTGTGAATAGTTCTCATGTCCTTTTGTTTCATCTTCAATGCCTATCTTTAGGGCTCCTAAAACCATTCAAGTTCTCGAGCTTCTCCAAATATGATAATTTCTTTGGCGTCATTCTCGGCGACTTTGGAGGTTTCTCTGTTTAAGATAGGAATTGAGAGTTTGTAAAGGAAGAAAAGATGTTTTATTATTGATTTTGAAATTGTAGGATGTATAAAATGAGAGTTTTGCTCTCATATTTATAGGAACAATGTGTGGTTGGTGGTACAATATTTTAGTCAATAATCTCACCTAGCCTCTTTGTTTAGCCATCTCTTTTTGACAAACTACCATTGTAAGATCTAGAAGTTGTCTTTGTTGATTTATTCAAAGATTAACCAACATTCTCCCGCTTAATCTTTGATTCTGGGTTGATGTCTTCCACACCAATCAAGCTTCTCATGTCCTTAAACTTGATCCTTGCTAGAGTTTTAGTCAATATGTCCGCCTTCTGCTCGTTGCCAGGGACATGTTCTACTTCAACTTGCCCATTCTCAATGCATTCTCGGATGAAGTGGTACTTTGCAAGTATGTGTTTACTTCTCCCATGAAACACCGGATTTTTTGTAAGTGCAATCGTTGATTTGTTGTCCACACGTATTATCACTTTCTTGCTTTCCACGCCTAACACTTCTCCGAGAAGTTTTTGAAGCCAAATTGCTTGACACGCTGCCGTTGTTGCTGCCATAAACTCAGCCTCGCAGGATGATAAAGCTACTGTTGGTAGCTTCTGTGAATTCCATGTGATTGGCGCTGAACCATAGTAGAAGATGTGACCTCCTGTGCTCTTTCCATCATCAAGATCTATATTGTGGCTACTGTCGCTATAGCCTACAATTATGTCTTCCTTTCCAAGCTTGAACTTCACTCCAAGACTAGTGGTGCCTTTGACATATCGTAATACTTGCTTAATAGCTTGCCCATGCGATTCCCTCGGATTATGCATGTAGCGACTTAGTACTCCCACTGAGTATGCTAAGTCCGGCCGTGTGTGAAGCAAGTATCTCAAACACCCAATTGTTCTACGATATCTTGTGGCATCTATCTCTGGTTCTTCAACAGCTTTGGTTAGCTTCAAGTTAGCATCCATTGGAATATGAGTTGGATTACAAGTCTCCATACCTGTATCAAACAAAATCTTTTTGGCATAACTCTCTTGTTTAATAGTCATTCCTTCTTCATTTTGTTCAACCTCAATTCCAAGGTAGTACGTAAGCTTTCCCAAATCTGTCATCTCAAACGTTGTTGACATATCCCTTTTAAAATTATGAATAGCTTCTGAAGAAGAACCAGTCACAAACAAATCATCTACGGCTTGTTCTTTTGTGCATCTCTGAAACTTCAACCCTTTGAGAACTTGATCGAGCTTGTTGTTCCAAGCTCTAGGAGCTTGTCGCAAACCGTATAAAGACTTGAACAACCGATAGACTTTTGTCTCTTCTCCTTCTTTATAAAAACCTTCCGGTTGAGTAACATACACGACTTCCTTCAACTCACCATGCAAGAATGCGGTTTTCACGTCCAAATGATGTATTTCCCATCCTCTCGTCGTAGCTAGAGCGATGAGCAATCTGATAGTTTCGATGCGTGCTACGGGAGCAAACACTTCATCGAAATCGATCCCCGCCTTTTGAACATAGCCTTTAGCCACCAGTCTTGCCTTGTGCTTGTTTATGGTTCCATCCGCATTCTTTTTCAGTTTATAAACCCACTTCAGTCCAATTGGCTTGACTTCTGTTGGTTTATCTACTAATTTCCAGCATTGGTTCTTGTTGATAGAGTCAATTTCGGCCTCTATTGCTTCAATCCACTCTTTAGTACCTTTGGCTTCTTCATAAAGCTCCGGTTCACCATTCACTGTCAATAATAACCGAACACATTCTCCCATTAAGACATAATCATCAAGATACTTGGGTCTAGAGACTTGTCTTGAGGATTTCCTTCGTTCTTGTTGAGGACCAGTTTCTGTTTCCAACGGGTTTTCTTCTGTTTCGTGGACGTTCTTATTAGTGGTGTCCTCATCGACACCAGCTATATTAAACGTACCAGAATCTTGACGTTCCTCATGTTCACTCCAGTTTCAACTCTTGTTCTCAATAAAGATCACATCTCGACTCACCACCACTTTCCTTCCACTTGGATCATATAGCCTATATGCCTTCGAACTAGGTTCCGTTCCAAGATTCACCAGTGGTCTTGACCTCTCATCAAGCTTCTTAAGATGAGTTCCTTCAATCCTTACGTGAGCCAGGCAACCAAAAACTCGCAAGTGTTCTATATTTGGTTTCTTGCCGAACAGGCACTCGTAAGGTGTTTGATCTTCCAAAGCCTTTGTGGGAACACGATTAATGAGATATGTCGAATGTCGTACTGCCTCTCCCCACAAGTAATTTGGAAGTCTCATACCCTTCAACATACTTCTGGTCATCTCCATCAATGTCCTATTACGCCTTTCAACGACTCTATTTTGTTGTGGTGTATAAGGCGCGGTTAAATGACGTGTCATGCCATTCTCTTCGCAGAAAATGTTGAACTCGGTCAATGTAAATTCTCCTCCTCGATCAGTTCTAAACGTCTTAATTTTCTTGTTGACTTGAGTCTCCACCATAGCTTTAAAACGCTTAAACCTCTCGAATGCTTCGCCCTTTTCCTTCATGAGTATACTCCACATGTATCTCGAATGATCATCGATCAAAACGAACACATATCTATTTCTTGAGGGTGTCGATGGTGATATAGGGCCACACAAGTCTCCATGTATAAGCTCAAGAGCTTGTGTAGCACGAAAACTTGTCTTGGTAGGAAACAATGAATGAGTTTGCTTACCCGCCAAGCAAGACGTACATGAGTCAGTTTCTACTTCAATTTTCGGCATGCCTATCACCATGTTCTTGTCTCCCATCAACTTCAGTGACCTAAATTTCACGTGACCGAGTCGTTGATGCCATCTCCAATTTTCATCCTCCTTGATTTTTAAGCACAAAGTTGTCCCAATCTTCATGCTTGCCTTGTAAAGCCGATTAGGAGTTCTTGTTACATGAACTAGAACTCTCCCACACGGATCGAAAAGTGTTAGGTAATCCTCCTTCATGCGCACTTCACAACCGTTCTCAGTAGCTTGTCCAAGACTTAGTATGTTGTGTTTGAGATCCGGTATATAATAAATGTCCTTCAACGACCGTTGTTCTTCGAACCTACAAACAAACATAATTGTACCTCTTCCGGCTATCTCCACACATGAGCCGTCACCAAATCTCACTTTTCCTAAGATTCTTTCATTCAGTTCCATGAAAAATGACTTATTCCCGGTCATGTGATTACTTGCGCCGTTGTCCAAGTACCAAACGCTATCATCTCCGGTCAAGATTTCAAGCTTACTCGGTATCACCTTCTCCTCATTTAACAAAACAATCTCATGCATATATAATGCACCATCCGCCACTTTTGTCTCCACCACATTTGCTTCAGGTTGTTTTTGAGTTCTTTCGGGACAATGTTTGGCAAAATGTCCCTTCTTATCACACCGATAACACACCAATTTAGAGTAATCCTTCTTTTGAGTTTGGTTTTGGTCCGCAACAACTCCAGTTTGCTGCTGTTGCGAATTGGTTCTTCCTCGACCTCTTCCACGACCGCGACCACCTCTTCCTCTCCCTCGAAATCCACCAAAACCTCCACGCGAGCCTTGTGATTCCGAGTTTGCGTACATCAGCTTCCCTTGATCTTCTCCTTGCGTGTCCTCACCGATACGCTCTTCATACGCTTTCAATCGACCAACAATCGGTAGTGTTAAGGTCAAGGACTTGTTCAAGAGATGCAATGATGTGTATATATTTTTGCCTTGGTAAGCTTTTGAGAAATTTCTTCACCAACTTTGGTTCCTCAATAGTTTGACCTAGTGATGCACTTCTTGATGATAGTTCTGATAGCTTACCCGCAAAGTCATCGATGCTATCCGAGTCTTTCATCAAAATTCTATCAAACTCTGTGTTCAACGTTTGCAAACGAGCCTCTCTAACACGATCAGCTCCCATGTGTCGTGTCTTAATCGCATCCCATATACCCTTCGCCGCATCTTGCTCCACAAGTTGCAAAATCAAAGATTCGGGTATCGATTGGAATATTAGGGCTGTTGCAACATCGTTCTTCTCCGTGTCTGTGCCTCCTAGTTCGATGATTTCCCACACCTTATGAACCTTCAGCGCTACTTTCATGCGCATCGCCCATACGGTATAATTTGTGGAATTCAACATCGGAAACTGAACCGAAGATTGTCCGGGTTCTTTTCGTGAGGCCACCGTCACTTGTCTTTCTTCCATGTCACGCCTTCAATCCTCTTCAGCCAATGATCACCTCTTCGTGCTTTGGTCTCGATCTCGATTTAAGGCTCCTTTAAAGTTCTCGGTTTCCTAACAAGAATACACAGTTCTAGTTCTTTCACAACTCAAAATCAAAAGATTTCAAGGATAATAATCTCAGAGTGAATAGAACTTAGCAAAGTGTATTAATGCTCTGATACCAATTTTAAGATAGGAATTGAGAGTTTGTAAAGGAAGAAAAGATGTTTTATTATTGATCTTGAAATTGTGGGATGTATAAAATGAGAGTTTTGCTCTCATATTTATAGGAACAATGTGTGGTTGGTGGTACAATATTTTAGTCAATAATCTCACCTAGCCTCTTTGTTTAGCCATCTCTTTTTGACAAACCACCATTGTAAGATCTAGAAGTTGTCTTTGTTGATTTATTCAAAGGTTAACCAACACTCTGATTGCCCTTTAGAACCATTATCGCTCCAGCCAATAAAATCCAGCAATGTCTTTGATGAGTTTTGTAGGTCAAGCTTCTCTGGTTCCTCTCCAGAATAGTTTGATGATCTCGCGTACTCTGAGTCCATCTCTGTTGCTATTCTCCCACTAGTTGATGTTTCTAGAATTGTACACTGCTTTCGTGCTAAAGAATCCGCGTAAAGTACATCCTCGATTCTCGACATTTCCGTGTAACCCAAACTCTCTAGTATCCTTGAGTAGCTTTCCAAAACCGCGTGTCCCACATCCTGTAGTGACAACAAATGAAATGATTACCATATGTAGTAATGTTCTAATATTAGTAGCGCATAATTAAGTAAGGTTTTGTTGTCATTACCTTGTTAAACTGAATCTTGGAGATGTAGAGTGAAGATTGAGGAAGACCAGGGAACTTTTGTTTGAGCAAAAGTAAGATTGTTTGGGCTCTTTCTTCGAACAACTCTCGTTTCTCTAAGCTCACAGCTGATCCCCAAGAAGATTTGTTGTCCTTTAGATGAAGTTTCCTTTTCCATATCACAATGGATGCCTCGATCCTGTTCTTGACATCCAACACTTTGTGCTCTGTAGATAAGTCAAGTGTTGACAAGAATTGTTCTGGATCAAACCATTCCTCTGTTATGCTCTTGTATAATGAATCACCAAGGCTTGCCCTTCCATTCTGCCATAAACTTAGTATTCCCAATCACCTTAAATTTTAAAAGATGATTGCGATGATTTCAAACGCTAACTTATGCATATGTTAATAGATTTGTTTGTATTTAACAAAACAATTTGTAAGAAAGTTCACAACTTTTTATTTTCTAAAATGTAATAGCAAACATGCTAATTTTCCGTCTCTTTTTGGTTGACGTTTATATCATTTCAAAATAAAATAAAACAATAAAATATACGCCAAAAAAACATAAAGAAGAGCTACGTATATCGATTTTAGGAAGAAAAATGTATCACCTTTGGGAGAGATTCAATATAGCTATCAGGGATAGCCATTTCCATCAAAACTTGCGCATTAATAGCCATTGCGGCTTTTTGGACTTGTGCTACTGAATCTTTCTGGAAATGAAGCAATTTTCGGGAGGGTTCAGATAAGCCAGTCAGAGGTACTTTAGCCGGAGGAAGCCACCACTTGTCCTTTGTCCTCTCATTTTGTGCTTGCTTACCTTCTTCTGAATCCCTCGATACATACCAAAACTCGTTGTGTCCTTTGAAATTGTCCAGTGTATCCTGATATTTTTCAATATCATTTCAGTTAATTTTTGCATAGACACATACATGTATATTAATATGCTTATAGACACACTTACAATGAGCATGGCATCAAGTTTGCGGAGGGCAGGGATGTTCATGAGGAGATCACATCTTTGTTTTGTCACCATAATCTACAAAACGTCATAAAATCATATTGCGCTTCTGTTTATGAGGAAAAGAAAACGATAATTATAAGAGTTTAAGACCATCTCAAACTATTTGTAGATCCTAATATAAATTCAAATTATCATTTAAAAACATATTTGATGTGTTAAAAGATATCTTTTAAATATTATAAGCTCCGAGATAAATGCATATTTATTTATTTTTTGAATAGGGGCCATGTTGATGTGGTTCACTTGCACATGCTAAAAAACGGTTTTACAAGAGTTGAAAAATGGAACCTCGGTGCAGACTCCATCCTTATTTATCTGTTGTGATGGAACAAACTCGACGATGTGGTCAATCACAGAGAGCAACCAATCGATCTCTTTCTTCCACCTCACTTTCCTATCTGGTGCAGTCGGCTGCAACTTTGTCTGTTCTCCGAATATTGACGCTGCACATTAAATTAAACCAAACTCTACATTGATCATTTTTATGTAACTTGTAGACCAAGATAATAGAAAAAGAACCCTAAAGAACTACTTCGAATTACCGGCTAGATTTGCGATGGCGTTTGATAGTGCCAAAGCAGAAGAAACGCCTTTACCACCACCTGACATATCTTCTCCAAGAAGTAGTTTTGTGAATCTATCCTTCATCAACTCCGTGTCTGCATTATGTAAACCCATTACGAATTTGTAAGCTTGTTTTATCTCTAGGATTCTTAAAAGAACAAGAAAATGAATCTTCGAAATTTGAGAAATGTGCGAGGATTCGAACTCTTCAAATTCTTGCTATTTAAGACATCTCCAAATTACCAATCATGATTGAAATGATAATAGAAAGATTCAAACTCTAGCCCTCAACTCTAAGATGAGTACTTTAACCACATGACCACAATTAATTAGTTAAAAGAAAATGAAAAATTTTCTTTAATTTAGGATAAAAAATCACCGGATTGTTGATTCTCTCGTCTCCGAAGCCATCGGGCGGCTACTCTCCAACGTTTGATCTTGAGTTTGCATTTCTGGCATTGTTGATTCTACGAGATGAGGAACTCCGTTTTCAATTACAACGCAAATATTAGATTGTTCTTGTTCTTTTTCCCGGTGATGAATCGAACATTCTATCGAAATTAGATTAACTTGAAATGCTTATTCCTCATTCCAACGATGGAACCATGTAACCAACTCCATTCTATCGTTTTCTTGTCCGCAAATCTAAAAATTCTTAATTTTAATTTTTCCAAGAAAGAGAGAGAATCAAAGTTTTGTTGGACATATTATTATAGCGTCTTTTGCAACTACAATCTTTTCTGAAACTATGACAAATCAAGGAGACATGGGAGGCACGAAAATGAGGAAAGAATCAAGAAAATTTGTGGTGATTTAAGAATTTGAAATTTGTTCTATACCAAAATAGTAAATCAATAGATAGGCATAAACGTTTTTAAACATATTTTTTCTCTCTTTTATGTTCAAAAGTAATAAGTGGTTTGTGCTTGCTGTGAGACTCCATAAAGCCCGGGAGAAACAATAAAACCTTGGCAACTATTTTAACAATAAACATAGACGCCATTAATCAAATAAAACTATCATTAGTTTTTATAGTTATTCACCAAGTTTTAGTTAGAAATAACATGTTTAAAAAAATGTTTTGCCAACTAAAAGTTCTCTTTTCGTTTGCAAACTTTTTCTGAAAAATGTTAGGGATCCAAGTAAAACATGAGAAACATCGATTGTGTTAACCCAATACACATGTAACACGATCCTATTTATACACGATAAAATGACGTCTAGCCTTGGTCTCCAAGTTGAGATGACACTAAATCTTCAAGAATATCACCTCTTACATTATTCTTAAGGAAGATATAAGAAATTTTTTAATGCTCCTCAGCTACACATCTTGGCTCGTCCACGTCATCTTGAGTCAACTGGTCCAAGCCCATCTAATCAAGCATTTTTATTTCCTGTTTAAATAGCATTTCGCTTTTAGTACTTTAGTACCAGTATGCTTCAACAGCTGCATTTTCAGATTTGTCCTATTTTAAAAATTAACATATTTATGTACAGAATGTCATCCATTTTTCCACTAAGTAATTAAGTTAATGAATATATATTTAGACAACTTTGTTTGTTTGTTTTTTGCCAACGACAAAATTGTTTTTCTTTTTCATATATACTTTGAGTCTCTGTTTTTGGCTCCATTCGTACTTTTTGACTTAGTGTGCAAAACCAAATATGGACATGTGAAAGGTAGAGCAAAAATAGTCAAAGATTGATCGGAATTCTCTCCCCAATTTATGCAAAGCACTCAACTAACCCATTTTTCCTTCTTTATAATTTTCTCACTTTAATAATGACCCCAAACGAACGACCCTATATGGTTCATAATCATCTTCCTAAATCTATGTAATTATTAAATTTACATGTTTGTTAGGTATTCCTATATATTTATTAAAATAATGTATGGTTCCGCACTACTATGAGTCGAAATTATTTGGTAGGAAAAGGACGAATTTCTACATATATAAAACTAGATAAAGTAATGTTGGCCAGTACTCGCACATATCGATATAAATAAGGGTTTTGGCATAATTAAAAGCACATTAAGATCACATCAAAGGAAATCAAGAGTGAGTAGTGCATTTCAGTAACACAAGAATGGCCGTGAAGCTCTTCTACCTCTGTCTCTTCGTGTACATTGCTCTTCTAATTTCAGGTATATAAACACCTTCTTTTTTAATAAGAAGATACATCCCGCTAAGAATCGAACTAGTAACATGTTGATAAGTTTTACGGATTTTAACCACCACCAAGTGGTTTTTTTAGGTATATAAACTTGTAGTTGTAGAAATATATATAGTTCTTTTTTTTTTTGATTAGCACAAAATATTTTTCATATGATGATACAGAAGGGAGGGCTACTGATGCGGGCCGGACTATGTCTACGTCCGCGGCTACGACAGGACGACATGGTAGAATGAGTGGTCGGACTGAATGGCTATACGTAGCTGGAGAATGTGCGAAATTACCGCGATGCAACAAATATTGTGTTTCCAGCGGGTTTCGTCTAGGTGGGTTTTGTAAGAAATTGTCCCCTCAATCTTCTTCTCTTTCTTGTGTTTGTAAATATACCTAAATTTCCATCAAGCTTACCAATAAGTATCCTTTTTGTTGTTGTTGTTGTCCCGAGAGATAATAAAGTGTAATTGATAAGTTAATTAAGCCTCCTTGTTGATCCACTTTTACATGTGTATCATGGTTTTGAACTTGTAAGTCTTTTTATTGCTCTGTTGTATAATAATTCCGGGTTTTGAAAATTCCAAGGGGGACTACATTGTTACATATTACATGCATCCTCAAAATATTCAATTCTTGTTAACATATTTAGAAGTTTCACTCCAAATTCCAAGCAAGCCGAACAAGATTGTGGGGGTAAACTTTTGGCAATTTTTCATCTATTAAAAGTATTCCCCAATTGTGACACGATAAATAACTAAGATGTCAAGTGAGTACACATCCGCACTAGTGTGCGAAGTGAATTTCGATGAAGACTACTAACCGCATATCACTCTACGCACCATATAAAAGGATTCGCGACTCTTGATTCTATAAAGCTTACTCATCTAAAATAATCAAAATAACAAGTAAAAATAAAGAAAAAATAATACTATTTGATAGCAAGAGTACACAAGCATCATTGTCATTAATTTAATTTCAACATCTCCCATCACCATCTACCAAATGAACTTTACACTTAATCTTTAGGGAAACTTTGATAACAACCCTGAAATTGAATGAAAATTTGAAAACTACACTTAATCTTGTAGAAGTTGGAAAACTATACTTTTTTAATTTAAAAGTACAAAAATACCCTTATATATTTTAAATTATTATATTAATGTAAAATAATTAAAAATTATTGAACTTAAAATGAAAATTAAATTTTGTATCTAGTTTTAATTTTTTTAAAAAATATTCTGTTAATTAATCATTATATAAAAGCTAAAATTAAAATTATAAAAAACAATTACATTAGACTTATTTTACACAGTTGACTCATATTTTATTAGTTGATTTTTTACTTTGTCAATTTATTTAACCGTTGACTTATTTTTTTAGCTTCGTTGACTTAGTTTTCAACTCTTTTGAATTATTTTTAATTGTTGACTGATGTTTCGTTTGTTTGATTTCTTATCTTGTCGACTTATTGAACCATTTACTTATTTTTTTATATCCGTACACTTAATTTACAATTTCGTTGAAATATTTCTAACTGTTGAATTATAATTTTTTTGCTTAATTTTTTACTCTATCGACTTATTTAACCATCGACTTATATTCAACTTTTGTCGACTTAATTTTCTACTTCGTTGTCGACTTACATTTCGTTTTCTTGATTTTTTATATTGTCGACTTCTTAAAAGTATTGAATTAATTTGTTAAGTTCGTCGACTTAAACTTGTTTGTTTAACGATTAATTTTAAACACTTGATTTATAGATTCGTTGGTTGATTTTTTACTTGTTGACTTGTCTAAACTACTGACTTAATTTTTTATGTTCATCGATTTGACTTATTGAAACAACCAGACCCTTTTTTTCTTAGTAAATAAATAAATAAAGAAATAATTAACCCGAATCTAGTATTCCCATAAGTACCAATTATCAATGGTTAATTTCAAAACAACAATAACCAGCGGAAAACCAACAACTCAAATTCTAAATATTAAATCCATTAAAATAACCAACAATAAATCAATCCATAAATTCCAATAAAACAATTCAATTCAATTAAACCATTTAAACTCACATCAAGAATTCCAACTAACCAAACAATAATTCTAGCAACCTAACACCAGGTTCTACTAGAACTACAATAATAATAAAACCCCTAATCATCCACTTCCTACGCCATGATTCCACAATCACACTTTTCTTTTACCTGCAACACATGGGAAAAAGAGTTGCGTGAGTATTATCACAAATACTCAGTGAGGCGGTCATCCCGTCTACCGGTTACATAATAAGGAAAAAGAATGCCAAAACTACGCAATCATTCAACATACCGCGCAATCACTTTACCATAATAATATGAATAATCAACAACAATCATGCCATAATCACAAAATCAACAACAATCCATAACAATTCCACAAACTCAATAATCAATAACCCTAACTTTCAATTTCATAACCACGATCACGCACTCACCTTAGCCTAGAACGATTGAACACAAGGCTACACAAAAATCAGAGCCTCCTACTCGACCCCAAGCTACTGATTCTCCTTCTCTATCACTTATAACTCACCATTAGGGTTTTCCCCTAAAATGAATTATGATTTTCTGAAAAACAGAACCAACACGCTGACTTCAAATCAACGCTGATGACAGACCTTACCTCCAAATAATGATCGGGAATATGATTCAGAAACTAGACACGAAGATCTTTCCAATGATATAAAAATCGTTGCCTAACTCTCTCTAGAACTCCAACCCGAACCTTTTATACGTGATCCTAGGGTTTCATAACCCAACCCGAACCAAACTAGATAATTAAAACTAAATCGGGCCTATGATTTTGGTTCATGGGCGTTACAATTCTCCCCCACTACTCTGGATTCGACCTCGAATCCCGCATAAAACGTCTGTCAAAGACCAAAAATCCTGACCCAACTGGGCAAGAGCACTCGAGATCATCATACTCGAACTCCAAATATCGGAAAACCGTCTATCACAGACCACAATCTCCTGGCCTACCGGCCAACACCACTCGAGACCAGCACTATGATCCTAGAGGCTCAAACCTAGTCTCATGCATATGACCACGTCTCCAGACATTTATTACTCTTAACTCATTTTACACCCCTCTCACTCGTAGTAACACAATCTTTTGAGCAATCGGTAACACAGGGACCACTGTCCCAACACACACACACGGGAAAACTATCCCAAAAAATATACTAGAGAACACAATCTTGAAAAGTATACAGAAGAACACAACCTCCACAAATGAGTTATTTGGGGACAAAACACCCCTAGTGTAATAAATTCTGAGACGCTCATAAACATCTCCCGACTAGGATTACCTCTTGTGGCTTAAACACGATATTCCTAACCCGGAATATCATCACAAAGGACAAACCAGTGGTCCACACCAACCAATAATGAGAACATACATCTCTTCTCACAGAAATATAAGGAACCCCATTTTATAAATCTCAAAAATGTAAAGTCGTTACAACAGAACAAGAATACACAAACCGACAGACAATCTAGCACCATGCTAACACAACCGAACTAGAACCACAAGAAAGTGAAGCTCGATTTGCGACCTCCTTGCCAAAATACTACCCATACTTCAACTCCTTCCTTGCCTCAAGTTCCCAAAACTCCACCTCTAAAACCACATAAACCCGCAAGGCTTTTAACAATGCAACTTTTCTGACATAACACCTTAACTTTCCTTTCGAGAATCCCCAAAAGTCTCGGTGACACATAAAAAGCTGACTGGAGATCTCGAACATCTTAGCCACTACTCATCCGAAGTACGTTTACACTTCTTCAACATTGATACCTTGAGATACACGCGATCTCTCATCTCAAACTCTAACTTTGATCTCTCCATATCAGTATAACTCCGTTGCCGATCTGGAGCCCCCCTTGCTCAGCTTAAAAACACTGATGCTTTCCGTCGTTTCCTGCAATAACTTGCACCCACCATGTTCCTCTCCCCCACTTGGGTTCAACATATAGGTGACTCACACTGCCTCCCATACCAAGCCTTGTAGGGATCCATCCCGATACTCGCTTGAATAATTGCTATTCAAAACAACTCGACCAATCACAAGTGATCCATCCGATGATCACCTCATTCTCAAACATACCTCCTCAGCAAGATCACCAATAACTAAAATGCCTTCAGTGCTTTCGACATAAATTAAAATACCTAATTGAACCATGCGATGACACTCCATGCTGTCTCACCATTTTCTTCGCATACTTCATAGCCAAAATCGCTGCTCCATCGTTCTCTTTAATGGCTAAAAAAAGTGTCGACTTAATCGAACGACCTGCCATAACCCGAATAACATCCAACCTCTGCGAGTTAAGGAATTATACATCGGAATCAATCGAAACCATAATCTGCTTCCACTATAGGATGGGTAACTCTGCCTCCATCCACTGATACTTCGCTTCCACTAGCTGTCCTTTATCGCATGCTCTGGTCCACTAGCCGATATTACCAGGTTTACACACCCGAACCATGAGGTCCATATTCTGCCTTATACTTATGCCATGATCGGACTTTGATTACTCATACTTTTACCGACATCATCACACTCTTAGGACGTCTTCTTCGAGGTAACGATGCCGATGCCACTCCACTCTTAGGACATCTCCCTCAAGCTCTTATTATATATAGGAAAAACACTTCCTATAGAGTAATCAACTTTCACGTGTACAAACACCTGAAGACACGAATTACCTCCTGATAATACCCCGTTAATCAAACTCCAGCATATCATCGTTGGTCCAACTGCACACTTGGCAATACAACGACCTTCCTCAAAACCCATTCATGACCTTCAAAGTACATCACTAATCTTATGTTTATTCGGCCGTTGCAGACATTTATTGCTCTTAAATTATTTTACACCCTGACACTCGCAGGACGTATCCTATGAGCTATCAGGAAACATACCTCTTGCACTCTCGAGACGCATCCTTCGAGCCAACGATATATGGGGAACACATCCCCGCGAGAGAATACAATCTCTTAGAAACATATTGCTCACACTCTCGGGATGCATCCCTCGAGCCAACGATATCTGAGGAACACATCCCCGAGAGAGAACACTATCCCTCAGAAACATATCGCTCGCACTCTCGGGACGCATCCCTCGAGCCAACGATATCTAGGGAACACATCCCCTCGAGAGAACATATCTCCCCCTACTTATACTGGAAAACACAATTTCCAAATAAGTAAGTCTGGGACCACTATTCTCACACGAGAGATCATATTTCCCCCTACTTATATTGGGAAACACAATTCTTAAATAAGTAAGTTTGGGACCACTGTCCCCATATGGGAGAACACATCTCCCCCTACTTATACTGGGAAACACAATTCCCAAATAAGTCAGTCTGGAACCACTGTCCCAACACGAGAGAACACCTCTCTTTCTAGAGCAATAAATTCCAAACGCCTGTAAACCACAAGATTAAAACTGCCTCAAGTTGTCCGAACCAATTCTTGAAACCACAGTGTACACCGCATAAATCTTACCCAGCTCGGGCAATGCCAAAAAAGGTGTACCCATCAATATCTTCTTCAGTCTCACAAAACTCATTCCAACATGTACGCAGGTAATTCCTCCTCCCTCTGTGAAGTACGGGGTGACTACTCATACCCAAGTACAATGCAATATTGTCCACTACCCGCCTAGATTTGCACGGAACAACCCCAATGCAACGTGTCCTGATTCAGACTAGGTCTACCAGATTGATCGCGCAACAATCAATCAAGAACATGCATAACCAACTGTAGACCCATAATTGGATCAATCGATCGCGCAATAACCAAACAAGAAAATGCACGCCCAAAAACGCTACATCCGTTACCAAGGTTGTCTAAAACGAGTTTCCAACGCAATACCAACTCTAGGCTCGACGCCCGCAAAATTGTCTATTGAAGACCAACACCTGACCATACTCCTGAACCACATCTACCTAAACAGCTGCCTCCAAACCCAAAGACTCCTGCGAGATACCACACAACCAACCCATGCTAATCCTGCTCACTAACACCTCAACATTCTGCTCCCGAGCTGAGTCAACTCACCATTGACTTAAAGCATCTGTCATCAAGTTAACCTTACCAAGATGGTAGACAATGCCCACTAAAGACCATCACACTGACCCAAACCAGTCAAAAAAATCTGAGATCAACCCCCGATCTCCGAGGCCCCAATCCAGTCTCATGCTTACTTACGTTTTCAGACATTAATTACTATTAACTCATTTCATACCATGACACTCACATGACGCATCTTATGACCTATCAGGAAAACATACTGCTCGCACTCTCGGGACGCATCCTTCGAGCCAATCGTATATGGAGAACTCAGATCCCTCGCTACTTATCTTGGGAACTCATATCCCAAATAAGTATCAGGAGAATTCACATCTCATCTTGAGAACTCACATCTCCTCTGGAGAACTCACATCTCCGACAATAAATGAGTTATTCAGGACCGAAACTTTAGAGTTATTAATTTTTAAACGCCTCTAAGCACTTATTGACTAGATCTACCTCATATGATCCAAGGCATGATATTTCCTACTCTGAAATATCAACAATAATAAAAACTACACATCTTATTAAACACATGAAATAAATAAAGAAACTCCATCTTATAAATTTCTCAAACGTAGAATCGTTACAACACCAAATAAAAATACAAAATCTAAAACATACAAGCCGAAGCCAAAAATTTTGAAACTGAAAAACGAACAGAAGACACTGCTCGATCCTCGATCTACTCCCTCAGATCCTCCTCGACCCCTGCCTCTGCCTACAGCTGCAACTTGGGACACTCGGGCTTGATATGACCTTTTTCCCTGCAGTGAAAACAAACTCGAGCCTCCAGGAACTCCGCTCTCACAGGACAGCTCACCACACGGTGCTCCCTCCACACCCAAAGCAACTACGATCATTCGATTTTAGCTTGGAAGTTTCTTTCCTCTTCCTCTTCTGCCCTTGCGCAGGCTTGTCGGCAAGGCTAGGAACCTCATGTCGCTGCTGTCTCCTCGGCGGAACAACTGGATCAAACACTGGCAGGACAACTACCGTTGCCGCCAGATACTCCGTAAAAACTCTGCTAAACATTCTCCCCAGGTCCACAGTGCCTGCCTCAGCCTGGCCTCAACACCTCTTTACCAGAAATGGGCATCACCATCGAGATAATGAATAACCAAAACCAAACTCGGCATCCCTCAGGACACCAATATAACAAAAACAAATCCGCTCCAATCTCAACCTTTACTCAAGCCTCCTCAGACTTAGCGCTACCCGAGAAGAACTCAAACTCATACGCTGTATCTGCTCCATCATCCTTAAATATGACGAAACCTCCTCTGCAGCCGCAACCCTCACTGCACCTCTGCCACACCTGACGCTACTAGAGCCTGGCACCGTACTCGACAACCGCTCCAAAAATTGAGCCACAGATCCGCCAGACGATCATCTCGACCCAGAGTCACACATGCGGTCGCACCCCCAGTTGGGCCTCCCGCACTACCAGTCACACTTGTACCTTCTCTGGTACCACCAGTTTTCAGATAAGCACTAACATTGGCTGCACTCTTGGATCCCTCATGAAACGTCTGCGTATCTGAAATCAGCTCATGCGTTGCACTCGTCGCCACACTATCGGCGATCTCACACATGCGTCCCCGATCCCGACCTCGGCCCCCACGGCCATGACCTCTAACAACTCTAGCCATCACTCTCTGCATTTCCCAAAAATACAGACTACCAAAACTTGAATTCAAAAATATAAGTCACCATCAACAAATAATTACTTACCGCGAAATCTCTTTAAAGGCCGAAGAAGATGATTCTAAACTACTAACTCATTAACAACACATAATCAATTAAACACATAGTCTCAGACATCCAATTACATTTTCCTAAAAACGTCTAGGCTCTGATACCAAAATGAAACAACCGGACCTTTTTTTTCTTAGTAAATAAATAAATAAATAAATAAAAAACCCGAATCTAGTATTCCCATAAATACCAATTCTCAACAGTTAATTTCAAAACAACAATAACCAAACCAATAACTCAATTTCTAAATATTAAATCCATTAAAATAACCAACAATAAATCAATCCATAAATTTCAATAAAACAATTCAATTCAATTAAACTATTTAAACTCACATCAAGAATTCCAACTAACCAAATAATAATTCTAGCAACCTAACACCAGGTTCCACTAGAACTACAATAACAATAAAACCCCTAATCATCCACTTCCTACGCCATGATTCCGCAATCACACTTTTCTTTTACCTACAACACATGGGAAAAAGAGTTGCGTGAGTATTATCACAAATACTCAGTGAGACGGTCATCCCGTCTACCGGTTACATAATAAGGAAAAAGAATGCCAAAACTATGCAATCATTCAACATACCGCGCAATCACTTTACCATAATAATATGAATAATCAACAACAATCATGTCATAATCACAAAATCAACAACAATCCATAACAATTCCACAAACTCAATCATCGATAACCCGAACTTTCAATTCCATAACCACGATCACGCATTCACCTTAGCCTAAAACGATTGACCACAAGGCTACACGAAAATCAGAGCCTCCTACTCGACCCAAGGCTACTGATTCTCCTTCTCTATCACCTATAACTCACCATTAGGGTTTTCTCCTAAAACAAATTATGATTTTCTGAAAAACAGAACCAACACGCTGACTTCAAATCAACGCCGAGGACAGACCTTACCTCCAAATAACAATCAGGAATATGATTCAGAAACTAGACACAAAGTGCTTTCCAATGATATAAAAATCGTCGTCTAAGTCTATCTAGAACTCTGGCAAAACAGCATCGAAGTGGTTTGATCACTTACCCGATTCTGCACAGACCTATCTCACGAAAACCAAGATATCTCTTAGCATAAAAAACCAATTGACAAAACAATTTGCCTCACGGCTAGCTAAGAGAAAGGAGAACTTACCCACAAAATTGCACAATGATCAGAACTTATTTTATCATTCAATCCTCTTCTCCAACACAAGGCGACATAACTGCCTCTTTCCCACAATTCACTAAAAACCAATTCTCTCTTCTCATCTGGCTTCTCTCCCCAGAAAATGAGGCTGCAAAGCCTTTTATAAGTGATCCTAGGGTTTCATAACCCAACCCGAACCAATCTGGATAATTAAAACTAAACCGGACCTATGATTTTGGTTCACGGGCGTTACACTTATTATTATATAAATTATTTAAAATGTAAACTACATAATTAATTACAATTAAAAAAATTGTAATTATACAATTAATTATAAATTCGTAATTATACTTTCCCATAATTGTTTTTTGAACGTGATATATTGTTGAACATGAATATAAGTTTTGGATATATTTGATTACTTTATATAAAATATATCCAAATTAGTAGTTTTAAAATTATAATTATAATTTTGTTTAAAATTTTTAAAATTAAATCATTTCATAAAAAACAAATATAATTAATTTGTAAAGATTAGTTAAAGGTATAATAGTCATTTTAACACATAAAAGAGGGTAGTTTTCAAATGTTGAAATATTGGATATAAATTGCAAATTTTTAATAAGTTTCAAGTTATATAAACCAATTTTCCATAATCGTTACCGACTCGAAAGAGTTCGACCATAATGGCAAATTAATCAAACCTAAAATTATTATATCCTAAATAAATCGAAAATAAAACAAAATGTAGAAATCAAAATTTATACTCTCGTAGAAATAGTTCAAGTCAAATGCCACTATCTACAAAAAATGATCTTATGTACATCTTATAATCTGAATGCAACTTTTTTGTTTAATCTGATTTAAGCCAATAAAATAATATCACACGTATCAACTGAGATAAGAACTCATGAATATTAAGGAGGGGACACAAGACTCAACCACTACACTAACTCACCATTATTGTACATAATGCCCTTTTATGTAATTATAACTATTGATGCCCTTTTAAATTATTACCATAAAAATTATAACTATTAAAACGTTAAACCATAAACCCTAATCTCTAAACCGATACTCTACCCCGAAATCTAACCCTAATTTTACAATAGTTAATATCCAAACCGGACATAGGAACGAGTTGATACCGACTAGAACAGTAACCGGACATAGGATGTGTATAGATTATCGGAAATTGAATGCTACTACTCGCAAGGATCATTTTCCCTTACCATTTATCGATCAGATGCTTGAGCGTCTAGCTAACCATCCTTATTACTGTTTCTTAGAAGGTTATTCAGGTTTCTTTCAGATCCCTATCCACCCAGAGGACCAAGAGAAGACGACGTTCACATGCCCTTATGGCACTTTCGCGAACCGACGCATGCCTTTCGGTTTGTGTAACGCCCCAACAACGTTTCAACGTTGTATGATGTCCATATTTACTGACCTTATTGAGGATATTATGGAAGTGTTTATGGATGACTTTTCTGTGTATGGGAGTTCTTTTTCTGTGTGTTTGTCTAATTTGTGCAGGGTGTTGCAAAGGTGCGAGGAGAAGCATATTGTTCTCAATTGGGAGAAGTGTCACTTCATGGTCCGAGATGGGATAGTGCTTGGGCACCGAATATCTGAGAAAGGGATCGAAGTTGACAAGGCAAAGATAGAAGTGATGATGGGTTTACAGCCGCCTACCACGGTTAAGGGAATCCGAAGCTTTCTGGGACATGCTGGGTTTTACCGTCGGTTCATCAAGGATTTCTCCAAGATTGCTAGACCCCTCACTAGATTGCTGTGTCAAGAGGTGAAGTTTGACTTCAATAGTGACTGTTTGGTTGCGTTCACACCATCAAGAGTGCCTTGGTTAGTGCACCGATAGTATAGCCGCCGGATTGGGAACTACCGTTTGAAGTCATGACTGATGCGAGTGATTTTGCTGTTGGAGTTGTTCTGGGTCAGAGGAAAGACAAGAAGCTTCATGTGATATATTATGCTAGTCAAACGATGGATGATGCTCAATGCCAGTATGCTACTACCGAGAAGGAGTTATTAGCGATTATTTTCGCTTTTGAAAAGTTCAGATCGTACCTCGTCAGGTCTAAGGTAATTGTTCACACCGATCACGCCGCATTGAAGTATTTGCTTACCAAGAAGGATGCTAAGCCCAGATTGTTGAGGTGGATTTTGTTGCTTCAAGAGTTCGATCTTGAGATTAGAGATAAGAAAGGGTCCGAAAATAGAGTTGCAGATCATTTGAGTAGGCTACAGGTTGAAGATGAGACGCCTATGGATGATAGTCTACCGGATGAGCACATTTATTCAATCAAAATCTGTAACAATTTCCGAGCACCATATCGAGCACCTGCTCGCACGGATCGAGCACCTGCTCAATTGTTCTTCTGCAAAATGATTCAGAGTGTTCAACCTCCGAGTTTCCCTTGGTTTGGTAAGTTTGCTAACTTCCTGGCTGCTGAAAAGGTTCCTGAGAACCTAACGAGAAGCGAGAGAAAGAAGTTCTTCCGCGATGTTAGGCGCTATTTTTGGGATGAGCCGTATTTGTATAAGCATTGTTCGGATGAACTCTATAGGAGATGCGTATCAGAGGCAGAGATCCCTGGGATCTTACAACATTGTCACGGTTCGTCTTATGCTGGGCATTTTGCCACATTCAAGACAGTTTCGAAAGTGTTACAAGCCGGTTTTTGGTGGCCAACGATGTTCCGGGATGCGAATAGATTTGTGTCTAAGTGTGATGCCTGTCAGAGGCAAGGGAACATCAACAAGCGTAATGAGATGCCTCAGAACTTCATTCTGGAAGTGGAGGTTTTTGATGTATGGGGGATTGACTTCATGGGACCTTTTCCATCCTCGTACGGAGATAAGTACATTCTAGTAGTTGTTGATTACGTCTCCAAGTGGGTTAAAGCGCTGGCTAGCCCGACCAATGATGTTAGCATGGTTGTCAAGATGTTCAAATCCGTGATATTTCCGAGGTTTGGAGTCCCGAGAGTGGTGATAAGTGATGGAGGTACACACTTCATAAACAAGAGTTTTGAGAACTTGTTAAAGAAGAACGGTGTTACGCATAAGGTAGCTTCTCCTTATCACCCTCAAACAAGTGGTCAAGTTGAGATCTCCAACAGGGAGATAAAGAATATCCTGCAGAAAACAGTGGGTGTCACGCGTAAGGATTGGTCAAGGAAGTTGGATGACGCTTTGTGGGCATATAGAACCGCATATAAGGCTCCGTTGGGGACAACGCCTTTTCATTTGGTGTATTGGAAGGCATGCCATCTTCCGGTGGAGTTGGAATACAAAGCGGCATGGGCTGTTAAGATGCTCAACTTTGACATCCTTAGTGCATCAAAGAGGAGATCCATGCAACTGCATGAGTTGGAGGAGATTAGGCATCTCGCCTATGACAACTCGAGAATCTATAAGGAGCGGACCAAGGCTTACCATGACAAAAGGATTATTTCCCGGAACTTTGCTCCTAATGACCAAGTCTTGTTGTTCAACTCACGCCTCAGGTTGTTTCCGGGCAAGCTTAAGTCAAGATGGTCGGGTCCGTTCACGATCAAAGAAGTAAGACCATATGGAGCCATAGTGTTGCTGAACACTAAAGAAGGTGAGTTTGTCGTGAATGGTCAGCGGGTCAAGCCATATCTCGCTGACACATGCATTGGAGAAGGTGGATCTATTCCCCTCAGTGACCCTCTTCACGCCTAGACGGTCTACAAAGTCGAGCTAACGACTTAAAACAAGCGTTTGATGGGAGGCAACCCATCGGTAAGGATTTTGTACATAATTCGGTTTTCATTTTCCTTTTATTACTGACATTTTTACTTGTGTTTTCAGTAATTGAAAAAAAAAAAAAAATCTGAGCACCTGCTAGCAATCGGGACGGAGTACTGCCAAGTCTCTGGAAATGAGACCGGTCGGTCCCATAGGCAGACCGGTCGATCCAGAGCATTCAAGGGATCGATAAGCTCCTGCAAACAAGACCGACCGATCACGTATCGGGACCAGTCGGTCCCGTACCCAAACAAAGCCTAAGTTTCCTTTTTCCCTCTAAAAAAAAAAAAAAAAAAAAAAAAAAAAGAAAAAAAAACCTAATTTTCTATTTCACTAACCTTTTCTTCCTCTTATATTTTGCAGAGCCGCACACCCCTCCCTCCTCTCTACACTTACGATCTCCATCAAAAATCTTATCCTTCTCCACCGCCGGAATCTCTGCTCCAGTCAACCTCTCGCTCCGTCGTTTCACATAACCACCGTTCATCACCAACACCGAGTTCTTTTCCTTTCACCGAGACTCACCTTCTCCACCGCCAAGCTTCTCTCTTCGTCGTTCACTCACGACGCCTCCAAGGATGAGATTTGGTAACAAGGGCAAAGGAATAGCTTCCTCCTCCACTGCTCAGAGACCCTCCACGCACCCTTGGCCTCGCCCCAAGAACACTCCGTTCGATCTTGGCACCAATGATCTCCCGAACACCTCACTCACCGCTTGGGACGAAATTGACGCACACCAATACAACCGTCTCTAGGATTTGAAGTTTGAACCGACTATGTTCTTGTGTGAGGATACAATGCAACAATTGGGCCTTAAAGATCAAGTGCGTAGCCTTCTCTTCAACGCGCGTTGCATGAGTTTTGCTTTGGAAGAGGATGTGCTTTACCCGGATATCACTAGGCAGTGCCTTGCCACCGCCACGCTCACGTATGCCAACCCGGAGAATCCATCCTTTGATGAGGCTACATTCTCGTTCTTTGCTGGAGGAACGAGATACGAGATCTCGATGAGCAACTTTTACATCATATATGGCTTTCGCGAGACTGACAAGAAGTTGGAGTGCCCGAGGAGATTCAAAGAGTCCAAAACGTTTTGGAACCTCATAGCTTCAGAAGAATACTCGAGCAACTCTGCAAGCCAAAACCGACTCCGTCATCCCGCTCTCCGTATCGTCGCAAGGATACTAAGCAATATGCTGTCCGCCCGAGCCGATGGAAACAAGGTCCACCTTGATGAATTGATTCTTTTATTTTTAGGTTGTGGACCAATATTGGGCGATGGGAACACGGAGCAGTTCGATGATCATCGCTTTAACGTGGGCATCCGTTTTGCCGAGGCAATTTGTACTGTCAAAAACGCCTCCACTTCGACCGCCAAGGGACTTAGAGTTGAGCGTATTGGAAGCTTGCTCACCTCACTCTTCCACCATCTCATGGTGGACCTATCAGAGGCTTCTTGCGTCGACGAGCTGGAACGGTTGGATTTGAAGCACCTGCGTAACTCAAAGATCATCATCAAGCCGAGCATGTACCAATTCATCGCGGCAAACAGGGGAGCCAATTTCATTGAGCTTCCGAATATGGCCATCACACAGCTTAATACCATGGATGATCTTGCATTCCACCCGCCTCCGGGGTACCTTGTGCCATATCCGAGCCGTTCTTCTTCAGCCGCCAGACCGAGCACCTGCTCGCGTAGAAGCACCTCCAGACCGAGCACCTGCTCCCAACCCGACTTCGAAGATGCTGGCCCTTCAATCCCACACCTGATATATCACACCATCCCTCCCCAAGGTGAGTTTGATCTCCCACACATCTCTGATGATGCAGATGGTGCTGAGTACAGGAAGTGGATGATCCAATCCAAGAAGAAGAACAATAGCCTCATGCAGAGGATTATGGAAACACTCTCCAAAGGATGTTGTCACGCCACGGCAGCAAGGGACGCTCAGGCAGTTCCCTCAAGCTCCACCACGGGTTCGGGTCAGCCATTGGCAAGGAAGAAGCGGAGGACGCGCGGCGAAGGAGGCGATGAAGTTTCCACTCGGTGATATCTCTTTCACCCTTCTATCATCATTGTATTATCCGTTTTATTTATGTTTTTCTTGTGTCACCAATCTCCTAAACTTTTTCACACCGGAGACGGTGTGATTTAAGTCCGGGGGAGCGGTCTTGTTGTTGTGTTTGCTTTTTATTTTATTTTTTGTTTTATTGAGTCAAAACTTTGTAGGAAATAAGGACTTTATCTTATGATGATATTTGAACTATCAATGTTTAACCTTCTCTCTAGTGACCATTTTTACATAGCATGGGTACAAGGAACAGTTGGGACACTTCGATGCACTATCTTCCAAGTTTCAGATTGACCAAAATTTCCTCTCGTTATTGGCACTAGATTAGAGAAACGAACCATATTCAGGACTCCTTATTATTTCTACCACTCTTGTTGTTCCTGAATAGCTAGCTCATTTTTAGCTAGTACCCTCCTTAACCATTACCTCTTTTCAAACTCCTCGCCTTCTTGTTACTTCATTGTCACATGTGCAGCATATGCGCAAAAGAGTCGGAGAGAATCGAGTCGACACTGCATCTAAATCACTCTTTCTGAAGATCGAGTACCTGCTCCCAAGGATCGAGCACATGCTCCGAAGTCATTGAGCACCTGCTCCTATTTTCAAAAATGATTTTATAATGAGGATGAAACAACAATGATGAGCTCCACTTGGGTATGTACATCTATCTATATTGGTTTTTGAGAGACACACGCTTGTAATTTAAACCCTCTTCATCATCATCATATAAAAAAAAAAAAAAAAAAACCGATGATGAAGAGTTGTAAAATAAAAGTGTCTCTCTACACAGCGAGTGTACCCAAGGAGGACGATGGCTAGATGAGACGTTAGAGAAGATTTGGAGAAGAATGAGTGGTTTAGAGAATGTGGATATCAACGTACTCATTTTCTCTTGCAATTTTGTGCGATATCCTGCATCCTCTACGAAACATCGGGTAACCCTTAAACACTTTAAACACCTTGAACTCCACCTCTAAATGGCCTTAAACCCTTAGCGTCGTCTTCCCTGAAAATGTGCCTTTAACGAGATCCTCACGCATACTTTGAGTGCGTTGAGTTTGTATTTGGGAAATGGCTTGGTTGAGAAATGTGTTGAGGTTGTTTTGGTAAAGCTTTGCTATTCGTAATTTGAAATATGTGGTCTGCAGATTGAAGGTTATTCGGTTCACTGAGGATAAAAGAGTTCCCGCGTTTTCAAACCTCTCTCCTTTACTTATTTCTGAATTTGTTTGAGGACAGACAAAGATCTAAGTCCGGGAGAGTTGATATATTAGTATTTTAGTCTCTTTCACGTGTCGTTTTCTATTTGTTTTCGGTTCTTTCTAGTTCTTTTTGGGTCTTTTCAGTTTTTAGGAGGCTCTCAAGCATGGATTAGAGTCATTGGAGCAGAAGGGACGAATCTGGAGAAAATATTGCGTTTTTCATAACAGAGCACCTGCTCGCACGAGGGCTCGAAGAGTGGAAGCTCCCTGGAAACAGGACCGGTTGATCCGATCCAGTAGACCGACCGGTCCCGACACTCGAAGTCCCAAAGCCAAAGTTCTCTAGAATTGGGACCGACCAATCCGATCCAGTAGACCGACCGGTCCCGACACTCGAAGTCCCGAAGCCAAAGTTCTCTGGAATCGGGACCAACCGATCCGAACAAAGGGACCGACCGGTCCTGACACTTGAAGACCCGAAGACCGTAGCTACTTGAAGACAGACCGATCGGTCCAGAACCAGACCGACCGGTCGGTCACCCAGAACTAAGTTGCCCTAATTTTTACTATAAATAAGAGGAGCCACCTCCTAAAACAGTATTCACTTTTTCATTTTTCTATTGCACATTTTTGAGAGACTGAGACTCATTTCCTCAAAGTTCTTGAGATTCTTCAAGTGTTCGTTATTCCATTAGATTTGCTTGTAAGATTGGGAGATTCATCCCACGACATCTATTAAGAAGAATTCTAAAACCCTTATCTCTTTTATTATCGTTATGAATTCTTCTCCATTGATTGTTGCGTTTTTAATCTCCATGGTCGAGTAGTCTTATAGCTAGATTAAGGGCTTTCAATGGTGATTTAGGATGCTAGTGACTGAGCCAAATAGGAATGAAATCATTTGTCTTCATCAATTGGGATTCGTATTGCTTAGACTAATTTGATCACCTAGTCTATGTTCTCAAGTTTAACTTATTCACGACAGTGCTCTAGGTTGCTAGATAAGCCATTGGTGAGAAATTGGTGTGTGACCAACGACAGTTGATTGTTACCATCAACTGTGAACAAATTGAACCAATTCGATAATGCTTGTCAACATCTCTGAATTCAACGACAGTTTAGGCATTTAGGTTGTTAGATAAAGATATTGATGCATCACGACAGTGGGGCAATATTACATTTATGTTTGAGTTCTAGACCACGCTTAAATTGAATCTTGAATAGTTGCTCAGTCCTTAATCCGAAATCACCGGCGAATAACCTTGATCTAGTGTTTTTCTTTATTGAATTTACATCGTTTAATTTGTTGTTTCGTTTTTTTGTTTCATTACAACCAATCCCCATTTTATCTAAGCTTTAATTTAAAATCCATAATTTCATAGTATAACTTTGGTCTCTGTGGATTCGATACCTATTATACTACTGCAATTATCTGTGCACTTGCGGATTTATTTTGAGTTAAAACTTCTCACATCAACAAGCATCAAATAAGGAACGGAATAAGGCTACAATGATAGTATCACAACGAAACGTTTATAAATAGCAAATCAAAATTAGAACCACCCAATGTCCCGAGTCAAACTCTCCATGTCCCACCCAAAACAATCCAAGTGTCTTCTTCACGTAGTTCCTCAACTCCTATACTTTTTCCAATCCCCTTATATATACTCAAATCCTTGAATGCAACCAATTAACAAACTCAATACATAATTAGTCAACAAAAACAGCCCTAAAAAATGGCAAACTTATCAGCCATCGCAGTTACCCTCCGCAACAAGGCACTTATCACAAATGCCACTCCCAAAGTTCTTGCTTTCGTCCCGACAAGACTCGTCCATGTAAAATATTTTTTATTTTTCATTTCTTATGTATAGATGATCAGACAATAATACGTGTAAGTAATCTTAATGACCCTTAATTTTTGAATAATTGATTAAAGGGGACTACGAGGAACGAAGCCTCCGTCTGTGACAAAGCCACCGAGGCTCAACAAAAGGTAGGAATACAACTTTACTTTAGGCTTTATACATTGTTTTCAAAACAAACTTTATTTTAGGTCTTAGTTCTTTTAAACATCAATTTCTTACGTCTCTAATGCTGTAAACGAATTCCATTTTTCCTATTTAGTATTTTCAACAAAGAAAAAGTTGGTGAGTTATATCTGAAAACAAACTACACAAAAGCAAATGTAAACGCAAATCTGTTATCCCATATCAATGTATATATCCTTCACAAAATATTTATTTAACGAAATCAAACTGGACAATGTAGGTGGCTAAGAAGGCGGATGAAGGAGCTCAGACGATCTCCGAGGTAGCGGGTAATTTGAAAGAGAAGGCAAAGAACACTGCAGAGGATGCTTGGCATAAGGTGAAGGACACTACGGAGAAGATCAAAGATACGGTCACTGGAAAATCGGAGGAAACCAAGGAGGCCGTGAAAGACACAGCCAAGACCGTCGAGCGAAGCATGAACACCAAGAACCTCAAATAAATAACATTCTATCAATTTTAAAAGGTTCACTATATAAAATAAGATGTCACTTACCTAATCGAGTTTCTTTCAATCTGTTTACATTTCTGGTTTGTACTAAGAAAACGTATGACTTTATTAGGTAATAATAAATCTGGTTATAGAAACTCATGTTTGTTTTTATAAGACTACTTTGATATATCTGTAAATCCTACAAAAATCAAAGATCAATGGACAAAGAGAATAAATGGTGCATGCATTAGGAGATGTTGTCGCCCCGACGAGAATTGACGCAACTTTAAAAGTGGTAAACGAAGAGTGGAATGAATACAAATAATTTAAGGAGCAAGAGTTGGAACGATTACACAAAATAATCATGAAGTAAGAGAAGGTAAATTGATGAAAGAAAAAACTCATGCGAAGAAAATGAAGATGTGGATGAAGCTATCCGAACAAGAACATATGACTTAGTTTTAGGGGAATTGTTAGTAAGCTTTTGTTCATGTTTTAGTTTTTAATTTTTGTCGATTGTATCAAAAAAATTTCCTATTGAATGGGGTAAAGTGTCGAGGGATTTCAATCTTACGGATTTTATTCTCAGGCCCGCCATATAGTGTAAAGGTCTGATAAAATTTTAAACAGGAAAATTGCACTCAATAACATAGAAAAAAGGGTTTTTAATGAAAAAATCCCTTCAACTATTTCCGAAATGTGAAAAAAATCCATTCAACTATTTTTTTAGTGAAAAAACCCCCTCAATTAAGCTTTGTTTGTAAAATCAATCATCTATCCACGTTATGTTTAAACCCAACAAAAGCTATTATTTTTCTGTTAAAAATGACAAGACTTTCCAAATATTGACCAAAACACTTGCAATAATTGTCAACACACGTACATATGAGATAGAAGTGGTGCCTAATCCACCGACGCATCCAAGAAGACCGGGGAAAAAACATAGTACTATAGTTGAATAATACACAACAACTCAACCAACACACACTTCTTTAGTTTCTTAGAGAATGGTGATGATTGATTTCTTATATTATCTTCTTTTATATTATTTGGGTGTTGGAACAAAAAACTTTTTTGAGGAGGTTATATTAGTTGGTAATCATATGTTGTTGTTTTAGAATTATATTGCAACATGATGTTTTTAATTAATAATTATTCGATTCTAAAACTTTATTAGCTTATTCAGATTCATGAAACAAGAATTCTCTACAGAAAATTCGAAAAGCCTAAATTTGAAATTAGAGAATTTTTTTTTTCTTTGAATTATGATGATAACAATGCTACACTACTCGCTGCTTTGTCATTATTTAAGACAATTTGACATTTAATAAACAAAAAATGACAAATTTTATAGGATTTATAACATTATTGTGGATTAAGGATGATTTCACTAACAAAGCTTAGTTAAAGAGTTTTTTCACTAAAAAAATAATTGAAGAGATTTTTCACATTTTTGGTATAGTTGAGGGAATTTTTCATTATAAACCCAAATGACAATTTATAAGAAGATGAGTGAAAAATTTAACCAATTAATATACCTAATGACTTTTACAATATAATCCGATTAGTTCCTCGTCTTCAATTTCATTCTCTTATCTAAGCCAGCTCTTGCATTCACATGCCATGGCTTCTTCTCTATCTGCGTTTCTTTCATTGAATCCTTCGCCTCTCGGTCCAAGATTCTTAAAAACCCAAACCCAATTCCCCAATGCTCCGTTACTCTTCCCTTGTTCTGTTTTAAGGTTAAAGCACGCATCTTTACTTAATTCAAGAACACGATTTGTCCCTCTTCAATCCCAACGAGCTCGGTCCAAAACCCTTGTTTTGTCTGCTCAGTCCAATTTCTTGAAAGGTTTGTTCTTTTTTAGTTTCAATGGTTTGATTAGTGAAATTTTAGGTTTTTGATTGTTTATGTTTATGAAATTGAGCAATTGGGTCACTTGAGTGATCTCTAAAGAATCAAGTTATCTTCTTTTGTATGCTTGGTAAAATTAGATTATAGTTTAGTTTATATATGAGGAATTGATGATTTATTGATTGATGAAAAAGGGATGTTCATTGTGTGTGTATGCTAATGAGTAGGAATTTTGTGTCAAATTCTTGAATAGTTCTTAGAACCGCGTGGAATATCGGTAAAGATGGAATCGAAGCTGGAACCAATCTTGTACCTGTGAGCTCTCTCAGTCTTTGTTTTTACTAATTCAAACTCATAAAATGGTTTTAGTCACACTAAGTTATGTTTATTGTGTTAAGGTTTCTGTGCCTAGACCAGTGGCTAGAATCTCAGTGACGGTTGCAGCATTGGCGGTATCGTCGTTTATTCTCAAATCGTTTGTATCAACGGCTTTCTTTGTATTGGTAAGCAATTACTTTGTTTTTCTAGGCTAGTTTGAGTAAAGCTCGTAAATGACGGTTTTCATGAGTGTTTGCAGGGTACAATGGGATTTGCGTATTTCTTATTCATTGCCTTAAACAAAGATGAAGCTCCTAAACAAAGAGGAGAAAGTAATAATAGTTCTGGTTCCAAGCCTATGGATGATCCACTTGAAGAAGCAAAGGAAATTATGGACAAGTACAAGTAAGCTTGAGATTTTTTCTCATATGTGAGAGAGAGAGAGAGAGAGAGAGAGAGAGAGAGAGAGAGAGAGAGAGAGAGAGATCTCCAATGTATATACAGATATAATATTTAGGAATGTTTATGCGCTCTGATATAAGATCCGGTTAAATCAGGTGATTGATAAAGTAACGGTTAAGGAATTATTACGTGTTATACGAAAACATCTCTGTTCCGATTAACAAACGAAGAACCGGGTTATATTAGCGAAAAGGTTGCAGCCTTAGCTATCATTGAAGCTTTTGCTGCAACCTTCAAGTTCCTCTCTTTTAGGAGGATTATTTATCACGAGACTGATTCTTCAGGTGTGTGAATAAAGACATAACATAGTTGCTCATTTATTAATCATTATTTGGATTTGCCTTTCTTCTTCTACTTGTTTTATTTGCATCATGCTAATTTTATAGATTTTTCCATGAACAACCAATTTTGGCTTATCTTTATCCCCAATTTTGAGTTATTGGAAACTCAAAACTTATAGCCAGAGTAGTTTTTTGCTCCTTTTCCAAAAGAAAAAAAGTAAAATAGTGGAAAAAGGTTGTCTCAGTTTTGAAATGAGCATATTAACAAAACAAAAGCTTAAAGAAGGCACATTTACCCATCATTACACAACATGTTTATTTGTACAGAAAACATCGTTACTCTCTTCCTTTTTTTTTTCACTGAATGTTTATTGATTTGGAATTGGATTACAACAAGAAAGGAACACAACAAGTAAACATAAGAGAAGCCAAAGGCCAATACCGCAGTGACATGGAAATGTTTGCGGATTTCTTTAGACGACACATTGGCGGTCTTGCACCGAGTCTAGAACCATCGACAATAAGGCAATCCCGCACCACATTCCGAAGCCGGGCTACACTCATGACGATAACACACTGCAAGTCTCGAGAAAAAGATACGATTCCTTTTAAGGAATGTTTAGACACAATTGCTCTCGAATATGAAACCGAGAAGACAAAGTGAGCTGTTGATCGCAAACCAAATAACCATCCAGATTCAACTAATCTAAGAACTACGCATAGTACAAACCACCAAAAACCAAAGAGGGACAGAAACCCTAGCTCAAAGTTCCATCCTCAACAAGAAAAAATCCTAAAGAGGAGGAGAAAACGAGCCCTAAAATAGGGAGACAAAGCCTTAAACTGGGTTTTGCTAACAAAGACCAAAAACCGAGATGGAAACGATAGGGACAGAACCGGGTATCGCCGAACCGTTAAAGGAACTGCTTCGACAGATCTGGAACTAACTCGCCAGGGTCTTCATCGGTCGCATCCGGAGACGCCAAAACCACAGACCACAACAGAAACGGCGATTCCAACCAACAAGGACCCAAATCCTGATCGAGATCTAAGATCTCCACCCGAACCGATTTGATCGAGAAGCCATAACCCATGGAAGGATGCCGAAAACAAACTGATAATTAAAGCAAAGCATAAAAGAAACAAAGGCGGGACGGCCACGGCGCTATCGGAGCCACCGCGCCGGCCAAACAAGATCAAGCGGCGGTCGTAGGGCGGCTAGTTCTTTCGGGAGAGAAAAGGGATTTTGCATATACGTGACCTACATCGTTACTCTTAGGGCTGGGCAAATTATCCGTTAGATTTGCTCCGATCCGTGATCCGTTTTGATCCGATCCGAAAAATTCGAATATCCGTTATAAATCAAAGCAAAGCAAATAGTAAAATCTACGATCCGTCTAAAGCAAAGCAAATCATAAATACTAATTTTAAAAATCCGAATATCCGATCCGATCCGTAAATTACATATATGTATATATAATATGATATACCTACAACATATATTTGCATTTTTTAACCTTTTCAATACATTGAACGGATATAGTTATAGTAAATTTACGTAGTTACTAATTTTGTAAATCAGTTGTCTCATATTTTTATCTAAAAATAATAATAAATGTTTCGTAGTCCACCATTTTTTCTTTCACTTTTCATTTTATTTTTAGTTATATCAAATAAAATTATCTAACTTATATTATTTTTTCACTAATTAGTTTAAAATTTATACTGAAAAACTAACTTTTTGAAAAAATAAAATATTTTTCTTTCGTTTTTTTCAGTTAAAACAAATATCCGCAAATATCCGAATATCCGCAAATATCCGGAAAAAAATCCGGATATCCGTAATTCCATATATCTAAAATTTTCAAAGCAAATCAAATCGGAAAATTTAATATCCGTGAATAACAAATCGAATCACAAATACTATAATTTTTCCGGATATCCGATCCGCGCCCAGGCCTAGTTACTCTCACTTGTAGATTTTAAATTCTTTTCCTATTTTCCAAACTTTGGTTTTGCCCTTTTGCTCTTTGTCCCCACTTCCCATGGTGGGTCCTCATTTGTCTTCTAGAAACAAGAGCTCTCTAAGATTTTACCGTCGATTTGCACCATTATATTATTACTACAATTCATTAACAGTCTAGATTGAAGGAGTATGGAAGATCCCATGAACCAGCATTTAGTACAAACATCATCTTGCAAAGTACAAGAAGCTAATCTTATTTTATTTCATATAAAAATATTTAATCAAAATTTTGAGCGTCCTGAGAATTCTAACATTGTTGTTTCTTGTTTAGCCGTTGGATCGTCTTACTTTCTCAATAAAAACTCCAACTTTTAAGCTACATCCAACATTAAGAATTAGCTATGTAGGAGATTACCTATATTCCTTCTGTTTCAAAATATAAGTTGTTTTAGCCAAAAACACGAATATTAAAAATCTATTTTTTTTAAGAAAATATTATTTAATATATATAATAAAAATAAATTAATCAAACCTAAAAAGATTGAAGAATATTAGTGATCACACGGTATTCAATAAATCTGAAAAGTATATAGGGCTGAAAATAACTAATATTTTGATAAAAAAAAAAAAAAACTTTCACTACAGTTGATATTTTGAAACAAGGAGTAGTTGTTAAAAGGTTTGACCAAATTTGTTTCAAATGGGGTCAACACTCACTATCAGCTACAAAGAACCAAGCTCTCTATAGCTAAAACCCCAAAGTCATTACATTTCCTCTCTCTCTCTATAGCTAAAATCCCAAAGAACCATGGCTGCCTTGAGATTTCTTCACATTTTCTTCTTCTTCTTCTTACTTGCTAAGTTTAGTGCCACGTCATCATCATCTTCCTCTGATGTGAAGCTTCTACTAGAAAAGGTCAAGCCTTTACTACAAGGCAACACCGAAAATCTACTCTTGTCTTCATGGAACTCCTCTGTTCCAGTTTGTCAATGGCGAGGGGTAAAATGGGTATTTTCAAATAGCTCTCATCTTCATTGCACTGACCTTACTTCACCACAATGGAACAACTTCTCTCTCTACAACGACTCTTCTCTTCACCTTCTCTCTCTTCAACTACCTTCTGCAAATCTCACTGGTTCGCTTCCAAGAGAGATTGGTGAGTTCTCTCTGCTTCAAAATCTCTTCCTAAACATCAATTCCTTAACCGGATCAATCCCTTTAGTGCTTGGTTATGCTTCTTCTCTGTCTGAAATTGATTTGAGTGGTAATAAACTATATGGTGTTTTGCCTCCATCGATTTGGAACCTTTGTGATAAGCTTGTCTCTTTCAAGATTCATGAAAACTCATTTCTTGGTGACTTTCCTAATCCTGCTTTACCAGATTCCACTTGTGGTAACTTGCAAGTTCTTGATTTTGGTGGTAATAACTTCTCTGGTGGTTTCCCTGAGTTTATAACCAAGTTTAAAGGTTTAAAAGAGCTTGATTTGTCTAGAAACATGTTTGGAGGCAATGTTCATGAAGGTTTGGCTCTGTTAAAACTCGAAAAACTCGATCTTTCTCACAATAACTTCACTGGGGTGTTACCAAGTTTTGTTGGAGGATCAAAGTTTGGTGTAGAAGCTTTTGAAGGGAATAGTCCTAGTCTATGTGGGTTACCTTTAAAACCATGTTTAGGTTCCTCTAGGTTAAGAGCAAGTACTGTTGCTGGTCTTGTGATAGGTTTAATGACCGGGGTTGTGGTCACGGTGTCGTTGTTAATCGGGTATATGCAGAACAAGAAGAGAAAGAATAGTATAGAGAGTGAAGATGATTTGGAAGAAGAAGTTGGTGATAGTGAAGGGAAGTTAGTTGTGTTTCAAGGAGGTGAGAATCTGACTCTAGAAGAAGTTTTGAATGCAACGGGTCAAGTTATGGAGAAAATGAGTTACGGTACTGTCTATAAGGCGAAGATTATTGAAGGAGTGACTATTGCTTTGAGGCTTTTGAGAGAAGGAAGTTGCAAAGATAGAAACTCTTGTATGCCTATGATAAAGCAATTGGGACGTATTCGACACGAGAATTTGGTTCCGTTGAGAGCTTTCTATCAAGGGAAAAGAGGAGAAAAACTTCTTATTTACAACTATCTTCCTAATCGAAGCCTCCATGATTTGTTGCACGGTATGTCACTTTGTTTCATTGATCATATTGTAGTAATGTGTTTGATTGGCTTTATTTGTTTTCAGAAAGTAAACCAGGAAAACCGGTTCTGAATTGGGCTAGGAGACACAAAATTGCGCTGGGAATAGCACGGGGATTGGCTTATCTTCACACCGGACAAGAAGTACCGATAATCCATGGAAATGTTCGATCAGGGAATGTTCTCGTGGATGATTTTTTCTTGGCAAGGCTTACTGAGTTTGGCCTTGACAAGTTAATGGTACAAGCCGTAGCCGATGAGATAATGTCACAGGCGAAATCTGACGGCTACAAAGCAGGAGAACTTACCAAGATGAACAAGTGCAATCCAAGAACTGATGTCTACTCATTTGGAATCCTTCTCTTGGAGATTTTAATGGGGAAGAAACCGGGAAAAAGCTGAAGGAATAACGAGTTTGTGGATTTACCTTCATTGGTTAAAATTGCGGTTTTGGAGGAGACGACAATGGAAGTATTCGATTTGGAGGTTTTCAAAGGAATAAGAAGTCCTATGGAAGACGGTTTGGTTCAGGCGTTGAAGTTGGCGATGGGATGTTGTGCTCCCGTGCCTTCGGTTAGACCCGCCATGGAAGAAGTAGTGAGACAGTTGGAAGAGAACAGGCCGAGGAATAGATCGGCTTTGTACAGCCCTAATGAAACAAGAAGTGAAGCCGAAACTCCATTTTGAGTCGCAATTTTTGTAACACAGACCTCTCTTAGTTTTTACATTTGTAATCCTCATTTAATAACAATTTCGAGGTTAAAACATGGGACGAAGAAAAAAGAGTTATTTTCTTCTTTTCGTATCGTTTCTATATGTGTTCGGTCTTGGTTTCGAGGTTATAAATAAAAAATTAACAACGCGTACCGATCCTGCATTTAAGGGCGCCAGAGCTGTAGGTAAGCATACCTACAAGGGAAGATGATTTAGCAGCCAAACTAGAAGCTCTAGCGTAACTAGACGAAGATCCAGCTCCAAATGAAGTGAAATAGGCACCATTAAGCATTAGGTCTCCTTGAGATCTCCAGTTCCAATGGTTCCATTCTCCTTCCCCTGCATTAACCCTCTTTGTCACCTGCCGAAAATTATATCCAAATCAACCATTAATCTTGAATTTTTCAAATTAGACTTTATTAGCTTAGATGCATTTTACGGTTAACTAGAAACCGATGTTATTGGATTGATCAAATACCTCCTTAGCAAAAGGGTTTCCCGGGGCAAGAAACCGATTTCCTTGACTGTTAATGGTAGGGTTCGCACTTCCACCGATTGCATACATTTCCCAGTGAGTGTAATCGTTGTTTACCGCGTGAAAGTATCCATGCCTGCACCTGAAATAACACCAAACATTCCAAACTCTAAAAACCCGATTCTAACTGTTTCTCTATCGTATTCGGCCATAGGAGGAAACTTAGATAAAGCACCTTGGCATTCTCTGTATAAGACCTTCCCCAAAATGGTTGTAAGCAATAGTCACTTGCATCATTTTATCTCTCGTATATGAATCCGTATGCCCCAACAAAATAGCCTGCATTATCATCTCTTATCAGCTTCTGTATACCCTAAACCGAGTAAATTCGCTGCTATAACTCCATTGAAAACCCGTAAATTCCCTCTAAACTATCATTTTACGCGAAACGAATTCGATAATTTGGTAAAGCATTAGAACCATAGACGAAATTCGAACCTCGTTGTGATGAGTGAGATAGTTATTGAGATGGTAATAGCAGTAGAACCCATAATCGCATCAATCAATCCATCGGCACAATTCGATTACGAATTATGATCAATCTAAATATGACTCGATCCGAAAATCGAAACTCCATCACCATCAGCCATAGTTCTCCAACCATAATGCGTCTCCGAGCTTCTAACCATAGCGTTACCAGTACGTTTACAATCATGTATATTAACACCATGGATGATAATATTCGTCACGTACTGAATCGTGATACAACCACCACCTGCGATATGAACATTGACGCCACGACCATCGATTGTTTTGAAGCTATTCATGATTAGCTCTTGCTTTAGAGTGATGACCATGTCGCGTTCGAAGATGATCCAGAGAGGACGGTCTTGAATCACGGCGAATCGGAGAGTACCGGGTTTGGGGTTTACCGGATCGTGATCTGATGGATCGGTGATGGTGTAGTAACGTCCGTCGCGTCCTCCGACGGAGTTTCGACCGAATCCGATTGCGCAATTCGCCAGACGTTTTCTCCGGCGATGCCATTTGAGATCGCATCGCCAACAATCGTCGATTGGGTTTCCGGTGGCGCAGGAGAAGAACCCTAGTTTTCTCCGTCGCTCTGTACTGTTTCGTATGCTCCTGTGTGGGACCCAAAGAAGAAATTTAGATGAAAATTACAAAAAGAGAACAAAAGTTTAAAAATTATGTAAATTTAACCCTTGGTTAAAAATTACTAGCAATGTTCAAAATTTCGTTAGGCGCTAATCGAACGATCGGAATGGGTCTACCGCTAGTGAACAAATCGGAGATTAATCAAAAATTATGCGTGGAATAGTTTTATCATTTTAACATATACAATTTTCATAGATACCACTTTTTAAAGTTTTTTTTTCCAGCTATACTACCAATTTTTAAAAGTTCTCTAAATACCACTTTTTAAAAATATTCCAAAAATACTACAAAATTAAAATTAGTTTTAAATGGTCAAAAATAAACTATAAACCCTAAACATAAACCCTAAAACTATACCTTAATTGTATAATAGTTAACCCAAACCCAAAAATTTAAATTCTAGACCCTTTAAAAATCATATTTTTTGTTTGTGATATTTTTAGATATTTTAATTTTTTTTTTTTTGAAAAAGTAGTATCTAGGGAACTTTTAAGAATTGGTGGTATGGTTGGAAAAAAAACTTTAAAAAGTGATATCTAAAGGAATTTTTATATTCAATTATATACTAAATAAATTTAGTATAACCAATAAATGTATCATGGTCTAGTGGTTTGAGACATTTCTTGGTGCTTCCGTTCTTGGGTAAAAAAAAAGCTTTCCATTCAATTACTAGTATGGTTTATATGGAAAGAACGAAATTGAAAGGTTTTTTTTATAAGGTTAGTGAATCTCCATATGATATGTTTTTGCTAAGTTATTTGAGAAGTCAAGTCATGGAAACTGCGGTGAACCTTCTCAGACCCACACCCTCTTTGCCTTAGACTGGTTTGGCTTCTATTTGCAGAGGATGGCTCTCTTTGGGCTGACTGGCACATGCATCACCACATCAGAAACAAATCATTTTGGAAGATAAATGACTCAAAGCAGGACCCTTGGACATGGAGATCCCTCCTTCTCCTTAGGCCCCTTGCTCAGAGATTTTTGAGATGTAAAGTGGGTAATGGTGCTAAAACGTCCTTCTGGTTTGATTATTGGACGCCTTTGGGGCCTTTAATCAAGTTGTTAGGTGATGATGGCCCGAGAGTTTCATGTGTCCATATCTCGGCCAAGGTTGGTGACTCATCGCCTAGAACAGATGCGACATTGCTTCTTCATACTCACCTAACATGTATCCCTCTCCCTACTTCATCCACTGAATTGGATACCTTCTACTGGCTAGCTGACAACTATGAGTCCCAATTATTCTCTTCTTCTAGGACTTGGGAAGACATGAGACCTAGGAAGACTATAATGCAAGGCCATGAATCAATCTGCTTTAAGGGAGCCATTCCAAAACATGCTTTCAACATGTGGATAACTCACCTGAATAGACTGCCTATGAGACACCGTCTTGCGTCTTGGGGTGTCACTGCCACTACAGACTGTTGACGAAAATTTAACGGTCTCAAGTTTTTTGGCTGGAAAATTTTTACGGAATCACTTATTTGGCGGGAAAACTTTACGCACTTGAGTTTTTTGGCGAAATTTTTTTACGGAATCACATTTTTGGTGGGAAAATTTTACGGAGTCACATTTTTTACGGTAAATTTTACGGCGTCATGTTTTTGGCGGGAAAATTTTATGGGATTCACATTTTTGGCAGGAAAATTTTACGGACTCGAGTTTTTGGTGGGAGTTTATAACGATATGGTGTTTTGGCAGGAAAATTGTAAAATCATGGTTTTTAGCTTAAGAGAAGGTTTATGGGTCAACCCATTTCAACCTACTAACTCATTTAATTTTAACATATTTCAACTTAATTCATTTAACTCATAAATCATTAGATCCATTTATCCAAATATTCAATCTATTAGGATTAATGGTTTGGATTGGGTTGGGTCAAACCATGAGTTTTGACCCATTTTGACATCCCTAATTATAGCATTGGAGAATATGATTCATCAACTAAGGTTGAAAGCAAACAATGAAGTATTGATTCTCCTCCTACATCATGGTGGAAAGGGGTTTGGTTCTAGTATGCAACTCCTCAATACTCTTTTCATGCGTGGCTTTCTACTAGGAACCGATTGACCACCGGAGATCCTAAATACTCTTTTCATGCTTACGTTGAACGTTGGTGCAGATGGTAGTTGCATCTTTTGTCAAAACAACATTGAATCTAGGAATCACATTTATTTTGCTTGTAGGTTATTTGAGGAAATCTGGTGAGGCTTAAAATATAAGCGTCTAGCGCCAAACTATACTACCGATTGGAACTTCATCGTGGAGCTTCTACTGGACACGTCACATGATCATGTCCATCTTTTCCTCCTAAGGTACCTGTTTCAAGTCTCGCTCCATACCATATGGAGAGAACGCAACAATCAGTGGCACGAGACAAGTCCATTGACAACCAAACAATAATTGGTCATATTCATTGACAAACAAGTTCGGAACCGGCTCTCAACCATTAAGGAAATGGGTGATCGAAATTATGAAAGTGGATTGGAAGTTTGGTTTGCTACTAGATTATAAAAACATAGCTTTTTTCATTGTAACAGATTAGAACTTTAAACAAAATGATGGTTTAGTTGTAAAAACGTTTATTTTTTGTTTGAATTAATTTTACATTCTATTCAAAAGAAAAAAAAAAAATAAGAAAAACTGATTCGATTTAACATTGATTATACTAATTTAGTGTTGATTGCCAATAATCTTGAGGAGTGGTCATTTTTGTATTTGGTGCTTACTGATTTGGAACTTTCGAATCATACTTCTTCTATTTTTCTCTATTTCTCTCTAGATTATTGTGGCTCAGGCTACGGCTTTCCACATTTAGAAACAGTAAAACAATCTTTTGCACAACCAACAATCAATAATAAAACAATTTAAGTGTTTGGACAGAGAGATCCGTAACATCATCAATGCAAGAAGACAGATCATAGATGATACTTTGATCGTTTTGGATTTGATAGCTCCATCAATAAATTTTGTAATTTTTCCCAAGTAGTATTATTCTCCTTGTTTTTAATTTTCTTTTGCAAACCGAACAAAACAATTAGGTTGTTACCAATGTAGAATGTTATATCATAGTTTTTACCCAGTTTAGACCATGATATAAGTCCAATATCTAGAGTCTTTGGTGTGTTTTATGTTTGTTTTAGAGTCTTTGCAGGTTTCTAGATGTTTGGAGCATAATAGATGTTTACTGGAAATTTTGGAACATTGCGGAAGAAGACGACGAATTGATCAAGTGAAGAATAAATTTCAGAGGGTGGTGTCGCTCGACACCACCCCTTGGGTGTCGAGCGACACCCTCGCGGATTCAGAAAAGTTCAATTTCGAAAGTTTGCCGTTTTTGCCCAGAAGTTGCAGATGTTTACTTTTATGTTTCATGTCGGTTTAGGACCTCTATAAATATGTTTTTAAGCCATTTTTAGGCTTCATGCTTTATTTTACTTAGTCTAAGAGATATCTATCAATAAAAGTAATGGTTTATTCTTTGATTATGTCTGAGTAGTTTCCTTGTTAGGTTTAGGGTTATTCATAGGTGTTTGATGATTTGCTAGATCTGATCTGAATTGCATAAGATTAGTGCTGATTTTAGATTCATGGCCTGAAATCTGATCTTAGGATATTTAATAGAAACGACAGTTTTATTGATTTCTTGATCTAGACTTTGATGAGCAAAATTCCTTTTCGCAAAGAAATTTGGTTTAGGGTTTTGTGAACAATTGAACTTGAACTTTAGATTGTTAGGATTCGGTAAGAAATTTGGTCTTCTAGGATTTAAACATAGATAATCTCTGCAGCGAAAGTTGATTGATATGACATTCGCGTTCATGTTTAAGAATTGTGCATCATAATCCTATCTTTTATTTATCATCTGCATATCTGATTTACCTGCGATTTTCCTGTGTCTAGCTTTCTTTTAATTGATCTTTTCACCCGTTCTAATTGCTTTTATTTACTTGTCTTTTACATTCATAATTCTTCTTAGCATAATCTGAATTTATAAATCTATTGTGTTTCTCTGATTCCATGTGGATTTCGATCCCTAAATACTACAATTGATCTCTTAATTTGAGAGAGTAGCTTAGGGTTAATTTGAGCTTATCAAATTTTGGCGCCATTGCCGGGGCATCAACGCCATTAGATTTATTTTATTAGGATTTTGTCTAGGTTTTATTTTTTGTTTTTAATTTTCTGCTAGTTTCGTTTGTCTTTCTGTTTTGCGTTTCAGGGACATTCGAAATCGCAATACCAGAAGCAACAAAGACAATGAACTAGTTGGTTATAATCTTCAGGAACTAGCACGCTTGAAACGTGAAAACAGAAGAGTAGTCAGAGAAGCTCAGATGGTTGCTAGACAAGTGCTTATTCTAACTAGAGGAGAAGATGGATTCCTGCATGATCCGGCAGGTCTGAGATACAACGTGCAAGGACAAAGGATCAACGATGATGGTACTGTGATCGTCGAGGAGATTTTCGAGCCGGTTGACGCAAGAGGAATCATCGAACGTGATGGAGAAGCCGGTGTCAATCGACACCACAACGGTGTCGCTCGACACCTGGATGATTTGCGTGTCGCTCGAAGAGAGGAACAGATCGCTCGACGCGATGGAGTAGCTGGTGTCGATCGACACGCTGAGGGTGTCGATCGACACCCAGTTCGAGACCAGCAAAGAACTTTAGCCGACTACAATCGTCCGAACCAGTTCTACCCGAATCGAGCTGCGATTTGTCCACCTGCATTCCAGAGGAATGATTTTGAAGTAAAGCCAGCCTACTTCAGCCTAGTTGCTCAAGATCCTTTTCATGGTCATCCTCATGAACATCCAATAGACCACTTGGAAAAATTCGAAGATTTAGCTTCCAGCATCAAAGCTACTGGTGTATTCACTGATTATATATTCTGCAAGCTCTTCCCCTACTCACTTATGGGGGAAGCATCTTATTGGCTGAGGACGCTTCCACCGGGCTCATTGACTACTTGGGAGGATACAAAGAATGCTTTCCTAAGCACGTTCTTTGACGATGTGAAATCTGAGGAGCTCAAGACAAAGATTACATCCTTCAAGCAGGGACATTGCGAGGCATTCAAGGCTGCGTGGAATCGATTTAAAGGATATCAGAGAGATTGTCCTCACCACGGCTTTACAGATGTTCAGCTCTTTGGGATCTTCTACAGAGGGATTGCGTTGAGCTACTCTACGACTCTGGACGCTGCTAGTAGTAGGAATTTCAACACGAATTCTCCAGAGACTGCCCTCCATCTGATCGAAAACTTGGCTAACAACAACTCAACAAAGGACGTCGACTTTGAGGGAAGCCATTTTAGGAAGAACGTCCAGAACAGTCAGCTCGTTGAGGTTTCCAAGAAGCTGGATTCGATGACTAGTCTTCTAGTTGGAAAGAAGGTTGTTCACTTGGCTCAGGACGTTGAAACTTTTGCTCCGGAGGTTAGTAACGAAGACAAGGATGTTAACTACATCAATGAAGCTGGATTTCAGAAGTTTGGCAATCAACAGGGATATGGATCCTTTTATCAAAAGCCATTCCAGAGCAATGGGTACACAAGGACCTATGGTTCGTCCTCCTATTAGAAGCCTCCTCCTCCGTCAGAGCAAGATGGAAGCTATGGTTGAACAAATTCTTGAGGGATAGCAGAAGTTGGTCGTGTCCTTTAATGGAAAGTAAGACTCCATGTACCAGGATCTTAATGGGAAGTTTGAGTCTCTGAGCACACATGTCAAGAGATTGGATACACAAGTGGCTCAAACTGCTGAATCAGTGAAGAGACAAGAGGATTATCTCCCTGCGAAGACTAACATGAATCCTAAGCGAGCTTGCAACGCCATTCGGGTGGACGAGGAAAATTATTTTGATGAATTTGAAGTGATTTTTGGAGATGCAAAGCAGGTGTCGATCGACACAGTGGACGAGTATCGATCGACACTTGAAGAAATAGAAGAATTGCTCGATGCTCAGATTGACGAAGAACCGATTTGTGAAGTTGGTGTCGAGTGACACCAGGGTAGCGTCGCTTGACACCCTGCCCGGGCCGATCCAAAGCTTCGCAAAACTTCTCAATCCATTAAAGCAATCATCTACAAGCCGAAGCTTCCTTTTCCCAGAGCTAGAAAGAGCAAGCAAGAAGCAGAGGAGGCCCTGTGCAAGAAGATGGTTGATAAGATCATTGTTGAGATGCCTCTTGTCGACGCGATTAAGCTTTCTCCAGCGATTAAAAGATATGTCAAGAGGATGGTTGCAAATGGAGTTAGTGCTGAAGAAAGAGCACTGCTTACTAGAGATCTTCAAGCTATTCTATTAAACACTGCTCCAGTATCCAAGAAGAAGAAGAAGAAGGAAGTAGTGGTCTCTAAAGAAGTTAGTGCGATGATTCAGAGTAGAGTTCCAGTGAAGCTACCGGATCCTGGAAACTTCGCCCTTAACTGCTCCATATCAACAGGAAGTTTTCCTCATTCTCTTTGTGATTTGGGGTCTGGTATTAACTTGATGCCATTATCTGTTGCTATTGATCTTGGGATGACTGATTTGAGGGAAACTAGGATGTCTCTTCTATTAGCCGATCGGTCCAAAAGATTCCCAAAAGGAATTCTAGAGGATATTCCAATCAGGATTCTGGACTGCATTATTCCTGCGGATTTTATAGTTTTGGAGTACGACGATGAGCCTGAAGCCTTTGATCCTAGGACGATCATTCTTGGCTAGTGCTGGCGCTTAAATCGATGCGAGGAAAGGGAAGATCAAGCTTGATCTAGGTGATATTGTCATGGATTTTGACATGGAGAACACCAGGCAAAAATCCACCATCGATGGTCAGACTTTTTCAGTGGAGATTTTAGAAGATGAAGACCCTATCAAAGAGTTAGAATCTAGTCCCTCATTTGTTGCTAAACAGATCATTCCACTTATCCCATCCCACGATCCTCCACAAGAGCAAAGGTACGAGTCTCCTGAACTTAATTCTGAATCTCCTCATTTCATCAATGATTTAAAGGTTGAAAAGGCAGTTACGCGCTCATACAAGCATCGAGTTTCTCGTGCAAGCCTTGGTTTTTCTTTAAATGATTTTGCAGGAATTCCTAAGGAGCGAACAAGGACTTCAAAGCCTTTCGCTAAAATGCGAATCATCATTCCTGCTGAGCTAAAGGACAAAGGAGAAGTGTTCGTTCAAGAGATGCTGCAAAAGATGCATAAGCTTTTCCCTGGAATCATTCCATGGAAGAGTGCAGATCCTTCAGACATCTAGTTCCTCAAAACAGTCAAGCTAACGGACTGAAAACAAGCGCTTAGTGGGAGACAATCCACTAGTAAGTATTTTATTTTTGTTTTAAATTTTCTTTTATTACTAGCTTTCAGTTTAGTTTATGTGTATCAGAAAAAAAAATATATATATTTTTTGCGGATAAACAGTGGATCGACCAGATGGTCGATCGGGTGGAAATCATGGGTGTCGATCGACACCCTTGTCAGTGTCAATCGACACCACCCTCAACAGGTAACAAATTCATTCATTTTTCAGTTTATTTCGTTTCCTATCTATTTTATTCACCTTCTTCAGGCTTAATAACACTGAGGACAGTGTTGTTTAAGTCTGGGGGAGGTAGTTGCTAACATTGTGTTTTCTTTTGAGTTTTTATGGTGTTTTTCAAAAAAATTTGTTTTATTCGGGTCGAAACTCCCCTTTCCACTTGTTTTGAGCAGCACTCAAGGACCATTACAGTGCGAGTTAATTGGTTTTACAAGGTGGGTAACTGAGAGTGGATCGGTTTAACGGAGCGAGTTCAAACTTCTGGAGAACGCTAGAAAGATGTTGCAGACCCCGCCCTAATGAATCTCTAATTTCTTGTCTTGGGCGTTGGTAATCGTGGACTTGATTCCTCTTTCAGCACTAGCAAGGTTAGGATAAGCTCCTTTGGTTTTCCTTTAACAGAAAATAAAAAGTCTTAGAATAAAAAGTGAAAAGATACTCACGACCCGGTCTTCCACAAGAAACCACAGTAGTGTAGACCTTATGACCCTGTCTCCCACAAGGAACAACAGTAATAAGCGCTATTCTAAGACTACATAAGCGATCCTCATGAGCCTGTCTTCCACAAGAAACAATAGTAATGAGTTGAATCCTATGAAACTAAGAAAATGGACAGAATAGTCTAAGAGAAACGAAAAAGGAGCAGTGCAGAAAAGTGTTTAAGTAAGGGAAAAAATCTAAAAAGTCATGCGATCGATATTCCCTCGATGAGACCGCACCTAATTAACTAAATGGGTTTGCGACTGGAAGTCTGAAATTCTCTAAGGAGTTTGGAATCAATCTAGAGGACTGCTATACTTCTAGGGAAACATCGAAGTATCACCGGATTAGCTTTGCAAGATATGTGGTTCCTAAAGGAGTGATAACATCTGTTTTGCTTAGGGACAAGCAAAAAGCTAAGTCTGGAGGAGTTGATATATCATGGTTTTTACCCAGTTTAGACCATGATATAAGTCCAATATCTAGAGTCTTTGGTGTGTTTTGTGTTTGTTTTAGAGTCTTTACAGGTTTCTAGATGTTTGGAGCATAAAAGATGTTTACTAGAAGTTTTGGAACATTGCGGAAGAAGACGACAAATTGATCAAGTGAAGAATAAATTTCAGAGGCTGGTGTCGCTCGACACCACCCCTTGGGTGTCGAGCAACACCCTCGCGGATTCAGAAAAATTCAATTTCGAAAGTTTGTCGTTTTTGCCCAGAAGTTGCAGATGTTTACTTTTATGTTTCCAGTCGGTTTAGGACCTCTATAAATACGTTTTTAAGCCATTGTTTAGGCTTCATGCTTTATTTTACTTAGTCTAAGAGATATCTATCAATAAAAGTAATGGTTTCTTCTTTGATTATGTCTGAGTAGTTTCCTTGTTAGGTTTAGGGTTATTCATAGGTGTTTGATGATTTGCTAGATCTGATCTGAATTGCATAGGATTAATATCTTTAGAATGTTCTTCATCTTGTCTAGTGATTAATGTTGATTTTAGATTCATGACCTGAAATCTGATCTTAGGATATTTAATAGAAACGACAGTTTTATTGATTTCTTGATCTTGACTTTGATGAGCAAAATTCCTTTTCGCATAGAAATTTAGTTTAGGGTTTTGTGAACAATTGAACTTGAACTTTAGATTGTTAGGATTCGGTAATAAATTTGGTCTTCTAGGATTTAAACATAGATAATCTCTGCAGCGAAAGTTGATTGATATGACATTCGCGTTCATGTTTAAGAACTGTGCATCATATTCCTATCTTTTATTTATCATCTGCATATCTGATTCACCTGCGATTTTCCTGTGTCTAGCTTTCTTTTAATTGATCTTTTCACCCGTTCTAATTGCTTTTATTTACTTTTCTTTTACATTCATAATTCTTCTTAGCATAATCTGAATTTATAAATCTATTGTGTTTCTCTGATTCCATGTGGATTTCGATCCCTAAATACTACAATTGATCTATTAATTTGAGAGAGTAGCTTAGGGTTAATTTGAGCTTATCTAACACCTAATATTTCATTTTAACGATATTAACATTGATAGCAAACAAAATAAAAAATCCATGTTGAATACCTTGCAAAATGAATATACTATATTGTATGGACGAGGTGAGTGAGGTGGGACCACGTGGTTAAATTTAATGTCGTCTTGTATAAACGAATTTATTGCATTTCATGATATACGAACCCATACGGAAACTTTCGGTTCAATTTTCTATAATTCCGTGATTAAATGCACTACCTGTGGCTACCAGATTCAGAATTCTATATGAAAAAAATAACTATATAATAAACATTCGATACATAGGCTTTGGCTGGTGAGCTTGTGGAAGAAAAGAGAGGAAAAGAAATGTGATGAATAGGAAAGAGAAGAAATGTGTAAATGGGAGGAATTTTTTCTTCTTCCCAAAATAAGTTGGATGATTTACTCTATGTAACATCCCAATTCCAATTTTTGTATTTGGAAAGAGGGTGTCGATCGACACCAAGTTCTGCGATGTGGTTCGGTTTAGTTTTTAATCACGGTTTGACTCGGTTTGAAGGTTTAACCTTAGGGCTTTTGTATAAATAGGTTCTAGGGATTTGTGGCCGCGTTTCTAAGGAAAAAAAAGAAAACGCAGAGAAAAGCCTGAGCCTGAGTGATCGTTTGTTTAGAGAATTGTTCGGATTATCGAGTGTTCTTCGTTTGTTTGTTCTCGGGATCGTTCGTGGCGTGTTCTTCGTGTCTTCAACCGTTTCGTTCCTACTAAAACGCAAAGGTGAGTGCGTGATCGCGGGTTTCCATTAGATTAGCGAATGTTTATCGATGTTTGGGTGATGCTTGTGGTTTGAATGAGTTTCGTGGATAGATTGATGATTATTGATGATGTTTTGATGAATTGTGATTAATGTTATGAATTGAATTGGTTCCGAGTCGTGTCGCGAGATGATAGACTCGACTCTGGATTCTGTAATGAGGTGTCGATCGACGCCTAGAGGTTGTGTCGATCGACACCACATAAAGATTGATATTCGTGGTTAGCGAGTGTCGATCGACACCATGGCAGGGTGTCGATCGACACCAGTTTATAAATTCTGAAATTTGCGAATTAATGTGAAGCTGTTAATTAATCGTTTTGTTATTGGTAATTATAAATATGTATTCACGTATTGTATGATATTTGTTATTCTATGTTAACATGTTGGCGGGATGACCGCTCCACTGAGTATTTATGATAATACTCACGCAACTCCTGGTTTCTTTTTGAGTTGCATGTAAAGGAAAAGTGTGATCGTGGAATCGAGGCCATTGGAAGAGGATGATAGGGTTGTTGTTGATGTTTTTGGTCTAGCGAACCAAACGTTTTAGGTTGCTAGTTTATTATTTGATCATTCCTGAATCTTGTTATTTGATTTATTTGGTTAAAGAAATTATTTATTTAATGAATTTATTGGTTTATTATATTGGTTTAAATGTTTATTTTTCGCAATAGAAATGTTAGTTAAAAAAAAAAAACTTGGTTGTTTCACTCTACTTTTTGATAAAAGTAGAAGAAATATTTTTCCATTCAATTCTCTCTGATTGATATAAAATGGGAAGTAAAATAAATATTTTCTTTTCTTTTCTGCTAAAATAGGTAAACAGTCGGACCTATAGATTAAAAACACCGAAAAGAAAAGTAGAGCATTTCACATTGCTTCCAAGTTTTATTTTGAAGACCTAATTAGATAACCATAGAAAGAAAAGCTTCAAATTAGGTTAATCACCAAAGTATGTACTTAGGGGGGTGTATTGGATGTGGTATTTCAGTGGATTTGATGGAGCTTGTGATTTGATGGGATTTAGGTGGATTTTGAAGATTTGTTATGATTTTGATTTTTAAATAATTAAAAATAGCAAATCCTGTTGTGTGATTGTGTAGAATTTTGATGGATTTCGTGTGATTTGCTTTTATTTTTGAGAGGATTGGTAGTGATTTGATATTTCTTTTATTCATGATTGTTTTTTTTTCTTATAATACTCTCATATTCAAAAGATTGTTTTTCTTCTCACATCATTTCTAGTTTTACTTCTTTGTAGTTCATATAAACCAGAAACAAAATCAAAGAGAATTATAGAACAATATCTAAAAACCAACAAAACAAAGTAATAAAAAAACCCAAAGAAAATAACTTGTTTGATTATATTGTTTTCAAAAAGAAGAAAAAAAAAAACAATCAAACATAGAATATGATTGTAATCACGTAGAAGAAGAATAGCAAAAGCATAAAGAAGAGAAGATAACAAGAAGCAGGAAGGGACCACGACGAAAAATAAAAAAATATAAAAGATATATTTTTTTAATGTTTTGTCCAAATCACATCTAAATCACACCTCTAGAGGTGTGATTTGTTAAGTCTAATTTATAACTATAAATGAAGATGTGTGATTTGTTAAGTCTAATTTATAACTATAAATGAATCTCAAATCACTTAAAATCCTCTTTTTAGAAAACATTGTTGAGTTTTGAATAACAAGGGATTTGATATGAGTTTAACAAATCACAATTTGAATAACACGGGATTGTATATTATTTTGATGTATTTGACATAAATTCCATGTTCAATAACACAGAATTTGGAAACGGTTTTTAAAATCACTGGTTGAATAACAGAGGATTTTAGAAACACCATCAAATCCACTGAAATACCACATCCAATACACCCCCTTATACTATCTTAGAATTAATTTCAACCTCTCTAACGAGCTAATTAAACTTAGTTTGCAATAGATTTAGCGAATTTGGATCTAAGAATGTTGAAAATGAATTTATCGGAATAATGAAGCCGAGGCATATATTATTTGAAAACCACACTTTTAAAATGTTTATAAATGCTATCAAGAGATATTCTTAAAATTTATTTCGTTGATATCTCTCAAATTTTTTATTTTTTTCGACTGTTGGATAAATTATTTATAGGTAAGATTATTTTTTGCTTTAATGAAAATTTCCACACATTTATGTATCCTATATATTATTTGAGAAGCATTTTGCTTAGGTGTCTTCACCACAATTTTTTTGAGTTTTTTCTTTTTAATTTATTTTAATTTTTATTTACTAATTGCCAAACATTTCTTTCCTAATTAACTAATATTGATTACTTTTAGTTTCAAAGCCAAACAAATTGAAATAATCATAAACTTGCCAAAATCGAAATATTTCAAAATCATGTACTTGCAAAAAAATACTAATTATGTTTCGAAATATATATATATATATATATATATATATATATATATATATATTTCGAAAATTCAAGATTAAAATCATAAAACTAATTATGAACATAAAATAATATATATTCCAAAAGTATATTAATTAGGAAAAGAAAAGATATTTTCCTTATCTTTTGAAAGGGAAAAACCCTTAAAAATACCCCAACTATTTTACATTTGGCAGAAATAGTTGTGTTGAGTCATAAATGTTTACAAACCTACAATGCTTATTATATATAAAAATACATTGTGTTGAGTCATAAACTGTATTTTTGTATATTATGAGATGAAATTAATACATTTTATTATATATATATTGACTAAGAAATTAAAATCATTTTTTTGAAGATTATGAGATTGTATAGATTGACCAAAAAATTAAAAATCACTATTATCAATTATTTAACGGGTGGAATACATTTATAGTCAAAATAATGACAAAATTTCAAAATATAAAGCATATTTCAGATTTCGTATAACAATTTTTTAAAAAGTGGTATTTGATTTTTTTAATTCAAACTATATTAATTTACTCGCTAATCATATTATCCCGCGTATAACGCGAGTAACTTTCTAGTATAGTAAACATTAATACAATGGCGTCGGTTGATCTTAAGAGGGCAATAGTGAAATATATAAATGGGATTCACGGTGTGTGGTTTCATTCAATAATTTTCTTGTTTCTTCTGTCAGAAGAATTTCACATGTTTATTTATTTATGTTCCTCACATCACAGGAATTGATATTTTCAATTTCGTGAATCACAATGCTTATGAAAACAAATTTCTCTACTAGAAACAAAGCTACTTAATGAACGTTTCTAGCGATTTGTCACACTTAGTCATGTTTCGTCACTAAAAAATGTTATTTCAGAAAATTGTTTTTACATAGGGAAATTAGGATCAATAACCATAAAAAAAAACTATAACTAAAAATATAATCAATTACCCTAATTTTGATGGATATGATTCTTCCACATACTACCATTTTGGTTATTTACCTACTTATTATTTATTTTTTTGGTTATTAACCAAATTAACCCTACTACATATTCAGCGATATATAAATGAAAAAATGTTTTTCTTGGGCTACAATTTGTAGGTTTATTATTAAACCCCCCCAAAAAACATAGGTTTTTATTAATCACCTCGTTTGACTATCTGAAAACGTTACCAATACGAAATATATATCTAATAAAGTATTTTGTTTATTAGTCAGAGAGACTCACAGATCGACCATGGTTGCTATTTCTTCTGGGTCTTTAACTGCGTGTTCATGCCATTCATCGTCCGATAAACTAAGTGCATGCAAAAAAGACATTGTTTAATATCATTATAGATCCAAATCTATAAACACAAAAAAAATAAGCAGGAAAGTGAAAACTCACTTATTGGCCATTGATGTATTTCTTGAGCTTTCAAGTTTCTTTTTTTTTTTTTTTTTTTTTGAATTGAATGTAAAATTTATTCAAACACAAAAAAAAACCGTTTTTACAATGATTGTAGCATTGTTTTAAATTTCTGAAATTTTAGAGCTAGAAATTGTTAAAAGAGTGAAAGAAGCGTGAAGCTTCATCGCGTCATGAACCAAATCGTCATGCTGTTGGTATATTTTTGATCGTAGGAACGAATGGAGGATAGTCGGTTTCGCACCTGCTTATCGATTTGTTGAATGAGGCGAGTAGGGGAGATCGGAGAGTTACTATGTCTTCTACCATTTCTTTCTCGCCAAATTGTGTATACCGCTGCTTGGAATGTGTATCGAAAGAGGAACATACGGGTGAAATCATGTCCCTCGGTTGTAAGAAGTTGAACAATCTCATCCCATTGTGTCGTGTGGTTTAAGGGTAGAATATTACGGGTGAGGGCCGACCATATCTCCCTTGTGACGCTGCAACTGAAGAATAGATGATCTCTTGTTTCAAGAATATCATGACAGAAAACACATGAAACACGGGCTCCTATATTCCATCTCGCCATACGATCACCTGTCGTGAGCCTGTTATTCATTGCTAGCCATACTATGAATGAGTATTTAGGTGTGGCATTTGAAAACCATACACCTTTGTACCAATCCTTCGTAGGTTGTGCCACTCGAATCTGTTTCCAAGTGTTTTTTGTGTTGAAGTGCGGTTTGTATGTGTCTTGTTTTTGCCTCCATAAGAACACATCCTCTTCAAGTGAAATTCCTCGCTGTTGCTGATGTTGGATCTCCGTTTCAATGTTTCCCAAAATCTCAGTCCTATGATGTCGTCGTCTTCGTTGCAGACCGAGAGCCTTAGCTACAGACGAGTCGATCTCGATCCCCAAGTCAATGCAGCCTCGATTACCCGTAAGATCTATTATTCTACCAAGACTAGACCAAGAATCATACCAAAATGATGATGAGTCCCATTGTGAATCACCACCTTGACAAAAGGCGCTGCAAGATCTCTGTATTTCAATAATTTTTTCCAAGTCCAAGAACCAACGGATGAGGAAGCCTTTGTAGACCAGAAGGAGCCTTTACGAATCAAATAAAGTCTAACCCAATTTACCCATAAAGAGTGGGATGATAGGATTCTCCATATTAATTTTAGACAGCTAACCTTGTTGGCTTCCGAGATAGATCGTAGTCCAAGACCTCCTTCTTCCCTTGGTTTACAAACATGTTTCCAAGCTATCTTTGCTTTCTTCGGATTCAAATCGGGTCCAGACCAAAGGAAGGCTGAGCACAATTTGTCAATCTCATGAATACAACCCTTCGGCAATCTAAATGCTGAGATCCAGAAGTTCGTAAAGCTTTCAAGTTTCAGTTTCTCTGTTTCTTGAATTCTGCATTGGTAAACACAACAAATGGTAAGAATCTCTGTCACAAAAATGAGAGATCACACCAAGTGATTGATGGTCTAGTGGTCTGTCAAGTTCACTAAGGGTGATTTATGCTTAAAATATGGTATACTCAACGGCTCTCGCCACATGCACCCAAGAAATTATACCTTAAAGATCCGGAATTCCCACAGTTTATCAAAAACAAAATATGAGGGATCATATTGTAATTTATGAAGCTTTGAACTTACGCATTTACTTGGAGAAAGAGTGTTAGCATTATGATTAGAGTTGTTGAGATTGAGAATAATGTTCTAGCGACCACCATTGTTGGCTATTGCTCAAGTTTTTTTCACTCCTCTGTTGTATAAATGGGGAAGAGAGAGAGAGAGATAGAATGTGAGTGATCTAGAGTGAGAGAAAATGTGAGTGATCTAGAGTGAGAGAGTAGAGAGGGTTTATAAGGACTAAGGATAGAACTAAACTAGTTTGCAAAGGTGTTGTGTAACTCCGTTAACTATATTTGGAAAGTGTCGTCAAGAGTTTTTTGACGGTGTCGCAGTTCTTCTTAATTACTGGCATCTATTACATGACGTTATTCGGTTGAATACGAGAGTTGGATGACTAGTACAATTCACACAATTCTTGGTTTGCTCCGTTCTGTTTTTTGGGCTAAATATAGATAAATTTGGGAATTCAAAATCTACAGAATTTACAAAGTTAGATTAAATTCTGCTTAAATAAAAAAAAAATTTGTATGTAATCACAAGATATCAAAACCGACCAAATCGGAACTTTAATTATGTATACCAGATTCGACATTCTTTAACAACTGTTTTTGTTTGGTTCATTGCAAATATTTTTTTTTTCTTTTTTGGCAACCTCTTACTTTATAGATTTAAGCCGCCTTAAGAACGAGATCAAACAAAGCGTCTTTTGCTAAGGAATCAGCTAAACAATTTGATGTCCTTGAGATAAAGCGAAAAGAGATAGAGTCAAATCTTTTAGAAAGAAATGAGATATCACTAAAAATACCATGTAGTTTAGAAACCATTGAGCCATTGTTGATTGCTCGAATTAGTTGTAAGGAATCGGATTCTACCGATAACGTCCTTATATCTTCTTCTAGAGCTTGGGATAGAGCATTTCGGATCGCCAAGCCTTCACCAGAGGAGAGTCCACGTTTGACATCCCCATTGCGAAATTTTTCCGAGTCTTTATATCTTGGTTCTCAAAACTCCATCCCAAACCGCAACACAACCCAAGGTGGACATCTTCAGATGCCTAAAGCTTTTTTTTTTATAACCAGGGAATGATCCATGTTTTTATCACACGACTAATCCCCCCATAATTAATGTAACCGTTGAGTAGTTCATTCACTGAATTTCTTAATCAGCCTAAACATTACACCATTTCGACTGGCTTAATAGAAGTGAAAATATTCCCATGAAGAATCGAACTTAAGTTAGAAGAGTTTACCTCCATCCTGCGCCAAAGGTGGTTACACTGTGAGTGATTTGGTTCACCTAATTTTCTCACTTTTTTTTTTTTTTTTGTTGGTAATTTAATGTCTAAGGTTTGGGCCTAAAAGGCCCAATAAAATCCAGATCCATTTGTCAAAAACCCGAAACCCGTTTCTTCTCTCATCCTGAGAGAGAGTGAGATTTGGAGCTTCGAAGAGTGGAGAAGAAGAGATAGATGAGTAGCTTCGCGATTCTACCTATTTCCTCCTCCTTATCTCTTTCCAATGCCTATCATCAACACTCTCGTCTTCGCTCAATTTTCCCCAATTCTCGTTCCAATTTCGAGTTTCGCAAGTTACGATTTAGTCAGGAAGCTCGAAGAACCTCTTTAATCTGCAATTGCTGCAGCAAGAGAACCGGAGATTCAGTTCCAGGTGAGAAAAAATATCTTGGATTTCGATATTTATTTATCATCTGGAATTTGATTTTAGGGTTTAATCGTGTTGTGGAATCGAACAATTGAGATTTTGAAATGTTCTTAGTATTTAGGGTTTTAGACAAAGTGAAGAGTTTATACACATAATTGAAAATGTTCGTTACTGCAATTTTTGGGTTTGATTCAAAATTGGATTTTTTTGCAGGTGAAAACGAAAATAGAACTGTGTTAGATGCATTCTTTTTGGGTAAAGCATTAGCTGAGGTTATCAACGAGCGTATAGAGTCCACTGTTGGAGAAGTTTTGAGTACCATTGGAAAAATTCAAGCTGAGCAACAGAAACAACTTCAAGAGATTCAGGTACTTTAACTCTCTTTATCGGCTTTTTGTCTCGGCTCTTAAATCGTAGTTATGTGCTAAGAACACCTTACCGTGTTGGTTTAGAAAACCGCTTAACCATATTACCGAGCTGAGAATGTAGGTGATCTTTGTAGAACGGCGTTTAGAAAATCAATATTGATAGTTATTCCTCGTTCGATTACAGGAAGAGGTACTCGAAAGAGCTAAGAGAGCTAAGGATAGAGCAGCTCGAGAAACTATGGAGGCACAAGGACTTGTTGCTTCCAAACCGGAAACCATAAACCGAAAACCGGCTGCTGTTGTTGTTGCCTCTGTACCTACTACCTCGGCCTTTGAAACCAAGGGTATAGGTAATGAAAATCTGTCGGGTGGATCTTCGATGGATAGTGAAAGCTCGAGTTCTAGTGATGAAGACGGTTGAGAACAGCTTGGTTAATACTATGTACTTGAAACAATGAATATTAAGAATATATAAGTTTGATATAAGTTCTGTGTAGAAATAAAACAAGGAAAATGGAAATTAAATTATGGTGCGATAGAGACTTGAACTCTTGAAAAGAGGATCAGCATACTAGTGGTAAGAAAAATCTATTATTATTTCGTTTTTAAGTTATGGTTACTTCATATTACCGATTCGGTTCTTGTACTTGTTAATTTGATGATGTACTTTTAGTTTATTTAATCATAACTCTGTCCCTATTTCATAAATATAACATCAAATTTACATATATCATAAAACCATTGTGTGAGTTTAGGCTACCACAAGACCTACTTAGTTGTTCCTGCTTATCGAGAATTTGTTTTATTAGTCCAGATAATGAATCAAGTCTTTTCAAACGTGGAATATCATCTAAACACTTCATTTGGATACTCATAGAATATTCAGATTTCTATAGGTCTCAAAAATTTGTCTGACCGAAGAGAATAGTCTAAACTTCGGCCTAGGATGATTTTGGATTTATAAAAAAATAATTGTATTCCTCAATAGCGAAAAAAGTATATGCTTGGTTTTCATTGTCCAAAAGAAAATGCATAAAAGGCATATGAAGCTTGTTTCAGCTAAGATTTTTTGCCTTCGATGCCTGAAACATATGTATATGGCATATATATTATATGCATGGTTTAATTTGGACCAACATATAGAAGCATTTTTTTTAATGAGAAAATCAAATAAGGCTTTACACAAAGATAAAGCAATTAAAATGGTGAAGAAAAAAATGCAGTAAAAGAAAGCTTTATTACTTTTTGTAATGCATTGATACACATTGACCATTCTCAATTCTTAATAATTAGCTTCTCATATCTGACTTTTGATAACTTTCTTCTGCATGCCTCACATAGTCACATGGGTACGATAATGTATAGATAGAGCAAGCTTTTGTTTTATAACTTTCTACTTTACCCCTTTTGTTTTTAATTTCACTTTAGTTGCAACATACCAAAAAAAATTATTTGAAAAAAAAAAAAGCGAGATGAAGCATCACTATCAAGAACAAAGCCAAGAATCAAAAATCTTGAGAAAAAGATCGGTGGAAATTCTTTAACAAAAAAGAAAGACCGGTGGAAATTTTTATTTGATTTGGTTTGATTTTTTATTTTTTTTTGTTCAGGATTTAGTGAATCTATATCATTGTGGAATTATTATCATGAACACTTTTGGTGTGTAGTGGAGAGGGGTCCATATTCACCTTATATTTTTCATGTAGCTAAGAGCTTGTCAAGTATGACTAAAAAGGATTCATTATGATTGAATACAGAATTTTATACATAATCAGGAATTTATATAAACATTTTCAATGTTTAATTTATAAAGTAATCACATACGTGTACGAGTTTGATTTGGATGAAATGTTGACGGACAAGAAGTCAAGAAAGATAATATAATCTCTTAATAGCATGATTTTTATGAAATTATTGTAAAAGTTAATATAAGTCAAGCGAAATTTACCAATTTTAAAATTTTTATCAAGCAAATCTTTACCGATTAGACAGAGGAGATCATATTGTTCATGGTTTAGTTTATCTTTTTTTTCGTCCAATACACCTTTTGTCTCCTTGTTGCTGTCTTTCTACTTCTTTTTTTTTTTAAATCTCATTATGCTTTTGGATTAATTATAGTAACACATATTTATAATATAACTATTAAAATGTTTGTCAAAAATAGTAAATTTTTGGGATAATAAGTAGTAATTCAATGTTGAACAAAAAAAAGAAGATAGTAATTCAATATTCTCTTTTAAGATGATATATATATATATATATATATATAATTTGTACTATATAATTTTAAGCAAATTGTTTTACGTTTACAATCATGAATACGACTTTATATCATATATACGAACCACATTTAATTTAATTCATTCTTGATTTCTTTTTAACAACTTTAAACTAGATCATTATGAAGAAGATTCAAAGGTCTACCTTTTTTAACTTTAGAGGAAACGGAAACATATTATGTAAACATCAAAAAGTCTAAATAAAGAAAATGAAAACAAAACATCAGAGTGGCAAGTTCCATATCTTTAGTTTCTTGTGTCGTTTAAATTGCTACAAGATTTTTTTTTTAAAACGAAATAATAATGTAATTTTAGCCTATGCTTTGATCAAGATGACGTCTAATTTACAACTAATTTCATTGTAATCACAGATATTTATATCCCATTATATGTTATATATGTCTTATCATTAAAATACGAGGCATTCGTGCTTGTAAGATAATTCCTGCCACAAAATGCGTATATAGATAAATAGGATTATATGATTTAAAATCATGGCTCTTTTAAACGAGAAAGTAATTATCAGTAATGTCTAATTTATAAGTTTAGTGTCATAAACATTGCTAATTTAAACGTAATTAAAAATAAATACAATGAACAAATTTATCCAAGTATAACGTGATTAAGATCCGAATGAAAACGGAACAGAAAGAGTACGGGATGGACAAAGTATAATTTTAGTAAACAAAATATATAAATAGATGCAAATTAAAATCTGAGGTTTTAGCATTTATATATTCCAGAATTGCATGCACCTACAAAAATGATTGTTAATATATTAATGTGAATGTGTAGAACAAAAGATTTGATAAGGAGACAAGAGGCAGGTATGGAGTTACTTTCATGTCATTCAAATATCAATCCCACCATGCTAAATGCTAATTGATATTCTCTCTTTTCAATGTCTCTATTATTTTCAGTTTCGATTATTTCCTGTATATTTATTTTTAATTCATTCGATATATTCAATTTTCAAAAAATATTCCTTTCGTTTGGCAAAAATATATAAATAAATCACGTGTTTTGTATATACATTTTTTTCTTTTTTCCTAGTGGTATTTGTGAACTACTAACTATATACACTTTTGTGTAGATTTATGATTTTTTTTTATGTAGTATTTAAATACCTAATCCAACTAGTGTTTTCCCGGTGATATGCATTTGTGGGTTCATCACCGGATGGTAAAACATCGAAAACTTATCACAAACCACTTAAATACATATAATTATCAATCCTATATTCTTTGTAGGTTAAACTCCATTATTAACTTAAGAACTTGAAATTTCCAACACTAGTTTAATTAAGAAGTGGAATTTGAATCATGGTTTATCATTGTGAATTTTTTTTTTTTATAAAAATTTCTGATTATATTAGACTTATAAGACTTACATAGAGGAGAAAGTAGAGAAGTTAATCTTTCGGTCATAAACCATGAAGGGACGAAAGAAAAAAAAATAAAAAAAGAAAGGAGAGATTACAAATTGAGAGGTTCAAGTTCCTCTAAACCACATTCCAAGGCGTTCTGTGAATCTCACATTGTCTTTTAGGGACAAACAAGAGTCTCAGATTCCTCTATCTATCTTCTTGAAGAGAATCTCGCCGGGAGTTTGTTGTTTCCGAATATGCGATCATTCCTCTGTCTCCAAAGTGAGTAAACCACTGCCTGAACCACTAACAACCGTATGTTGTTTTCTCAAGGGTTCGGGTAGGGTCTTTTAAGCCACCTAAGAAAGACTTCCTAAGTTCCAAAACCCATGAATGGAGCCCTCAACCTCTGAAATACCAATAGCCAAACATCTTGAGCATATGGACAATTGAGAAGGAGATGCACCCTTGTTTCCTTATATATCTCACATAACACACACGTATCACAATCCAAAACACCCCATATAAACATCATATCCTTTGTTGATAACTATCTAGGCAAGCAAGCCAAAGAATAAAAGCATGTTTAGGGATATAACCAGAGAACCAAACCTCCCACTCCACATCAGTATAAGGGACTGCTGTTTGATTCATTGCATGAGAGAATAAGAAGTTATCTTTGAGGGGACCAAATCCATATTTCTATATGTACTTATCTTGTAAATCCTCTTGAAGTGTAATGTTAGTGAGATAGACAAACATAGCCTCTACATTCTCACTTCTAGCTCCTCTGAATTTCCAGCCGTTTTCAGTTGCCGCATCACTGACCTTTGAGTCTAAGGAAGTCCATTGATTCTTGGTCCATCATTGCCAATGAACGAAAGAAGTTGTCCATAAGGTGTCCACTTATCAAACCAGAATGAGCAATTCTTTCCATTTCCAATAGAACAAGACATAAAATCCTGTACTAAAGGCCTAGGTTTTAAAAGTTGGATCCAAGAAGAAGAACCACTGCTTTAATCACTCAGTCTCCAAAAGAATTATCGTGAATGTTTTAAATAGTAATAAAAATTTGGCTCTTTCTCATAAATCATATAAATTAGTATAATCGACATGTATTATATGGATTTGAATTTGACTAGTAGCACAATAACAACATTAGCACAAATCACTAGAGTAGGTATTATGGTATTTCAGTTTCGTTCGAGATTCTTTATGCTAGAAAAAAATGTATAGGAAAATGAGCCAATAGCGAAATAAATGAACCAAAACATGAAAAGGAAAAGAGATGGAAAAAAATGAGCACGAACGTACCATCGTTCTCGAGTGCACGATACCAAGGAAAATCTGGGACCCATATAAACACACGTAAACGTATGGGAAAAAATCATGCACACTCTATTCCAAATCGAATATTATAATTATAATTTTGATTTGTTTTTCTTTGGATTCCAAAACAAATTGAAATTAAAGGTATCACTAGATTTCTTTTTTTGATAAAGGATATCACTAGATTTCAGCTGCTTCATCCATACACTAAATCAACCACCTAATATTATTTATTTTCCACATCATAATTAAGTTCCTTTAATTTTCTAGACGTTTATACACACACACACACACACACCAATGGGTATGTATGTGATATCGCGATTAAGATCCGAATAGAAACGGGACGGGAAGGTACGGAACGGACGAACTGAAATGGTATAAATTCTATATTGTTGTAAACCATGTAAATTAAAATGGCCATTGTTTGGACACGGTCATAAGAGAATATGATTCCTTTTTCTTTTAAGTATTCTCCATTAAAAAATCTAGCTAATTATTCGTTTTGTCGTAGCAATTGATATTCCCATCACATGAATATATATATATATATCTACATAAAGAAAGCACCACCATTCTATTGATTCTTGAACGTCTATAAATATCTTTGGTAGTTTAATTCCTATATCACCAAAAACTTAACATAGTACTTGATATAATGATATGCTTTCAATTAAAAACTTTCAAAACCATTCCCTTAATGAGATAATAATGAATAACTAAAGCAAAAACCAATGACAATTGGATTGGGTAATCATAATTGCATTTTGCGTATGTAATTTTTTTACTCTTTGTCCTTTGACTATTGTTTATATTTTAAGTCATTTGACTATTGTTTATAGTATACACGCAAGGTATATATAATTGCTAAAACGTCGAGTTAGAGCATCAACAATGGTAACCCTCTTGGGTCTTATTAGTGTGTCTTAACATTAAAATACAGTTAAGAAGAACAAAAGGCCTTGGACACGTAATGGATCTTGAAGTACTATTTCTGCATCCCCCTGACCAAACCCACCCACATTAGGATTACTTGTTAATGGTTGATTGAGTTTAATGGATTCGCCCTCTGAAACAAGAAGTTCTAGGCCTCGAGGGATAATATCAATCACTTGGCGTTCATTCGATGGATCCAATATGGTTATTTCGTATCCCCCCTTTTCTTTTCGTACAATTTTGCTTATTATCCCTCCTTCCGCAGCATTATAAACTGTATTGTTACTTTTGCTACCATCAGGATAAATCTGACCCCTTCCCCTGTTTCCGCCTACGTATATAGGATATTTTAAGAAGTGAACATCTTTATTAGTAGCAGGGTCTGGGGCAAGAATAAGAAAGGTTATTTCAATCTATTTTTGACCAGGAACAGGACCTATTACAAGAATATTTTTTTATTGGGGCGATAATTGTGAAAAGATAGATTTCCTATCTTTTCTTTCATCTCGGGTGAAATACGATCCGGGGGAGGGCTAATTCAAACCCCTCTGGTAAAATAAGAATAGCTCCCACATTCAAAGCTCCTTTTTTACCATTAGCTAGAACTTGTTTTAGTTGCATATCATAAGGAATTTTAACAACTGCTTCAAATACAGTATCAGGAAGTACAGCTTGTGGAACCTCAATATCCACGAGCTTACTAGCTAAATGGCAATTGGCACATACAATACGCCTAGTCGCCTCTCGTGGATTTTCATAATTCTGCTGGGCAAAAATCGGATATGCAATTGAAATGGATGCCCGAGTTATTATATATGATGAGTGAGACAGATATGGAGCGAGTAATCTCTTCCCTTATCCAAGAAAAGGTATTTCTAGTTTGCATGGTCCAATCATTTATCCCGAAAATTTCTACAATAAAGTTAGGTAGGTCAATAATATACGTCCCTAGCCACAATTCTGCTATTTACATTTACTGACAAAATAAAAAAATTTTGTTGAAATATACAAGGAATCCCTCATGGGTAAAAATAGTAAAGTAAATACGACTTTGATTTGGTTATGATGTATAATATAAGGTAAGAAAAATTCTAATTGGATCAGTTAATCGTTTTTAGTCATTTATTGCATGATAAATTACTACAAGTGATGGAGATACACGATTTAAATAACGAAAGATCCAATATTTAAAAATTGTATCAAGAATGACTGGAAAGGTAGAAACTAGACCAGATAAAATTTGTTCATAATGAGCAAACCCAAAATCTTTGTAAATATAACCAATCATTAGTTCCCAACCGTAAGGCGAATGGAATCCGATACATAAATCAGTTAATAAAAGAATCGAAAAAGCTTAAATTGTATCACTTAAATTATATAGGAATTCTTGAACCCAAGAATTCAGAATAAAAAGCTTCTCCTTACCCCAAAAGGAATAACCACTTAGAATAACGAAAGATATTAGATTTGTCGAGAAGTGCAAGATTGTATGGATATGATACTCATTGTGTATCTTGATTAATTGGATCGTTTCTTTGTGGATTTCTAGACGAAATTGTTGTAAATCGGTTTCTGGGTATTCCTTTATCATTTCATCCAGCTGGAATAGGTCTTCGAATTGTATGAATTTTTCTAGAACACTTTTTTCTTTAATATCATTCAAAAAAGTTTCGCATTGTCTAGTATTCCACCAATTATTAATCCAAATTTTCAAACTTTTATTACAGCATAGAGAGATCACCCAGGGAAAAAAGACTATAGATGTAAAATAAAAAAAAGAATGAATGCTTTCTTTTTTGTCATTTTGAATCTGTGAATTGTTAATGAACCTACTGCATTTGTTTATTCTATTAGATCTAATATTTCAATCGAGCATGAGTTTCTATTCGAATTCGAATAGAGTGTATTGAGCCGATTAATCCATTTTCTCTTTTTCTTTTGATTAAATACTTAGTCTTTGCTTTGAATATAGAAAAAATTGGATTTCCGGGATGTTATTCCCCCTTTTTCGATCAATACTAAAAGATAAAAGAACTTTTTCAAAATTTTTAAAAAAAAAAATATTATTCGAATTTTGAGACGAAGAAACTTCCTTTCTTTTCTATCAAATATATAAAAAAAAATGAGCATAAAAGAATGGATGAATGTTCAATTGAAAAAAAAAAGAAAGAAATTCTTTAGTTTTTTCTTCTTGCTACCAAAGCATTTAGTATGTTAAAAAGAACTCATTTCAAAATACTTCAATTGGTACACGCAAGAAGTAAGCCAATTCAACAGCTTTTCACTCAATTTCTCGTGTAGTAAAATTCTCATCAGTACGAATTAAAGGAATATCCCCTTGACCTCTAATTTCCATATAAAGGACACGTCGAGCAGAAACACCCTCTTTAACTTCTATTATGATGGACTGAATATCTTTCATAAGGAATCGTAAAAAGATGCGACGACTTTTTCCAGGAAATCCCCAATGAAAAATACGCACTATTCCTTCTTTTCGGTCGAAAAGATCATAACCACTACCCACATTCCACAAAAATAGTGCACCACAAATAGCAACTAATAAAGAGACCTGCGATCCCATAGAAAGACATCACAATCCCTTGGGGGAAAAAATGATTTGCTGAGACGAAAATAACGATATAAAATTTCTACCAAGATAACTTGAAGTTCCAACCAATAAGAATCCTAATGAACCTAAAAATAGGATAAAGGCTCAACAGAAATTACTTGTTTTTCGAGACCCCGTTATAAATTCTATCCATATAGATTCTGATCGCCAACTCATATATATTAGATCCAGTTATACAATTTTTTGGAATTGAGAAAATATGACTTTCCTTTTTTTGTTTTCAAAGTAACTCTCATCAACTATTTTGTTGTGAACCTTTACCTTAGGAGTAATTAATAGAATTGTTACTATCTAAAATAATCACATCTCCTTCCTTTATATGATCCCCTATAACTATGATACAAATAAATAGACTTGAATTTCGTACATCGACCTGATGATGATACATTTTTCCAAAGAGCACAAAGTTATTTACCCATATAATACGTTTACACATGCATAAGAGGTTTTTTTAGTTATGTTTGTAGGAATCTACGTGTTATACAATATTCTACCAAAAGGGTCTTATCGAATTGAAGTTTTTAAAATAAAAAAAGGAGTAATACGATTAGGTCTCATCCGTTCTAAAAAATCTTATTTTTTTGAATATGAAGAAATAAAGAAGCCGTTGCAAGTGCCGGAAAGACTAGGCCTACTAAAGGCACAAAAATGGAGGGTAAGTTATTGAAAGTTGTCATAAAAAGGGTACCTCAATTTAATATTTGTACCTGTTATTGTTATATTCTGAATTCTAAAGATATCTTAGAATATCTGGTATTTTGATTATTTCTATTATATATAATATATAATTATACTAAGTATTTTTAGTATCTTTAAGTAAATATATATCAAATACTAATATAGAACCTAATAGAAATATATAGAATATAATAGAACCTAATAGAAATAGAATACAAAATAGGTACAAGAAACGCCAAACTAAATCAATGGACTTATTAATCTTTCAAAAAAAAATAAAAATAGATGTATCATAATCCCCTTGTTAGATTTCTTATTCTTTTTGTTCTTTTTGGCTTCTATTCTACTGCTATTCAATAGTCATTAGAAAATTTTATTCCATTACAAATTTCTACAAAATTGATTGGAATCTGATCAAACAACAGGGAATTTTCGGGAAATGCAAAAAGATGGAAGGTTCTCTATAGATCTGTATATATCTCTATTTGAAATTTGAATTTGTATTTGAATTATCTATACATATGTAAGCAAGAGCAGAAAATGCATTTTTCAGGGCTTTCGTTTAATTCTGATAAACTAACTGTTCTATTTGATTTCAGTTTTGTTCAAAGGAAAAAAAGCATGGAACTGAAATAACTCACTCACAACACCTTTTAAAGGATTACGTGGTACAATTGCATCCAACAAGCCCTTACGCAATAAAGATTCAGCCGCTTGTGAACCTTCAGGCACAACTTTTTTCAATGTTTGTTCAATTACTCTTTTACCCGCAAATGCAATATAGGCATAGGGTTCGACAATAATAATATCCCCCAACATACCAAAACTAGCTGTCACCCCACCGGTAGTAGGAGATGTAAGAATTGATATATAGAATAACTTTTTACTTAATTGATAATCACATAAAACCGAAGAAATTTTAGCCATTTGCATTAAACTTAAACTTCCTTCTTGCATTCGTGCTCCTCCAGAAGAACATGCTAAAATAAGAGGGAAACATTGATTGGTAGCATACTCGATCAAACGAGTTATTTTTTCGCCTACTACGGATCCCATACTACCCCCCATAAACTGAAAATCCATAACCCCAAGGGCTACCGGAATACCGTTTAGGTGACCTGTACCTGTTTGAACAGCGTCAGTCAATCCTGTCTTTTTTTGAGCAAAGTCAATACGATTTTTATACGGTTCCTCCCTCAAATGAAATTTAATGGGATCCGCAGAGACCATGTCTTCATCCATAGGATTCCAAGTACCCGGATCAATCAAAAGCTCGATTCTCTCTGAACTAGTCATTTTCAAATAATGTCCACATTCTTCACAAACATTCATTTCAACTTTCTTATACATTAATCCATAACAATTGTCGCATTGAATCCACAATTGATTGTAGTTTTTAGTTATATCGAAATCCTTAGAATTCATTAAATTAGTACGATTCCTATTAGTTCTTATCTTGTAATTTTTGCTTTCACGAATCTTTCCACTTTCACTACAAATGAAATTATAAATGTAACTTTCATTGGAATTATTACTATCGCTTAAAAAGTGACTATCAATATAGATGTGAGAACGAAAATAAGAGTCAATACAACTATTAATGTGATTATTACAATTAGATTTAGTATTCTTAACGTAAGGATCATAGTGCAGATCGTTGTCACTTTTAGATCTATTATTCAGATAACTAGAACTACAATAACTATAAAAAAAAAATTCTAGGTCACTCAAATCATTGTTAATCTCAAATTTTTTCTTTTTTATATCAAAATATATAGAATAACTATTCTTATTACTATCCCTAACAAAAAAGGTGTCATTCGATATAAAATTCCGAATGTCCTTAGAGCTAACTAAAAGTGTCTAATATATGATCTTTTTTCATCTATTAGATCCAGTGACGTGGCTTCTGGAAAACAAAACACGGGGAAAAAAAAATTCTTCGCGCACAATTCTTTCTCTTCCTCTCTCTCTTTGTTTTCTCCGAAGGTGAAGATACGATTGATCGGAATTGTTTGGAGACGAGTGAGAGAGTTGGGTAATATGATCTCGAGATAAGCAATTGAAGAGGAGATCGTAAAAGGAAGTGATGAGACGAGATCGGTTTTGTTTTTGGAGATGGGTTTTTATTCTTTTTTCTCTTCGCGGTGGATCGGGAAGTCGTCTGTGTCTCTTGGCGATATCACCGGCCAATATTCCAGGGTAATTGATTTATCTTCTCTGGGTTTGTTCAATTTTGGTTATAGATGCTCTATTTGCATCTTCTTCTGTGATAAATAAAGTCTAATTGAAATTTACGGTTTTGTATGTTGGGTTTGGGGTTTTTTGGAATTGAAAGGAAAAATGGTTAGATTGCTGCTTGAATGATCTCATTGACTGTTATAGTTGAAGAAGTAGATTGATGCTTGATTGATCCCGTTCACAAACTCTGGGTCTGAAACTCATTTGATGATATGTGATTGTTTGGTTTTGGGGAAATAATATTTGCTATGATTAATGGTAGCTATGAACGTGTGGAATCAAGGTAGAACAATAATAGTACATGGTACTTGATTCGTCTTAAGTATGAAACTAGTCTTAAGTTTCTATTGATGTTGTCTTGTGCCTCTGAAAATAAATTTGTTGATGGTGTCTTGTGCTTTTGAAAAGAAGCAACAATTCGTTCATGTTGTTGCATTAAGATCAGTTCATGTTTTCTTTTTCTTTGTTTCGACTTGAGTACTTGCATCTTAATGTCAAATCTTTTTAAGTTCAGGGTGCACATTCGGGTGCGAGGCAGGTGGATGTGACGATGAATGGAATTGGGGAAAGAGATGGAAACACTTCGGTAGAAGAGGTTAGATTTTGAATTGTATGAAACTTCCTCAAGTTGTTTGATTATTACTTGAATGTATTCTTGGAACTGTATAGGTTGTGATGGCGCAAGAGTATAAAGTTTTGCAATCTCAAGCTGAAACTTGTTTCCCAAACCATTTCTTGTTCTACAAACCAAATTTCTTTTACAAACCAAACCAAATCTAAATTTCTTGGTTTGGAAAATTATGTTTAATTTTTTTTGTCATCTATCTTTCAAATTTTGTTAAACTTTTTTATGTTTTAAATGTTTTTATGTTTAATAAATTGTTTTATAAAATAAAATAAATTATTAATATTTTTTTTAGATACCCAAGTTTTGGTGTCTCCATTGGAAGGGTCCATAATCGAAAGTGTCATAAAACACAAAACTGAATTAAATAATACTTTAAACACCTACTAATTAGACTCAAAGGGATCACCAATGAATATGCTCTAAAGTCAACAAAATATTTTATTGGGGAAGCATCAAACGGAGCAAAAGTCTTTATATATAAATCAAAAGGAGAAAAGTTTGAAACCTTCTTTTTTCTACCTCTACTAATAAGTTTTCTTATTTGCCTCACCTTTCAAGATTCTTTGGTAAAGCGAATTGACCATTACTGCTTTGTTCTTTTCCTCAATATTTTTCATCTTCTTCAGTGGCAGGCCTACCATAAATTAGAAGCATTCAGAGGGGCAAAACCGTAATATAACGAAACAAAAACCTGAACTAAGAGTGCTCTTATTCAAACCCTAGTTTGTCATATGTAATATGTCCATACTCTCCAAAGATGCTCGAAGAAAAGGGCTCTTTAGTAATTTAACTCCTCAGTGACATATCTGCCACACTTTTTTTCTGTGAGCAGGTGTCCCATTTTTTTGTCAAAGGCTGAAACAATCTTTGATGCAATGTTCTCCAACAACATCTTTATCATGTCATAATTAGATTAAAGAGTGTGCGTTGAAATTTGAGTCTCTCTTTCTCTCTCTTATAATTACCTCATCAAACTATTCCTTCATTTTCTTATTTCTTACTAGATTTCTCTTTTGCTCTTTTATTTCATAGAGCTCTGGTTCATGGATATTGAGCCCTATTTGGGGTTTTGGGGGGTGTTTTTATCTTTTCCTTCTTGTTATAAATTGCATGGCAACTTCAATTGATCAAACCAGCACCAAGTCATTGCATCTCAATAAAGTCATCATTTTCATCATCACACTCATCTTCTTAGCTTTCCTTTTGGTTACCATTAGCCCTACCAGCCCCATGTCTTATAATCTCCATGAGTCCTTAGCTATGAACACTATCGCTCATTCCAAGAGGTTCCTTTTAGAACCTTCCACTCCATCTTCATCATCCACTATGAATTTCCATCCAAAAGCTCAGACGCGACGCAGCCGTGTGAGGAGTAGGAGAGAGTTTGGAGCTGAAGCTCATGAGGTTCCAAGTGGTCCAAACCCTATCTCCAACTAGGTGAGCATTCGGTTTTTTTTTTTGGGTAATTTAGTTTAATATTTGGGAATGAGTTTGAGAGATGAGTTATTAATATATAGATCATTAGGAAAGTTTGTGATGGATGGAGAGAATAATTATCATGCATTTTTTTGTTTTTAATATTTTGTTTTTTAATATCCCTTCTTTGATTTCATCTTTCTTATCTCCATCTTTTGAGTTTTGAAGTTAGCATTGTATAGAAAAGGAGCGATGAGTATTATTCACATGTGTATGTGTCCATCTATATATTTCCCTCACATTTATGTATTATTTCTTTCAAGTGCTTATCTTTATATAATATCTGTAAATGGGAACATATGCATGATAATATGCCAAAAATTGGCTGCTTTGTAAATTTAGATTATAATCGTAAAGTTTATTCTATCAGATCATTATAATTGATTACTGTAAAAAGATATATATAATTATACGAAATTAGAAAACCATATTAGGCCGACCAAAAATAAAAAGGACTAAATTTTTATTGTCTTGATGAAATCATTATTATTTTGTTTTTGTTTTTGAATGAAGTACTGCTGCATTTTCGCTGTGAAACTTTTCACGAATAGTTGCTTATCAGCTTTTTCTTTCACTTGGAATTCCTTGGTTGGACTATGAGATTCTTGAGGAAAGAAGAAATTAGTTGACAGGAAGCTTCTTACTTTCAGTTTCTGTCTTCTTAAAACAAGAGTGTTCAAGAGGAAACCAAGAAATAAATATAATTTAGTAATAATAATGGTTGTATAATTTCTTTCTTGTTAACTGATAGGACATCAATCATTCACTTTACTGTGCCCACCTTCCCTTCTCTTTCTGCTATATCAATTGCAATCATGTTGCAATCATGCTTCAAATTTTCTCTTCTCTTTCTACTATATCAATTGCAATCTTGTTGCAATCATGCTTCAAATTTTCAAAACCTAATATTTTGCATGCCATCTTAGATGCGATGTTGTCTTCTCTTATTGGCACCATACTTTAATTGATCAAGAAGATAAAAATCTAGTTTTCCAGATTATTTTTTCCCTAGTCTTGATTGAAACAATCTTATCCATAGAATCTGCATTGCACAATTCTCTAAAAATAAACTCTTTTCGAAAATCAGACTGTTGTTCTCAAATATATATACAAATTTTGTTAAACAACAATCCCAAATTTTATTTTCGAAGCATTACTTCGTTTCTCTATTATATTATTCACTTGAGATTGAATATTCATGCAAATTATACCCAGTATTTAAATTTATCATCAATGAAAAAATTACAATTAAGAAAATGTAAAGTATAGTATATGAGTCTATAAGAAAAACACAAAAGACCCAAGAAACAAAGATTTAACGTTGAATCAACGAAAAAAAATACCATTAATTAAAGAAAGATACGAAATGTTTTTGTGGGTAATTATTTATTAGCCTTGCCTTCACACCTCTTTAATTTGTTTTACCTTTTTCATGGAAAAATGAAAGTTGGAATCCTCGCTGTAGATTCGTTATTTACATACTAGTTGTTCTTTTCTTCGTTTTCATAAATATTTATTTAATTATTTTTGGGGAGAAGATCATTAAAACCCCAAATTGATTCTCACTCCCAAACAATCCTCAAGTTTGAATTGACTGAGCCGTTTTAACCTCAAAAAGGTCAACGTCAACGTCTTTGTTGAGAAGAGAACGTTAAATCTACTTTTTCTATTTTGATTTTATATGAAAAACTCAAATTGAAAAACAGTCTCGATTGCAAAGTTTGTTATAAGACGAGGAGAGAAAAGATTCTTCTCTTGTAGTTCAATCTCGGGGACGCTGCTTTGATGGCTGGCGCAACCATTGAGACCCTGACTAAGCCGACGAGTGACATTATAACACATTGTTTTCCTTGTATTCTTGTTATACCAATAGAAAATTATCTACTAAATCGTTTCATTGATTTCCATTTCGCATTTGCACATTGATATTTCATATAAAATCAGTATATTAAATCAAAAATAAAAATCAGTATAGACAAAAGTAGACTTAACGGTTTTCTCTCACTTTAACGTCAATGCTGACGTTGAATCCTTTTACATTTTTGCTTTTGTTTCTAGTAGTGTAGTAATGCAGATAATACAACGAAGATATTTGACGTAGATAAGCAACATAACCAAACAACCACAACGTTAACATTATAAATACTTAGCCAGAGCTTCTAAACAACCATATAAGATTTTTATATCTCTTGGACTAGACTCGTTTTACTACAGGTTAGTGTTTAGTATTTGGATTAGAAATTTATATGGGTTTATATTCTTTAATTATTTTTTTAATTATACAGCTTTGTAAAGCTGTATTGTAATTGGATTTGAAATTTACGACAGGTTAGTGTTTATTATATGTATAAGAAAGTTATATTCTTTAATTTGTTAATTATACAGATTTATAAAATTGTAGTTAGAAAACACCGACATTTTAGAATATATAAAAGTGAAAAAACACTACAAGAAAACAAGTGGTTTTGCGACGGAAATAAATCCTCGTAAATTTGCGTCCTAGTTGCGACAGTTTTGCGACTAACAATCTTAATAACTCGCAAAACCATCGCAAATTTGCGTCGGAACTTGGCGACGCAAAATAGTCGCAAATTTGCGACAATTTTGCGTCGACTTGTACGTTTGGACGCAAAACCGTCGCAAAATTTGCGATGAGTTTGCGTCAATGTATACTTTGTGACGGTTTTGCGTAGATTTGTACATATAGCCGCAAAACCGTCGCAACAAGTGCGTCCAATTTGCAACGATTTAAGAGTTACGGGGGCTTTGCGACGAAAGTAGGTTGAACACTTTTTAATTGATTCTTACTTGTTTATGAGTGTAATAATTTTAGCCGCAAATGACTCGCAAAAGTGTTGGAAAATCGTCGCAAATTAGTCGCAAACTGAAATGAAATTCTATAAAAACCACGAATGTATGATCATTAACGAACACAACAAAGAAAACAGAAATTTTTTTTTTCTTAATCATCAATTAGTATGTCTTATCATGAAATATACACAATTCGAGGATGGATGTACAATCGTCGTGATCCAGAAACCGGCGAAGTGACAAGAGAATTTAGAGAAGGGGTTGACCAGTTTTTGAACCAGGCGGTAAACAACCAAAGGCCACATGCTAGAATCACCTATACCGGTAACGTAAAGATTTTTTGTCCTTGCGTGAAATGCAAAAACTTGACACCACATGATACTCAAACTGTTTGGAAACATTTATTTACAAAGGGGTTTTTACCTAACTACTATGTTTGGTTTTCGCATGGGGAGGATTTTGTTGTCAATGTTCCGAGTAGTTAAAGTACGAGTTATCGTGGGAATATAGAAGGTGGTAGTAATTATGAGGATAATAATTATCAGTATGGTCATGATAATTTTAATGAGTCTTCGTATGGAATTATTATAACATCAATCTATCAACCGTAAAAGAAAATAGGAGCTACACCGACAAGTTTGAGCCATTTGTTTTAGCTTCCCAAGCAGAGCAAGTAGTCTTCATTCCTTACCCACGCACTCGTGCACGACGGGATCAAGATTGGCTATCTGTGATAAAAGTTAACCCAAGGGGTCAAATTGTCGGTGGCTTAGCAGCTGATGCTGATGATCAACCCCCAGTGCAACCTGCCAGAACTGAAGAAGTTTCAATCCCAACAGAGGTAAACACTGATTTGACAAGAATTGACCCGCTCCACAGTGGTCTTGATGTGATATTCGAGGATTCGGATGGAAACGAAGATCACTACAAGAAAACAAGCTGTTTTCCGACAGAATTTCCGGCCGTCAGAATTCCCGTCGGACAATTCCGTCGGAATTCCGACGGTTTTCCGACAAAAAATCATTCCGTCAGTACTCCGTCGGTTTATTTTGACGAAATTCTGACGACCAGGATTACCGTCCGTATGCCGTCAGAAATCCATCAATATTTACCGACGGATTACCGACGACGGTAAGCTGTCGTAACTTTTTGTCCACATTCCGACGGACAACAGACAAAAATCAGATTTTTTTGTTTGACAGACGGAATTCCGACGGAATTGTGACGGGGTCCGATGTCGGCAAACTTTGGGTGGTTAACATATCGTCTGGGTTCGCCGATGGGATTGAAGTGTTGTTATGTCGGAGGTTTTGACGGTTTTCCGATGGATTTCTGATGAATTTTCATTCTACATAAGTTTTCACATTTCTTCTGACGTTCATAACAACATTTGAAAAACAAAATTTTTTTTTAGAGATGAGTTCTTCATATTTTCGGTCATGGATGGACGAGCCAATGATGGAAGAGGGGTCGAACTTTTTAACGACCGAATACGCTCAAGGTATTTGCGAGTTCATACAGTTACCTAGAAATCACACATTTGCATACGTATATCCTCAGAAACTGCGACGAAATTTTGGAGTACGAAAGTTATATCAGTTATTTTACGAAATTTATGGAATTATTTGCCTTCATCTACTAACGACTGTTATATTACAGGATCTACATGTCTCTCGCACATGATTACCATTCTGATAAGACAGATGCCAAACTTGTTGTCTTGAAAGCTGAAGAATTTCCGGGGTGGTTGAAATGTTATGTAAGTTTAATATAATTACTTACTCTTACTTTTCCATGTTTTCACTTTCATATGTTATTGATATCTTACTTATATCATTTTTTAGGTTTCCGAAAGTTTAGCAAGTGGTCAATCACTCCCGACATGGTTAGTGGAGTTTGTTCACGGTTTACGCAGCACCGCGACTTCATATCCCAAATTTTGCACTAGGGGATATTCGTTCAGGATCCGTAAGGAAGAACATAAAAGGTCAACTTTGGACTATGGTATTTCAGCGCAGTCAGGTGATACCATGTACTATGGGATTTTAAACGAAATCTTGGAAATTCACTACCCAGGAATGTTGGACTTGAGGTGCATTGTGTTTATGTGCGATTGGTATGATCCATCCAATGGTCGAGGGGTTCGAGTTGACCCTTTTGGTGTTATTTCGATAAATTCAAGCCGGAAACTACAGTATTACGATCTATTTATCCTTGCGTCTCAAGCAGACCAGGTATCAATACAATAATATCTTTTCCTACGTACTCATACTTAAGGTTTGTTGTTCATGTATATTAACAATATCCACTATTTATTAATAGGTTTGCTACATTCCATATCCTCGAGTTGCCTATCGTACAGATCCTTGGATCACAGTAACTCCAATTAACCCGAGAGGAAAAATATATGGAGTTCCAGAACATGATGCTCTACAACCATCGAGAAGTATACCAATGTCACATGTGGGGGAGATGGATAACATTGACCTTGTCGTTGATGTCACCCATATCGGGGATGATCTAGTGCATTCGGATGATGAGGAAACACGTGATGAATTTGACGATGATTCAGACTCCATCCCTAGTGAAAGTGGATGAGGATATTCAGATTAATAATTTAGGAATAAATGTGTGGTTATGAATGTTGTACTCTCACATCTATGGGTTCCCTGTAATATAGTGTACTACATATATAGTAGACAAAAATTTACAATATTTTGCCATTGCTCATTAACAAATCTGATTGTGGAAGATAATCTCAGTATTACGACGGACAAATAAGAAAACAATAAAATTGCACACCACCCCGGATTCGATCTCGGGTTTGATATAGTTTTAAAGGAAGCATAACCATATAATCAATTCCGGTTACTAATTAACAATATATTTTGATTATGCAACACCAATAAAACATTACATTTAATGAAACTTAAAATTTAAAACAACTTAATACACAGGTAGATTAAAGACTTGAAAATATTAAACACACAACGGTTATGGTACAAACACATAAATAGACAATATTAATTTAAAAAACTTATGTCTGTATCCACTCCAAACTTATCATTGGTTAGAACCATTTTAAAATTTTCTTTCCCTTTTTATTCTTTGATGGAGAATCTAAAAATCCATCGCATAATTCACTTTTGATTGCATCAACATCAATATTTATGTTTGGCGTTTCTGGGCTTTGGGCGAATTGAAAATCATAGTACTGATCCTTACATTCTGTTGAAGTACTTCCACCGTAAGTATATGACTGTTCAGTGAATTGATATGGTTGGCCGGCATTGACAACCCGCTTCTGGTCAGGACATTCTGGCTGGTTATCGTATTTGTGATTAAGAAAACCGAATCCATCTGCATTTTTTGGAGTGCATGAATCATCTGCCCACGAGTATGTGGGTATATCTTTAGTGTGTTTGTCGCACTGAGATTCCGATTCCCACGACAATTTTGGAATATGGTGGTTGTTTGGCAAGCACTGGCTGTCCGGCACTATTGTTGATGTGGAATCTTCCTGATGGATTGGTGAGCAGGTATCAAATTCCCACGAGTAAGTGAGAATCTTTTGACTGAATTCGTCGCAATGAGATTCAATTTCCCACGAGAATTTTGGAATATCCAAAAAATTTACAATGGTTTTTGATATAGATTCTTCGTTAGGAGAGGTAGAAGACATTTTTTGTATTAGTGAGAGGGGTAGAAGATATCCACTCCGTCATCAGTGTATTTATAGTAGAGGTTATATGTCTAAACCCTCGGTATCCCGTCGGTTTTACTGATGGAATATCGACGGAATTCAGACTATGTTGGGGTCAATTTTCACCCGCTCAACATTTATCATTCAAAGTAAGGCAACTGAAGAAATAACCTTCCAGAATCTCGATGAACATTGCGAAATAGTTCCTAGATCTTTACGCAAAGCAAAGCCCGTAACTATGGAAGCTGTCTGGGAAAAATAGAGGACCGTCCAAGGCTTGACGAGTGGAGACGTGTTCTGCTGCACGGGGCCGACCATGGCCTCGCCGAAGGAAGGCCGACCACGACCTCGGCTAAGAGGCCGACCACGGCCTCGGCTAAGAGGCCGACCACGTCCTCGCCAAACCAAGGCCGACCACGTCCTCGCCAAGTCAAGGCCGACCACGTCCTTGCCTAGCCAAAGCCGACCATGGCTTCAGCCCAAGGGCCGAGCACGTCCTCTCCCCAATTGCTGATCACGTCTTCGGCCCAACGACACCAAGGCGGCCTGATCCGGACATGAAGCCCATGTTGATGAAACCGACTTAGGCAAGGCAATTCCGCGAAGGTTTAGGAGACTTAGCCGACTTAGAGATCATATATATACTCAATGTAAAAGCCCTTGAGAAGACATTGACAATCTCATTCACAACTTTGTACTCAAACACATTCAAAGCAATAACAAAGCTCTTATTCATCTCTTGCAACCTTAGCTATCCCTAGAAGTCTCTGCTTCCTCTCAAACCCTAACAAATCTAATTCTGCTAGCTTAGGCTCCCATAATTTGGCGCCGACTAAGGGGAACTAAAGAGTTTCTGACACAAGAAAGCTAGGTTTCGCAACACCGTCAGGATGTCTGGCAACAATAGCGCGAGCAGCGAAAGATCCTCGTCTCATAGGAAAGACAAGGCAAGGGAGAACCCCGTAGAGAACACCGCGCCTCAATCCGCTAACAACCCAGCGGATCTCACGGAGATCAAGCAGATGCTTGAGACGCTGGATAAGAGAGCACAAGATCAAGAAAAGCACAACAAAGCTACTATGAGCGAGCTGCGAGCGCTCAAGAGAAAGACACGCAAGAGATCCCGTGTCCGTCCAACACACCTCAGCTTCACCACGCCTCAAGCCAATCGAAGGGATCGGCACGAGAAGCTGCCACCTCGGACCGATCGCACAGGCCCAGAAGACTTGCCTCCACCACCGCCTCATCAGGAATCTGATGAAACTTCGAGCGTGTGGTGGAAGAATCGGACGAAGATCAACCCCCTCGGAGACGAGCCCGAACCGACACAGCAGCTAGGGCTCATGGAGATCAACCTCCTCCTCGGAGACGCGCCCGAACGAACACTGCTGGCGACAGCGCCAGGGTTGACGAAGAATGAGAGCTCTCCATAGCAGAGCTGTACCAGGAGGAACAAGAGCACAAGGCTCCACGAGGCTCCCGAGACGAAGAGGTTGCTGCGCTGAAAGCCCAGTTAGATAGGGTTGTCTCTGACCTGAAAGCCACCCAACTACAGATGTACCGAAGTACGGAAAAGGCTCCTGGGATCGCCTATGTGCTCGAGAAGGCACGAAACACCCCCTTCGCTGAGGGGGTCGGGAGGGCTCAAATCTCTGACCCCGGAAAAGTCAAGCTTCCAATATATGAAGGAACCACCGACCCTGCCTTCCATCTGATGGAATTCAAAGTCGCCTTAGGAAGTGCAAACTTCACAGAAGACGAGAAGGACATCGGCTACTGCAAATTGTTCGTAGAGAGCCTCAAAGGGCCTACCCTCCAGTGGTTCTACAAGCTGGAGAAGAACTCAATCCACACCTTCCATCAACTCTCAGATATGTTTGTGCAGCATTACAACATCTTCGCGGAAAGAAAAATCTATGACGTGGAGCTGTGGACGAACAAGCAGGGTGAGAATGAAAGCATACGGTCTTTCATGACAAGATTCAAGCACACACTATCAAAGGTGGACGGTATTACCAACACGTCCGCGCTGGAATTGACTGTCAACCCACCCGCGACCATCCAAGACGCTCTCCACCGCGCTACAGACTTCGCTCAAAGCGAAGAAGAAGTCTGCGCAAAGAGGGGCGGGAAAACCAAGCACGCGGACGAACCCACCCAGTCCGCTGCGACTCCACCAACCTTTTAGAAGCTCTCGCAATGAACTACGAGGCGACTTGATCCCTGCAAAGGGTACGTAGGCAGCTTGTCTTCGGACGAGTTCAGTTTCCCCCCCTTCGTCAAAAGGGGGGGGGGGGGGGGGAGGATTACGCGTTTCACAAGCCTCATCTCCAGATGAGCTCCACCGACCTCCTCCGCCTTAAGGGGGGGAGTAGGTGTTTTCAAAGCCTTGTCTTCGGACAAGCTCAATCTCTCTAGACGATTTTATTTCCCTCCTTCATCTAAAAAGGGGGGGGGGAGTGGGGTACCCGTACACCACTCTTTGATAACATCATCACCAGAAACTTCAAACACTTGACACAAACCTCATCATGAGAACAACTATGTCCTTCACGGGCTAATCAAAGCTTCAATTAAGTAAAGTTGTTCCGCACTCATTACTGCTGACCACAGTAATGATACGAGAATACGAACACAATGACATCCAACATCGGATCCAAAGCACGCTATATAAGTATCAGTGTTTTGTATTGGGGCGGATGAACCTAACTGATCACTTAGAAACCCAACAAGCGTCGTTGGTAAAATGCAGCTGCTAATGATTTCGTTCGGCATGTACCCTGAACGAGTCATTCGGAAACCCAGGATGCACGCTGGTAAAACTTAGGGTGTACTTGTTCTCGGACAGACGTGTCTAGAGAACAACACCATTCTACAAAACCCAACAGCAACGTTGGCAGATAAAGAGCGTGAGCGCATTTGCGTTTTCTCTACTTAACAAAGCCTCATTTATGAGCAAACAAAGCCTCATTCATGAGCAAATAAAGCCTCATTTATGAGCAAACAAAGCCTCATTCATGAGCAAACGAAGCCTCATTTATGAGCAAACAAAGCCTCATTCATGAGCGAACAAAGCCTCATTCATGAGCAAACGAAGCCTCATTCATGAGCAAACAAAGCCTCATTCATGAGAGGACAAAGCCTCATTCATGAGCAAAAGGACAAAAAATTTCTTTGTACTGCAATAACGCAGTGACCTCGGCAAGCAAAGTAAGAAGTCTTCAGACCTTCAATCAAGCACGAAGTCTTAAAACCTTTGGTAAACCAAACGCTTACAGCGTTGGTAAACACGTGTTCGGCTCCCTTGCCTGCGGCAACCTCGCCACTGACATTCGGGACACGGAGTTTTAAAACCTCCATAGGAAATACGAAGTCTTAAAACCTTCGAAAACAAAAAAAAAATTTCTGCAGAAACGCAGCAGCTTCAGCAGACGAAGCAAGAAGTCTTGAAACTTTAGAGTGCTTACTGAGTCTTAAAACCTCAAGTATGAAGTCACCCTCTACTGCTGTGTGAGTGGTTATGCCAACAACGCCATAACTTCAAACGTTAACGCTGATACCCAATACATCTTTAACTTGGCACTGTTATCTCCAACACTGCCGAGCTGCGGAACTAACTGTTGGGGTCGGTTTTCACCCGCTCAACATTTAACATTCAAAGTCGGGCGAGTGAAGAAATAACCTTCCAGAATCTCGATGAACATGGCGAAATAGTTCCTAGATCTTCACGCGAAGCAAAGCCTGTAACCATGGAAGCTGTCTGGGCAAAATAGAGGACCGTCCAAGGCTTGACGAGTGGAAACGTGTTCGGCTGCACGGGGCCGACCATGGCCTCGCCGAAGGAAGGCCGACCACGGCCTCGGCTAAGAGGCCGACAACGTCCTCGCCAAGCCAAGGCCGACCACGTCCTCGCCAAGTCAAGGCCGACCACGTCCTCGCCAAGTCAAGGCCGAACACGTCCTCGCCAAGTCAAGGCCGACCACGTCTTCGCCTAGCCGAAGCCGACCATGGCTTCGGCCCAAGGGCCGAGCACGTCCTCTCCCAAATTGCTGATAACGTCTTTGGCCCAACGACACCAAGGCGACCTGATCCGGACATGAAGCCCATGTTGATGAAACCGACTTAGGCAAGGCAATTCCGCGAAGGTTTAGGAGACTTAGTCGACTTAGAGATAATATATATACTCAATGTAAAAGTCCTTGAGAAGACATTGACAATCTCATTCACAACTTTGTACTCAAACACATTCAAAGCAATAACAAAGCTCTTATTCATCTCTTGCAACCTTAGCTATCCCTAGAAGTCTCTGCTTCCTCTCGAACCCTAACAAATCTAATTGTGCTAGCTTAGGCTCCCACAGACTACACGATGTCGGCAACGTTTGATTGGTCAGATGAAATGATGGATTTCCGCCGGAACTATGTCGTCGGAATTATGTTGACGGATTTCAGACGGAATTCCGAAGGTTTGCGATGTCGCCAACATTTGAGTGGTTAATAAATCGTCTGCAGTGGCCGATGGGATTGGTGGGGTGTTATGTTGGAGTGTTATGACGGTTTTCGGACAGAAATCTTACGGATATCCGTTCTACATAAGTTTGCACATTTTCTCATTCTTCCATAAAAAAATTTGAACACAAAATCATAACACAACACATAAATATTCAATTGCGTAATGGAAAACAGAGATCTATGAAATAACTATATGCAAAACCGCGCCCCCGGTCGAAACCCTCCAAACACAACTCATGTTCCTTCAAGCCCTCCTTACGATAACTTAAATATTACTGATGCTGAATCGACAATTTCACTCCATCCAACTCAACAATCCCAGAACCAAACGCCCGTAATACTGGGACCTGGCCAAGTCGTTCGACGAGGACTGTTTCGCAAGAGGTCTCATCATGCAAAGGTGGTACGAGGTGAAAGTTCTCAGACACGCCCAACACAAGATTTTATGCGAGAGGTCATTAATGAGGCACCACAGGCCGACCAGGATTTTAGTACTCCTCGGTGGACTTCAACTATCGATTACATAATCCGTGAAGGTATATATATATATATATATATATATATATATATATATATATATATAATTACCGCATTTACTTTAACAATAATTGTTGTGTCTGGCAAATACTAAATCTATCATTCATACATGTAGGTTCTCATAACAATAGGAGCACACCTTTATGGACCCAGGTCGCAGAAATTCAATCCCCGCATTCACAATTTGTGAAAATAAAAAAGGTTTACGTTTTTGACCAATTTTATTAACATTTAGAGATACAATTTATCTGACAAGTAAATTCTATTTCATTACCAGATTGTGGCTATGCTCTCTAGTTTGACCCCTAATGACCAGGGAGATATGCTAGTAACCTTAAAAGATCCTTCAGGAAAAATCGAGGGAACCATGCACCATAACATCTTCAAGAATGACGAGTACAAACTCACGACTGGTGTAGGTGCGATGGTCATCCTAAAGAATATTACTGTTTGCCGTTTTAACAGGAACTCAAAGTACCTGAACATCACAGAGCGGAACATTGTTAAGGTAGATGTATATCATACGTTTATAAATATTGCTGGGAAGACTTACCTAAATTCATTTTTCACACAGATAATCGGTGCTAATTCGATGATTGCTGAATACCAAGCAACAGAAGTAGCTACTATGGATGAGAAGATGAATGAACTACTGGGTACGAATATGAAACAGTTCCAGACTCAGATGATGAATAAACATCCGACCCCTCCATGAATTTAATAATTTCCGACTATCCATTATACGAGTTTATCCGGATTATGTTGTTATGTGTAATATTTCCTATTTCCTATTTAATGTCATATTTTATTTGTAATGTCATATTTTTATATGTGTAATGTAATATTAAAATAATGAAAATAATATTTTGTTCATCAATGATTTTATATGTCATATTACGGGTTTCCGACTGTTTTTGTGTTAATGTAATATTCCCGCATAGAAATTAAAATATAAAATAAATAATTATGACGGATTTCTGACGGCTTTTGGGTTTTTATTGATTTTTAAACTCTCCGAATAGAAAAAATATAAAATTAATAATCCGTCAGCAATCTGTCATAATTTATGACGGATTTCTAACGGCTTTTGGGTTTTTATTGATTTTTAAACTATCCGAATAGAACAAATATAAAATTAATAATCCGTTAGAAAATTTTACAATTCACAATTCAAATGATTATTAATATTGCGGATGAATATACAAAATAAATGAAGAGAAAAACTTAAGCACTTACCACAGATGAACGATTCTTCACCCCCCTGTGACGCAAGAATCATGGTAAACTTTTGGAAAATCCCCGAAACAATCAACACAAGATTTCAACAACTGAAAATGCTTTAACATTCATCAGTTGCGCAACTCGGGTCTGAGCCTTCTAGGAAAAAAAATAAAAAACCAATCAATTCATAAAATTATTTCCAATTGAAATCTAAATTCAATGTCTCCTTTTATAACATGTAAATATCTAAAGTTTGGAGATGTTGTTAAGAGTTGTGCCAGCACAACTACTTCTAAAAACACAGTATTCTTGGCGTGTCTGCTTTTCGTAAGAGTAGTGTCGGCACGACTCCTTTGGTTTTTTATTGATTTTTTAAATCTCCGAATAGAAATTATATGAATTTAATGATCCGTCAGAAATACTGACAGATTTCTGACGGATAAGGAAATTTTTTTTTTCTTATCAGAGATTAAAAAATTAATAAAAAAACTAAAATCCGTCATAAATTATGACGGATTTCTGACGGAATATAATTTTTTTAAAATTTCGTCGACATGAGTCTCTGGAATATGGACCGGTCGGGCTGGTAATGGGACCGGTCGGTCTCAATTGCAGGAGGTAAAAGTCTTCGATCCTTTGGCGAGCAGGTGCTCCGATCGTGGCGAGTAGGTGGTCGGATAGGGAAAATTGGCTTTTTGCTCCAATTTTGTCTCGTTTGGTCCAATGAGCCCCAATGACTCCAAACCATGCTCGAGAGCCTCCTAGAACCTCAAAAGACACCAAAAAGAACTTGAAAGACTCGAAAAACAATAAAAAACAACAAGTAAAAGGGGCTAAAATCTTAATATATCAATCGGAGAAAGGAAAAATATTTTAAATTTATTATGAATCTTAAATTGAAATATTTTATATTCGGAGCAAGGAAAAATAAATAACCTTATGTCCGACGTATTCATACTTTTATTTAATTTTTTCTATCTCCAAGTAGAAATAATTGATTTTAAGAAATCCGTCAGAATTCCGTCATAAATGCTGACGGATTTCTGACGAATTATTAATTTTATAATTGTTTTAGTCGGATCGTGAAAATTTTTTTAAAAAAACAAAAATCCTTCAGAATTCCGTCATAAGTTATGACGGATTTCTGACGGAAAACCCTAATTTCCTGCCGCCTACGCACTTCGATCTCATCGAAAAAGCGGGAACTTCTGACGGAATCCCTACGGATTTTAATATTCTAAAATCACAGACTTCGTCTTCCCCGCAGACAGAACCAGAGAAATTTTTTTTTCCCCCAAATCGCCTCTGTCTTTCCGTCCGTTACGTCGCCGAATCGCCGCCGTTGTCACCATTTTTCCGACGTCCCATTCCAATTGACAAAGCCTCTTACCAAATCAACGAGACAATGTAAGTTTTTGTTGATTTTAAAAAATTATGAACGAATTTGTGCTTGAAATTTTGTGTTATTCAATTGGGAATGGGTAAATGTCGAATTAGAAGCATTGCTTAACATGATTTCGTAATTGATAATGAGATGTTTAGGAATTTAAGATTTAGGGGTTAAGAAATTTTTTATGAATTTAGGGATTTAAATTTTTTTATTAATTTAGGGATTTAGAAAATTTTATGAAATTTGAAATTATGAGAAATTAGGGATTTATGGATATAAGGATTAAGGTATTATGATAATTTTAGGAACTTTCCATTTGCAATTAATTGAATTTCAATTCTAATAAGTGTTTGTAATTTTTAAGGATTTATTGAGATTTATAATATGATTAATATACAAAATTCTATAAATTAAAAATTGTTAAAATTCTTGAGTAAAAAAAAAAAAAAAAAAACTCTTCAATTTTAAAAAATTTTAAAAACTTTTACAACCATGTAACTCTTAAATTTTAAAAAATTTAAAAATATGTAACTTTTAAAAACAGGTAACTTTAAATTTTAAAGATTGTAAACTTTAAATTTTAAAGATTTTAAAGATTCCCAAAATCTCAAAAGCCCAAACTCCATACTAAAGATTGTAAATTTTAAATTTATAATTGACATAGTAATTTTAAATACTAATTTTAAAGTTATGTAAAAATTTTGTAAATCGTAGGGATTATGGCCTATATCATGAGACTAGCGGAGCCTGTACTTCCACTAGGGGAGGTGGGACTGAGAGTCAGTCGCAGATCCCCGACACTCCTCTTACGGGTACAACTGCCTCTGCTCGTACGGCAATGAGCATCCAGGAGTTTGTGTCCCAACCCGGTCGGGAAAGGTTGACACGACTTGATCCGGATGTACTACCTAACACAACCTGGTAATGACTACTTTTAAAAATTTATAGGCTTATATTAACTTAATAAAATTGTTAACAAAATATGAAACAAAATACCGTGTAGGTTCCAATATTCGCAAAACGGTATTTCGAGTTCCATCAACTCAATGATCAATAGCATGATAAGTAAGTCGTATCCCACTTATGAGTCCATGCCGGTGGCAGACCAGGACACATGGTTTCGGCAATTTGCGGTATGTATTTATATTCTAAATTAAAAATTCATCTTTTATATTACATTCCAATTGTCAATAGTATTTCGGGTATTGTTTTGTTTTTCAGCAAGAATTTACGTGGGAGCCACAGGTGACTCTTATCGTCCGCAAAGAATTCGACGCAAAGGCGCATAGAAAGTACTCGCAGAAGATGAACGAGTGGAAGGATGGGTGGTTCCGACGTCAGAAGGTGCCTAATGTTCTTAAAAACGACGAAGCATTATGGGGTGGACTACTTGCACATTGGGAACGGGAGGACACTCAAGCGACCTCCGGGAAAAACTCGACTAACCGGAGGAGCGAGCGGAATGGGAAGGGACCGGCGACCCACAACCTCGGTGCAATGAGCAAGGCGTCACGTGTTCAGCAATTGGTAATTTTCCTAATTTTGTAAAATTTTTTAATTATCGCTAACATTTTCCATACTTGACTATGCTAACAGATTGCGAAGACCGGTGTGCGTCCTTCGCATCTTGATGTCATCAGAGATGCCCACACCAATAGAAAGACGTGTGAAATCCAAGATGCGATTGCTCGGGAAATCGTGGAGAGCGTGGAGAAGCTCGGGGAGTAGTACCTCCAATCGCAACCGAGCGTCGATGGAACTCTGCCGCCAACCGAAGATCTGTTCGAGAAGATCAACGAGTTCACGTACGAGGTTAGTAAACATGTCAATTTTAAACACATTTAAAATACTTTTTAATACTAATACGTTTTGAAATTGCTTGAATTTTTTTTTCTTAGGTAACCCCTAAGAGCAGAGGTCGTGTCTACGGCCTCTCCAAAGACAATTGCTCATCCGTTTCGTCGGTTCGCTATCACGGCGGTAGAAGTTTGGTAGCACAAAAGGCTGAGCTGACCCGGCGGGTTAGCTCTTTGGAGGAACGGTACCAGAGAGAGAAGGCGGAGGCGGAGGAACGGCTGCAGAGAGAGATGGCGGGGGTGGAGGAACGGCGCAAGAGAGAGGGAGGAGGCGGAGGAACGATATCGTGCAATGGAGGCGAAGATGAACAAGTTCTTCCGTGCTCATGTGTCGTAAATGTTTTTGGACATTTTAAATTTAATGTAATACTTTAAATTTGGTTTTAAACAATTGGAATTTAATTTAATTTGAATTTTGATTTTTAATTTAAATTTTTTCTTAATAATTCATTTATTTTCATATATTTGAATAAAAACAAATTTTTTTAAAAGAAATTGCAAATCCGTCAGAATTCCGTCGGTTTGGCCTGACGGATTCCTGACGGCACATGGATCACCGGAATCCGTCGAAACTACATCGGAATCCGGTCGGAGTACGGAATTCTGACGGTATTCCGACGGCTACATAAACGGACAGATTTTCGACGGTCTTGGAAGCCGTCGCCTTTCTTGACCGTCGGAATTCCGTCAGTATGAGTATCCGTCGGAATACCTTCGGAATTCTGTCGACGGATTCTGGTGATCCATGTGCCGTCATGAATCCGTCGGGCCAAACCGACAGAATTCTGACGGATTTGTATTTCCGACGAGATAGAACAGGCAGACCAAATCCGTCAGAAATCTGTCGGAATACCCCCTATTTCGACAGATTTCTGACGGATTTGGCTGTAGGAATATGCACTGTTTTCTTATAGTGGATGAATTTGATGAAGACGACGATGATGAAGATCATGAGGAGGAAGATGAGGAGGAAAATGAAGGGGGAGTAGGAACTTATATTTATGATAATGAAGAAGAAGATTAATAAAAGTAATTGCGATGTAATTTTTTTAAAATTAAAATATTGATATTTGCAACGGTTTTGCGAGGAAACCGTCGCAAAACAGTCGCAAAGTTTGCGACGATTTTGCAACTACTTCCTCGCAAATTTGTCGCAAACCCTTAACCCTCAATACACAACACTATACAAGAAAATTTGTATTGCTATATACTCACTCCTTAGTTTAATCTCACAAAAAGATGATTTTAAAAACAGGAAACCCAAAAATTATATGTTCAGGGTTTAGGGTTTAGATTTTGCGACGAATTTGCGAGTGAGTCGTAGCAAAACCGTCGCAACTGTGGATAGTTTGCGACGGTTTTGCGACTACTTCCTCGCAAATTCGTCGCAAACCCTTAACCCTCAATACACAACACTATACAAGAAAATTTGTATTGCTATATACTCACTCCTTATTTTAATCTCACAAAAGAAGATTTTAAAAACAGGTAACCCAAAAATTCAGAGTTCAGGGTTTAGGGTTTAGATTTTGCGACGAATTTGCGAGTGAGTCATCGCAAAACCGTCGCAACTGTGGATAGTTTGCGACGGTTTTGCGACTACTTCCTCGCAAATTCGTCGCAAACCCTTAACCCTCAATACACAACACTATACAAGAAAATTTGTATTGCTATATACTCACTCCTTATTTTAATCTCACAAAAGAAGATTTTAAAAACAGGTAACCCAAAAATTCAGAGTTCAGGGTTTAGGGTTTAGATTTTGCGACGAATTTGCGAGTGAGTCATCGCAAAACCGTCGCAACTGTGGATAGTTTGCGACTGTTTTGCGACTACTTCCTCGCAATATCGTCGCAAACCCTTAACCCTCAATACACAACACAATACAAGAAAATTTGTATTGCTATATACTCACTCCTTATTTTAATCTCACAAAAAGAAGATTTTAAAAACAGATAACCCAAAAATTCAGGGTTTAGGGTTTAGGGTTTAGGTTTTGCGACGAATTTGCGAGGGAGTCGTCGCAAAACCGCCGCAAACTATCCACCGTTGCGACAGTTTTGCGACGACTCCCTCACAAATTCGTCGTAAAACCTAAACCTTAAACCCTGAACATATAATTTTTGGGTTACCTGTTCTTAATATCCTTTATTGGTTATATTAACTAAAGAGTCAGTAGTATAAGCAATAAAAACTTTCTTATTGAAATTATTATTACATCAATCTATCAACCGTGAGAAACATAAGTATATACATCATACACTTAGACAATGAATATGATAAATCTATCATTTACACCGATTTGCTGATTTTCTTCATTTATTGTCCGTCTTTGTTCGCTATATGCACAAAGGACCCAAAAAAAGTATATTTAGCATTTTGTATTCCTAAAATTGGTCCAGAAAACTCAAAACCCTAAACAAACCCTAAACCCCGTTTTCGGCGATTTTGCGACAGAACCATTATTGCGACATTTTTGCGACGATTAGCACAATCAATGAATTAAATACAGTATTTAATTACCTGATTTGTGACGATTTGGCGATGGATGTGAATGTGAAAACAAAGTTTTGCGACGAAAGTGGCGGTGAAAACAAAGTTGTGCGACGAAATTTTGCGACGCTTTTGCGACGGATATTTTCCTATATAAACGCGAGCCCAGATTCGTGTCCTATATAAACCGTTTCCTCTCTCTACAAATTCCGATTTCAAGGTACAAAATTCCCTCTTTAATTTTAATTTATTTATAAAGTTGTTAGGATAAAATTTTTGGAATTGTTTGAATCATAGGATTTTTTAGAAAGGTTAGGATTATATTGTTGATTAGAATAATTATGATTTTGGGAATTATTATAATTGTTAGGATTAGAATATTAGACTATTCATTTTTACTATTTATTGAATGATAGAATTTAGTAGAATGGTTAGTAATATGTTATGAGCATAATTAGAATTATGAGAATTATTACAATTGTTAGGATTAGAAGTTTAAAATGTTAATTTTTACTATATTGTGTTTTAATTTGTTATAAAATTTTAACATAAATTTTTATTAATTTTTTTATAATTTCAAATAATTGTAGATGACGGGTCGTACACCAAACGAGTACACTGACTTTCTAAAGGGGGACCCTTCACATAGACCTCCACGACCGGGATTTCATGCGCCTAGAGGCGACGAGCCTTCTTCTTCTGCGATTCCCGAGACTCAACCAACTTCGGAGGCTCCTCCAGAGGACGATCGTAGAGTTCCGTCGATGGACGATATTACTTTTGCTCAGCTTCTCGTTAGTCATGCACGCCGAGTACTTCCCGAGCTACATCTTGAGCCGTCCGACAACCAATTGTGGTACTACATTTTCTTTTGAAAATATAATATTTTTATTAATTACATTTATTACCTAACATGTTTTCAATTACTGATTTTTTTTCCAGGTTCTCGCAAAACTCCGTCGCAAAGTCTATTAGGGAGATTATCGAGCGGGATTTCACTATGCTACATACGAGTTGGAAGTTTCTTCCCGAGGAGACGAAGGCCCGGTGGTACAAAACATTTGCGGTAATTATATAACTTTTTTTCTTTCATTCTTAATTTTAAAATTTATATTAACTTTGTTTTTCTTGTTTTTTTTTTAGCAAAAGTATTACTGGGACACCGCGATCAACGGCTATGTTCGGGAACATTTTGATGCAAAAGCGAAGGCTCGCCTCAACGACCAAATTGGACGGTGGAAAGACAAGTGGGAGGAAAACCCAAATCCGAAAGTGTGTATGCCATGCTGGTTTAACCCGACCATTTGGGCTGGTCTTGTCGAGTTTTGGGAGAAGTAGAGTAGCAATAAAAAATCGGCCCAGTTTTCTTCCGCTCGATTGATGCCGGTTAACGGACCAGCCGTTAAAGCATTGTGCGGGACATAGATCTTTTGAGGAGAACGCGCGACATATTGTAATTTTTTAATGTTTTTTGTTTTACGTATTACAAAAATAACATTTTGAATTATATTTTTATTTTTAGTCATTAAAAAAGGAGCTCCCGCTACGATGCCAGAGGTTTGGGACAACACGCACCGCAAGGCGGATGGATCATGGATTGATCAACGTGTCGGGAAGCTCCACGATGATGTGCTTTGCCGGGTCGAGGAACTCTCATCCCAGCCAACTCCCGATGGTCAGCCTACTCAAGTGACACCATTTGAGGTCAACCGCCTCGCCGCTGAGGTAAGAAAATATTTTAATTTTTAAATTTAATTTTTATTAGTAATTTTAATAACATTATAGTCTTAACCCTTTATTTTTATTAAAATTATTATATTACTAAAAATGTTTTCAAATTTAACCTCCTCCTTTTTTTTCCTAGATGGCTCCAAGATGGCATTTGCTGGATCTATCCGGATGAATGAACATGGACTTCCGTTTTGTCCCGTTTCCAGCTATGCTACTGATCCAACGTTGCAAAAGGAGCTCCTTCAAACGAAAAAACAACTCAAGAAAGATGCAAAGATGATCAAGATGTTGCAAGCTAGCGATACGGCCTATGATAACATGTTTGACCTGTTAGCGCAGACAAACCCCCTCTTAAATGAGTTGTTGAGGGAGAAGAGAGAAGCGGCAGCAGAGCAAGTGAGAGCGATAGAAGAGGAAGACGAAGACGAGGAACCGATCGAATCACAAATTAATTTCGATTAGATTTTATTTCGGTTTTATTTTTATGTTTTTAAACTTTTTAAAATTTTTAAAATTTTATGTAATTTTAATTATTCTCGAATGGTTTAAGTTTTTATATTTGAATATTTTAAAATTAATAATTATTTTAATTTGTATTTTTTTTAATCAGATCGATTTTCCCTCGCAATTTTGTCGTAAATAAATTACTCGCAAACCCGTCGCAAATAAACTATCGCAAAATCGTCGCAACATTTCGCCGCAAAGTTGTAGCAAATATACTGTCGCAAAACCGTCGCAAACTAAATTGTTCGCAAAATCATCGCAAATAATTGCTTCGCAACATCGATGGAAACACGTCGCAAAAAAGCGTCGAATTCAAATCGCTGCTAAAACGTCGCAAAATGTTTGCCGCAAATATGTCACTAAATTTGCTGCGAATTTGCGATGTTTTTCAAATTTACGACTGTTTTGCGACGATTTTGAGTTTGCGACGTTCCAGTCGCAACAAACTCAAAATTGTCGCAAATTTCTGTTAGCGATGATTTTGCGACCAATACTGCCGTCGCAAACGGGGGTCTTTTCTTGTAGTGAAATATATAAGAACTTCTTATTCTTTTCACTTTTATATATTCTAAAATGTTAGTATTTTCCAACTACAATTTGTCATTAGAATTAACACTTGTTAGTATATAAATATCATTGGGTTCAGCTGTTTCCAATTTTTTTAATTATATTATAAACTTTGACTACTAGTTTATCGAGAACTTGAGATAGAAGTAAATTTGTGGTTTTGATGTTTGTATATTTTCTTTCCAAAAGTCTTTGTGATTGTTTTGTCGTTGTGATATAAATGCTCTGAGATTATAAGAAAAATTTCATGATTGAAAACATTTCATTTTAATTTAAGATATTCTTTTGTAACAGATCATGGGCGGACATGAGGAGAAAACAAATGACGAAAATAATGCTTTTGCCATTCTACTCTTGGTGCTCGTGGGGGTCGTCGTTACTATTCTGTTGGCAATAGGATTACGTTTCATTTGCAACCCAAAGAATAGTGCAAAAGTATTTCCGGCGGTTGATACCGACCTTAATGTCATAGACTAATTATGTAATCGCCAAATTATATGTTTGAGCTTTAATTGTTATTATTATTATTATTGATAAATCGTGAGAGTTCTGAATCTTTGGCTAATAAGAGCATCCACAATGGAGACCCGGTGGAGAGTGTCTAAAAACTTTTTAGAATTAAATATTGGATCTTTTTTTCGGGTTTTAGACACTCAAGGATCCTAAAATTTAATATATTTAATTCTAAAAAAAATTTAGACACTCTCCACCGGGTCTCCATTGTGGATGCTCTAATCTCCTCGGTATCCGGAGATAGTTTTTGGATATTCTGATTTAAAGAATAATTCTCCGTACCAAATGAAGTTTGAACCAAGGGCACAAGAGAACCAACTCCTTTGTATAACCAATTGTCTATAAAAATGAATAAATGTTATGAATAATTGTAGGCCTGGGAAAAAAAACCAAACCAAACCGAACCCGCCGGACCGAAATCGAGCCGATTCACTGTTCATAACCGATCGGTATGATTTTTTAAAATTTCGGTTAACCGAACCGAACCCGATAGCCGATCGGTTAACCGAAGTTTTTTAATTTATTAATTTTTTTAAAATTTTTAGAACCAATTTTAACCAATTTAGACCAAAAGTAACCAAATTTAACCAATTTAGATCAAATTAACCGAAAATAACCGAAATAACGGAACCGAATTAACCAAAATTAACCGAAAATAACCAAAATTAACCGAAAACACCGAAAATTTACCAATTTACCGAAAACTTTGGTTGTATTTGGTTATATTCGGTTAACCCAAAAAAACCGATAACCGAACCGAAAAAAGTTCGGTTAGTTTCGGTGGATTTTTTTAAAAACCAAAAAACCTAAAAACCGAACCGAAACCTAACCGATTAACCGAAGTCCCAGGCCTAAATAATTGTTATGTTATGTCTATAAATATGCCAGTATGCACGTCTTGCTTTATTGAAATGATTTAAAGATTATGTCTATCTGTTCATAATTGTGGTTCAACAGATGCAAACGTATTTTTTCTATATCTTTAATTAAACAAAATAAGTTTTAAAAATAAATTTTGGTTCTTTCCAAGGCTCTTGTGCCGTAACAGGGCTATAAACTTAGGCTACGACTTCCGAGGTTTCGTCTCTCCATATATCTGGACCCGGATTCCGATTTAAAATTGACTAATTTTATACCTAATTTGTCTGAGTCAACAGAAGTTTGTATATTTTATGACTTATTAAGAAGTTGCTATTTGTTTTGGCGCAAAAAAAAAGTTGGTATTAAAATGATATTTTCCTTTTTTTTTGTAATCTCAAAACGACGTTATTTTGAGACCTAATAGCTGCAGTAAACGGTGGTTAAATTTTTTTAAACGCCGTTAAAGTTGACTAATTTTATACCTTTTTGACTTAGTTAACTCAAATTCGTATCTTATTCGACTCATTAAGAATTTAGTATTTATTTTGGCGTAAAACAAAAAATTCAATATTAAAATGACCATTTTCCCTATAAAAGATAATTAAAACTAAATGTACATCAAATAACATAATACAAACATATACTCTAGTATCAAAAGAATAATTAATTAAGTATCAAAATATGTATTAATAAGTTGGGACATTTACGAAAATGCCACTTTTGACATGCCACTTTTTAAATATGCTACTCTTGAATTATTTTCTTACCAACATGTCACTTATAAATCCGTTTAAAACCCTTATATCTCAAAAATTTTAATTTAAAAATATATTTTGATCCCTAACAAACCTTAAATCCAAAAAACTAATTTAAAATTTTGGAAAAAGTGATAGTGGCATTTTTGGAAAGTGGCATATCTTGAAATTTATCTAATAAGTTTAGTCTATAATCTATATAATATTTTTAAATTCTCACCAACTCAAGTCATGAGAAAATGACATGTATCATATATTCTTTTTTCAAAAGAACCCATTATTATGTTCTCTTTTTCTTTTACTACCAAAAAAAATGTTCTCTTTTTCTTTTAGAAACTTAACCCAATCCTATATATATTAATTGAAGAGACACTAAAAGTTAAAAATCCTAGGTGCCATTCAGAGAGAGTTTTAAGGAACATATTAATCCTAGGTGTCATTCAAAGAGGATCTTAAGGAACACATTAATTAAATCAACCAATCAAAACATTTCAATTTGGACATGGTGGAAATATCTACATATTTCAATATTTCTAATATATATGCGGCATTGATGACAAAAATATATACTTACCAAATCCATTACCATACCAAAAAACTCAAACCGATTCAATTAGTAGTATTTTGGTTAGTGATAAAGTGGGGTTTAAACAGATTTTATAGAGTTATTGAAAAACATTTATTTTTGTCAATATAAGATGTATATCACTCAATTACATTTTTTGTCTTACATTATAAGATAATGTTTCACTTTTTAGTTTCGTTATTGTAAATCAATTTCTTTTATTTTTATATTTTGTATACACTTAAAACGTAAAACATATCACATATTAAGACACTCAAGATTCAAAAATCGATCAAATAATATTTTTAGTGGACATAATTATTTATCTAATATTGTTTTGATATGCATGATGTAAAACAATATATTTTTATTATACAATAAACTGAAATTTATATTCCCACGCTTGACGTGGGTCAAAATCTAGTGTTATTGATAGTAAAAACATTTAAAACTGAAAATAAATCCCATCAATTTTGCAATCTGAACAACTTATGAAGTCCAAATTTGGTAAAGTGGATTGGATTTTTGTTCTTATTGGCATCTGTTAGATATATCTCAGCAATCTATTAGATCTAAGTTAAAAAACAAGAACAAATCTAAAAGGAGAAGTCAACATTCTGATATCTGGCAAAAATAAATTTTTAGAAAACCTGAACAAATGTCCTCTGTTCTATTAGTTTTCTCTACCTATGGCAGTTTTATGACAACAACAGCAACAAAAAACAACCTTTTCACATCTCATCATGAGGTTGTCTTTGTCGTTCATCGTAAAAACATTTCTCCTATCTTGAAACATCTAATTTTAATAACCAAAAATATGATCAACTGAGTCAATATAATATTTTTCTAGTTTTGTAGGATCCTACTTTATGAACAAGATGATCCTACAAAGCTAAGTATTTTTTGGTATAATCCTACAAAACTAATTTTTAACTTAGATTTTTGGATTTTTTAGAAATGAGTTGTTTCTTGGGACAAAACAAAAGTAGAGAAAATGAAGGATCGTTCTTGGCTGCTCCTTATGAACAACCGATAACAATATGTGAAGGCATGGCGAATAAGAAAGGATCATCGAACAATATCAACTCAAAGAGTTTCACATTTCGTGAATTAGCAACCGCGACAAACAGTTTCAGGCAAGAGTTTTTGATCGGAGAAGGAGGGTTCGGACGTGTTTTTAAAGGAAAGATAGAAAAGATAGGACAGGTAAAAAGAAAGTAAGAACAGAAAGCTGTTTTGATTAACAATGGTTTTTTTTCAAGAAATATCGAGTTTCTTATTTGTTGTTTGTTTGTGAATTTAGGTGGTGGCTGTGAAGCAACTTGATCGAAATGGATTACAAGGGAACAAAGAGTTTCTGGTAGAAATCTTGATGTTAAGTAGCCTTCATCATCCCAATCTTGCCAATCTCATCGGATATTGTCTTGATGGAGACCAAAGACTTCTTGTTTACGAGTATATGCCTCTTGGTTCCCTCGAAGATCATCTCCTTGGTATATTCTTCTCAATCCCTAAACCTGGTTAACAACATGCAATATTATGTGGGTTTGAATTTGGATGCACACGTAAGGATGACATTAGCAAAACCATTATGTTATAGTTGTGGCGCGTTGTTAAATAAAAATGACAAAGATCAAAATACCACTGAAACGGATAGTTTAATTTCACTCAAAACTATATATTTTGGTATTATGAGTTTATTATTTTTTACTATAACCTGAACTAGTTATATCATCTAAATGAACCAGATGTTGCACTGGGACAACAACCATTGGATTGGAACTCTCGGATAAGGATCGCTTTAGGAGCTGCAAAAGGGCTCGAGTATCTCCACGAAAAGGCAAATCCTCCGGTGATATATCGAGATTTTAAATCATCGAATATATTGCTCAGCCGAGATTTTGATGCAAAACTATCAGATTTCGGTTTGGCAAAACTTGGTTCAGTTGGGGACACACAAAATGCATCATCCCGGCTTATGGGAACCTACGGTTATTGTGCGCCCGAGTATCAAAAAACCGGTCAGCTAACGGTTAAATCCGATGTATATAGTTTTGGAATTGTGTTGTTGGAACTCATAACCGGTAGACGAGTTATTGATACAACGAGACCGTGTCACGAACAAAATCTGGTTACTTGGGTAACTCTCTTTAACTTCTAAATACATTTTCATCTTTATTATCAACATATCAAAATTCCACATGCATGTAAAATACAACCTATTTAAACTTAGTTGGTTTAACCTTTCAAGGTTGGTTGACATTCAGTTAACTTAACCATGTATGATTTTGGTTTAGGCACAGCCAATTTTCAGAGAACCAACAAGATTTCCGGAGCTAGCAGACCCACTTCTACGAGGCGAATTCCCGGAAAAAAGTTTGAACCAAGCAGTAGCAGTAGCGGCAATGTGTCTCCAAGAAGAACCAATAGTTCGACCTTTGATCAGCGATGTCGTCACCACCTTGAGTTTTATGAGTACACAACCCGGTTCACCTCCCGGTATAACAGTCCTTAACCAATTTCAACCTTCGTCTGGTCAGCTTCAATGTGAGTCTGGTCCAAGAGATGTGAATTCGTTAATATAAAAACTTTTGCCAAACAATTCCAAATTTATTTTAAGTTTTTCACAATTATATTTTGTTTCTATAAGATTGTATAAATTATTCACGCTGTAATACTTTTCTTTTTGACGGATACGCCATGATTATTCACGCTGTAATACGTTAAATCTACAGTTACACGACAACGATCTAATGTCTACAGCATAAATTATCTAATTGGAATACTAGAAAATTTTAGATCGTGTGTGCATGTGGTTATTAATAGAACAATATTTATGAGACTGTATAATATATGAAATATCATGACTCATTGATGATAAATTTCAAATATTTTAAAATTTACAAAAATATATTAAAAAAATCAAACTACATCCAAAGAATTTAAAAGAGATATTATAAATATATATCTAAAAGTGAAAATAAAATTTTAATCACAAATGAGAATTAGCCAAAAAAAACTACACTTGAAAATCAAGAATTTTATATTTTGGGGAACAGGTTAAATCGGTTAAGTTTGAATAGGTTGTATAATCGACTCTAAATTTAGAAATTATTGATCATATACTAGAACTCAACGTAATGATAAACCTCAAAATCAATTCAATTTACATCAAATAGTAAATGTTAACTTTGAGCCAAATTATCTCCTTGCAATTCTCCTTATTCAGCATCATTGGCCATGTATTACCAAAGGCTGTAATATTAAGGTCATCCAAAAATGTGGCGAATGCATCGATACATGGCACTCAAATGGACTCTTGGAGAATCCGTGGTGTAATAGATATTGCGAATATTTTATCAACAAAAATCAAACTTTCACAAGAAGATTCGGTTGTATGGAGTTTCTCCAAAGATGGATGGTATTCATCTCAAAGTGGTTACAAGTTCTTGGCTCTCCTACAAGATTTTCAATCGGGAGCACTTCAGGAGACTCCTCCTCTTGAAAAAGCTCTATGGTGCAAACTTTGGAAGTTAAAAACATCCCCTAAACTAAAACACTTTATGTGGAAAGCTATGTCGGGTGCACTTGCGGTTAAAGAGAGACTAGTCTCACGGGGAATTCCGGTAAACACTTCCTGCAATTCTTGCAATTTGATGGCTTCATAATCCATTTTTCATGTGTTATTTACATGTACTACAACCAAAGAAACTTGGGAGCTATCCAATATCCCACTTCCGCCTTCAGGTTTCTCCCCCAATATCCTTACTCCCAGCTTCTCGGCTTAGTTTCCCTTGGATTTTGTGGGAATTATGGAAAGCTCGTAATGCTTTAGCCTTTGAGAATACAAGGTGTGCGTGCTGGAATTTACACACACTAGAAATTGTGAAGATTCTTCGAAATTGAGCTTCTTTAGGGTTTCAAACACTTGTTTATTTAGAATTAGATTACGAATTAGGTTTCTTAGTTTGTTCTTCTTTCTCAAGATCAGAGCTGTAAACAGTGTTTTTATAAGAAATTTTCGGATCCCTCACAAGTGAGGGGGTACATGTTTATTTATAGAGAAAGTAAGTCGGTTCGGATGAACAGTAATGGGCCGTTAACGGGCCGCTATCTTCTGGATTTGACTATTGGGCCGTTTCGGCGAATACGACGTCGTTTAGGCTTATCGATTTTGCGAGGGGGGATCCGACCCCTACAGTTAGCCCCCCATTTCAACAGTTTTATAAATAAAAGTGTTGAAGTAAGGGTGTCCGAGTGAAGAACCGATTTCCGCTTAGACGGTTTACGTGTTGATGATGATGTCGAGCCCAGATGACCTGATTGCATCGAATCCAGCGAGTCGATTCTTGAAGTCGCGAAGTGACGGGATGAGCTGATCCAAAACCCGCGAGTCGCTGGTGAAAGGAAGTCGCGAGCTGATCGAGTGCGATGAGATGACGATCTTGCGAAGTCGCGAGCTGATCGAGTGAGACATTTCAGGTGAGTCGATTTCGATCTTGCGAAGTCGCGAGCTGATCGAGCTTGAAACGCGGGGCGACGAGATGACGATACAAGTATGCGAACAAGCCTCAGTAAAAACCTCGTCTGGAAAACCTGATGGGAAAAAACCAGACTAAGGGAAAAAGAGCGCGAGTCACACACTTGCTTAGGTCGTCTTTGTCGCCGAATTCTAAACTTGGTTTCGCTGGTGTATCCATTGAATCCTCTGTAACGAGGCGAAAGCAACGCCCGCCTCCAGGTTCCTTATGGTGCGATGAGGAATTTCTGGAAGACTATCGCTCAGAGTGCCGAATTCTCGACTCGGTCGAAATGATCGCGCCTTCTATCGAGCAGCGAGAAGACGATCCCCCTGCCGGCACGTTTACCGCCTATGCGTGTTGGTTTAAGGATTGTTACCTCACGTTCCCCATCCCTGCGCTAATTCTCCGGTTCGCGCGGGTTCACAAAATCGCGCTCGCGCAGATCAACTCGAGAGGAATTCGCCAATTGGTGGGAATTACAACGCGAGCAGCCGAATGTCGCGAGCCCATCGGAGTTCGCCATCTACACAACCTTCTTGAATGGCGCAAGCAATCCAACCCGGGTGGCATGAAGTACTACAATCTGGCGAGTCGTTCTCTTTATAAAATACTGGACGACTTCCCGAACAAAGATCATAGCTTGAGAAAATATTTTTTCTTCGTGCCGATATCGGCCGCGTCGGCCGAGGATGAACACTTAGTGGTGGCGAAGTGGGGGACACTTGGTAGATTTTCTCGAATGTTTATCGCGCGAACTGTCCCCTTATGTTTTATACTAACTTTTCTGCCAATTTGTTTTTACAGCTAGCAGACTGCTATTCACTCCTGTTGCCAACATCGACGATTTGGTCAATAAGTTGAAGGCTCGGAAGTGCCTTTGGAATCGTCACTTCAATCTTCGAAGGGTTATTCTAGCTCGCGAGTTCATTTCATACGACGAAGAAGAAGAGATCGAACAGAGCGAGTCCGACGATCTAGAAATAATGCCTCCCAAGCTCACTTTCCGCGATCTCGCCAAGAAAAAAGCTGAGAAAGCTAAGAGAAAGGCCGACCCGAAGGCCACTGCTTCCATTGTCGAGACGTCCGAGTGGAGCGTCGATAAAGAGAATACTTCTGTTGCTGAGGGCGACGAAGCGGCTGCTGTAGCCGCGAGTGGTGCGTTGGCTGTTATTACTTCACAGCCAACTACCATTTCTGATGAGCCCGCCGAGCCTGAGGACCAATTGCACCGGAAAAGAAAACGCTCTGCCTCTGAGAAAGGCAAAGGCAAAGTTGGCGAGAAGAAGAAATCTCGTCGTGAGTTGCCGACTCTGTCCCCAGGACAGTCTATTCCTGGAAGTTCCGATGGGGTCTACACTGATCCCTTAGCCGCAGCTGCCATGATGGCTAAGGTTACATATCCGGGTGATCGTATGCCGATCCTGGAAATGCTGGTAAAGTGCGAGCTCTATAAGGAGTTCGCGTCTCGTCAGACTAAGGTAATTTCACACTTTATTCTTTCTTTTTCATTTCGCTTTATTTCTCATACTGTCAACTCCTTCGCAGGCCATCGCCCATTTCAACAGGCTGATCATGTCGTATGATAAAGACTCGAGGTCTAAGGAGCTCTTTATAGGCGAGGCCAGGCAGAGAGAAGAGGTCGAGAAGGAACAAGTCGCGGCCCAAATGAGAAATCTCGCTGCTGAGCGAGATATGTATAAGAAGAGCTCTGACGACCTGGGCGTGCACCTTCACAGAGTCGGTAAGGAGAAGGAGAAGGTCGAGGAGAAAAACACCGAGCTGGTGAAAGAGCTATCTGCTCTGAAGGCGAGTCGCGAGCAGGATCTTGAAGAGGCTGTCTCTTATGCGAGGCGATCTGCGGCCGCCGAAGTGCAAGGCCAGCTTAACCGGGCTTACGAGCTGTTTCATCAGATGATGAAGAAGCCGCTTAAGAAAATGGTCTATCTTGCACAAGCGGAGGCTAATCTCCAGCTCCTTGGTGACATGGAGAATACTGAAGCAGAGGAGGCCTTCGATCCCAAGGCCGAGCGTGCCCTTTTAGCTGAAAACAAGGCGTCGCTTGGAAAAGCCGACGAGATCTTCGACGCGATAGCACTCGAATTGAGGAAGACCTTAGGTAAGAACTATGTTGTCCCCATTACCGTAGCGGATATAGTTGCGTCTCCGCGAGTCGAGGTTGTTGCTAAGTCTGTTGGTATAAATGCAGCTTCTGGGTCGAACGATGGCTCTCTTGGTATGCGCTTGCGAAGCGCGAGTGAGGAGTTAAACGAGAGCGAGTCGGACGAAGCCGATGAGACCGTTGATCCGATCCCAGTTGCACCAACTGAACCTCTTCGCGAAGAGGCTCCTTTGGAACAAGAACCCAAGGACGGCGAGGCTGCGAGTTCGGCTGCTATCGTTACTCCAGCCGAAGAACAAGTGGTCGAAGAGGGCGAGCTGGTTGCTGAGGACAAAGAGGCCGAAGATGGCGAGATTGTCGCCTAATCCGAACTTTGTAAAAGTAGGATTTGTTTTTGTTTTTGCTTAAGGATTTTAAGACTCGATTTTTATTTTGTGCCTGGATGGCTTTATCCAACTTGTGACAATACTTTTATGCCGAGTTTGTCGAGCAGATTTATATGAATGCCCTTAAGCAATTTCTTAACTGTTTTTTCGATTAGTTGTTTGTCGACGAGGCTTGTTAGAGCTTGTCTAAGGCGCATATAAATGATGCGGTTTTAAGACGCTTAGGGGCGATGCGGTTTTAAGACGCGAGGCCTGTTATAGCTCATCAGCTAGGCCTGTTTTAGTTTGTTACTTAAAGCAAATTCAGTATACTGTGTACCTGATTTATATTTGCCAAGTTAGACCAGTTTGTTAAGTAAAAACTGGGTTTGCGAGTCAAACATCCTGGCTAACGGACACATTCTACTGAATGTGTCTATCCCAAGATGGACTCGCGAGATGGACACCCCGGCTAACGGACATACTCGCACTGAATATGTCTATCCCAGTAATGAACTCTAAATTTATATAGCGCGCTTTATCCGTTGAGGATGTATAAGTATACTTCATAATGATGATGAAGTTTTAATCAGGTCGCCATTATGGCCATAATGACGCCTAATTTTTATTGATCTCGCGTTTAGACAGTTAAGTCGTTTAGCGAGTTGCCGCGTTTAGACATTCAAGTCGTTTAGCGGGCTGAACGAGTCGTAATAAGACTTGGTTAAAACCTTAGCTTATTGTGACTCGATTGTCGTGTTTAGACCGGAGTCGTTTAACGAGTTGCCGCGTTTAGACATTCAAGTCGTTTAGCGGGCTGAACGAATCGTAATAAGACTTGGTTAAAACCTTAGCTTATTGCGACTCGATTGTCGCGTTTAGAACGGAGTCGTTTAGCGAGTTGCCGCGTTTAGACATTCAAGTCGTTTAGCGGGCTGAACGAGTCGTAATTAGACTTTGTTAAAACCTTAGCTTATTGCGACTCGATTGTCGCGTTTAGACCGGAGTCGTTTAGCGAGTTGAACGAATTGTAACAAGACTTGGTTAAAACCTTAAGTCGTTACATACTGCGAGTGGGAGTATGAATATACGTACCCACTCCCCCCTTTTTTGAATAAGGGGGCAACTGAACTCGTCCGAAAACGAGCTGCCTACGTACCCAATGAAGGGATCAAGTCGCGTCGTAGTTCAAGTCTAATGACTTAGTATTTTTAGCAGTGATATTTCTTCAGATGTCGCGCATTCCAGGAACGCGGGATCATCTCGCCTATCATGTATGCGATTTCGTAGACGCCTGGGCGAACTACTTTCGTGATCTGATAAGGTCCTTCCCAGTGAGCTCCGAGCTTGCCGGCATTGGTCTCGGCAGTATTTTGAAATACTGCGCGAAGGACGAGGTCTCCTTCGTAAAAACGCCGAACTCGCACTTTGGAGTTGTAATATTTGGATGCCGCAATTTGATATTCGGTCATCTTTATAAGTGCTTGGTCGCGCCTTTCGTTGATAAGGTCGAGTTCGTCGAGCATAAGGAGATGATTGAGACCTTCCTGCTCTGGAAGCAATCGTTGGCGAACTCCTGGAAAATAGACTTGAGGAGGAATCACACATTCTGTTCCGTAGACGAGGATGAAAGGCGTCTCGCCCGTAGCGCGTCGCGGCGTTGTTCGATAGGACCATAAAACGCCTTCGAGTTCGTCTGCCCAACGGCCCTTCTTAGCGTCGAGTCGAGTCTTTAGTCCGTGAATAAGTGTTTTGTTTGACGACTCCGCCTGGCCGTTACCTTGCGGGCAACGAGGCGTTGACTTGCTGACTCTGATTTTCCACTTATTGTAGAAAAGTTCGAATCGTTTTGATATGAATTGCGAACCGTTATCTGCCACTATCTCATAGGGTACGCCGTGCCGACAGATGATATTCTTCCAGACGAAGTTTTCGACCTGCTTATCCTTGATCGATCCGAATGCTTCCGCCTCGATCCACTTGGAAAAATAATCCGTTAGGACTAAGAGGTATCGTTTCTGCCGAGACGGATGAAGCGGTCCGACTATATCCATTCCCCATTGCATAAACGGGTAGGGAGAGGTGACCCAGCTTAAGAACTACGTCGGTTGATGGATGAACGAACCATGTCGTTGACACTTCTCGCACTTTGCTGCGAACAGCTCGCAGTCTTTTATCATGGTTGGCCAAAAATAACCGTGCCTTTTGATTCGGATGGCGAGTGAGCGACCTCTCGAGTGGTTACCGCAGGATCCGCCGTGAACCTTGTGCATTATCTCGCGAGCCTCCTGCCCCTCGACACAAGCGAGTAGTGGCCCGGACAATCGCCATTTGAAAATATTTCCATCAAGTAAAACGTAACGAGACGACTGTGACTTTAACTTGCGAGCCGCCCATTTGTCGGTTGGCATCTCGCCGTCTGCGAGATAAACGCGAATGTTGGCCATCCACTTGGTGTCGCATCCATAGACTGTGGTCTCGTCGTCAATGGGAATGTCGATGACTTCATGCTCAGGTGGAGGCTCCTCGCTACATGGGTAAGCATCGTCTGGGGATTCCTCAAGTTGTTCGGGGAGAAGGCCACGGTCAAAAGCTGTGTTATTCGGGTCGAGCTCGTTATCTGTTGCCATCACATCCGTCGTTTCGTCTGTGCCGACTGTGTCGGACTGATTGGGATCCATCGGATCCGGTTCGACGTTATCTTTGGTGTGGTCGAGGTCCATCGGGTCTGCAGCGGAGCGAGCGGGCGAGCCATTGCTTAGACCTGCTTTTCGCTTCGCTGCCTGAGATCTTGTTAGGACGTTGACTGCTTTTGCGATTGCGATACTCGGTTCTTCAATGAATTCGACCTTGACAATTCTTTGAAGATCTTTATTTGGCTTCGCGGTCGAGCCAAGTGATGAGAGGGCATCCGCTTGGGAGTTTTCCAACCTTGGAATTCTTGTCAAGGTGAACAGATTGAATTCAGCTGTTAAAGTTTTGTCGCGTATTCGCCGTTGAACTGATTCACGACGAGCTGAGAGTCGCAAAAAGCTTCTATCTTTGTTATTTTCAACGGTTTAGCCAATCGAAGACCTGCGAGTAGGGCCTCGTATTCTACCTTGTTGTTCGATGCTTTGAAACCAAGGCGGAACGATTGCTCTAGAGATTTTCCATCTGACGATAGTCGAATGCCTACTCCCGATCCGTGTTTTGAAGACGAGCCGTCGATGTGCAATTGCCAGATTTGGGATGCAAAACTGTCCGCGAGTGTGTCTTCGATTTCAGACGAGGCTGCCGACTCCGGTAGTTCGATTAAAAAGTCGGCCAATACTTGTGCCTTGATCGTCGTCCTTCTGCGATACTAGATATCAAACTCGCTTAGTTCAATCGCCCATTTGGCGAGTCGCCCGGACTGAGTCGGACTGTGGAGAGCAGCTTGCAGTGGAAAAGTACTTAGAACCACGATCGAATGTGATTGAAAATACAGTCGAAGCTTTCGAGCCGACGTAATAACTGCGAGTGCAAGTTTCTCCGTCAAATGATATCTTGTTTCTGCATCGGTTAGGGACTTACTAATATAGAAAACGGGCTTTTGCTCGGTGCCGTCTTCACGAATCAGAACCCCACTAACGGCCGAGGTCGAGACCGCGATGTATAGATAGAGCGGTTCGCCAGCTATCGGCTTTGTCAGACCAGGTGGAGTCGCGAGATACTGCTTCAACTTCTGGAAGGCTTCTTCACATTTTTCAGTCCGCTCGAAAGCTTGTCGAGCTGCCGACTTCTTATCCTTGAGCGTTTCATAAAAAGGTAAGCACTTATCAGTAGAGCGCGAGATGAATCGGTTCAAGGCCGCGACTCTGCCGTTTAGTCGTTGGACCTCTCTTTTCGTTTTAGGCGAAGGCATCTGGACCAGTGCGTCGATTTGATTTAGATTGGCTTCGATCCCGCGACGAGTAACCATGTAGCCGAGGAACTCGCCGGACGTTACACCGAAGCGACACTTAGCCGGATTTAGCTTCATGTTATACTTGTTTAATAGCGCAAAGCACTCTGCGAGGTGGCCGATGTGGTCCTTTTCCTCGAGTGATTTGACGAGCATGTCGTCAATGTAAACCTCCATCGTTTTGCCGAGTAAGCCCGCGAACATTTTATTCACCAATCGTTGATAAGTAGCCCCTGCGTTCTTAAGTCCAAAGGGCATGATTTTGTAGCAATAGATTCCGCGGTCTGTGATGAAAGATGTTTTGTCGCGATCGCCGGGGTGCATGAAGATCTGATTATAGCCATGGAAGGCGTCCATAAATGACAACAACTTGTTCCCAGATGTCGCCTCGACGAGGCGGTCGATGTGGGGAAGAGGGAAACTGTCTTTTGGGCATCCCTTATTCAAATCCGTGAAGTCTACACAGACTCGCCACTTGCCACTTTTCTTCTTCACGACGACTGGGTTCGTAAGCCATTCCGGATATCTGACCTCAGAAATCGAGCCGGCCTGCAAGAGTTTGTCTACTTCGTCATTTACCGCTTGAGCCCTATCAGGACCTAGTCGCCTTCGCTTTTGCTTTATAGGTTTGTAGGTCGAGTCCACGTTTAACTCGTGACTGATGATGCCGATATCGATCCCGGGCATGTCTTCTGCGAACCATGCGAATGTACCGACATTTTTCTTGAGAAATTCGATGAGGTCGAGCCTCACGGCTTTATCGATTGTCGCGGCGATCTCGACACATTTTTTTGGCGACTCGTCGCTTATGCAGACTGACAAGACGAGTTCGCATGCTGGACCCGCCCCTTCCTCATCTACGGATTCCGCGATCTGTAGTTGCTATAACAGGTCTGAAATTTCTTTAACGGGCTCCCTGTTTGTCTTAATCTTTTTTCGCGGCTCGCTCGGAATCGGCACTGTCGAGTGACTTCGTAGTTTATGTGCGGCCATGAAGCAAGATCACGACACTGCCTGACTCCCTCTGATCGTTCTGACCCCGCTTTTCGTAGGAAACTTAAGGCAGAGATGGTATGTTGAGGCGACTGCACGCATCGAATTGAGCCAAGGGGTTCCCATTATCACGTTGTAAATTGCCGGGTTGTCCGATACCGCAAACTCCACTATTTTTGTTATTCCTTCCGCGCACACAGGGAGTTTGATCGTTCCAAGAGTCATTGTCGTCTCGCCATTAAATCCGGTCAAAGGTTTAGGATAGGATTCGACTTGGGCGAGATCGATTTCCATACGCTTAAGAGCGTCTATGAAAATAATGTCGACTGTGCTACCTGTATCGATTAAAACACGACCCGTGTCCCAACCTGCGACGAAGAGTCGGATGACGAGTGGGTCATCGTGCGGTTTGTCAATGTCATCAATCTCATTTTCTTCGAATCGGATGACTTCGTTTGGAAACTTGGATGGACTGGGTTTGTTTGCTCCTACCTCGGCTCGCCTCTGATAAGCTTTGATCGACGAGACGGTGTTTGAACAATAGCGCGAGCTGCCCATAATCATGTTGCAGATTTTCTGCTTCGAGCCGCCCCGGCCTTCGTTATTGTTTTGCTTGCCGAGGTTGACCCGGTCGTCATCCCGTCTGTCTCGCTTGTTGTTCCTGCTATTGCCTCCGGACGGACTGTTTCCTTCTCTTGCGTCGTCGAACTGCTCGAGCTGAAAATCATTAACACTTATGTTTCCTCTGAGTTCGCCGGCGGCTAGCTTTGCTGCGAGTCGCATTCCGAGCACTCTGCAATTAGCTGACGAATGTCCGTCCATCTTATGCAAGTCGCAATATCCGGATTCGTCATACTGCAGGTTCCTTGTCCAAGTGTTGCCACTACTGCGACCTGGAGTGCCGCTTCCGCGGACAGGAACGCTGTTGCCGCGGACTCGCCCTCTTCCTCGGCCGTAGCCGGACGAATCCACCTGGTAGTTATGAGCACCTCTAAAACCTCCTTCGTGTCGCACGAAGTCATTTTGCCTCTTCTTTTTTGTAGGCGGGGCTTCTTGCGGTTTAGGACTTTTGATCTTTCCATACTTCTGGTCCAAAACCCGCATTTCCTCTTCGCTCCTTGCGAAGCCATTCGCGCGATGGAGCGCATCCTGAATGGAAGAGGGCTCGTTGATTGTCATCTCCTTCCGGAATTCCGAGTTATACCACAGAGCTTTTCGCAGGGCACTTAGGGCGGATTGGTCGTCAATCCCTTTCACTTGAATAAGCATTGCTTTGAAGAGTTCGATGAAGACTCCCAAGGGTTCGCCGGCCGCTTGCGTTATAGTATAAAGGTCCGCCTCCGACGACCTGCGTTTGATTAGGACGGAGTACTGCTTTAGGAAAGCTTCGGAGAGCTGGGCGAAGCTGTCGATAGAGTTCCTTTTCATTCCCGTAAACCAATAGAGGGCTGCCCCTTGGAGATGCTCCACGGAGAGGAGGCAGCAACCAACATCGATTTCGTCAAGCCGAAAATTCGCTCGCCCCATCGCGATTGAGAATGCTCTGATATGCTCCGTGGGGTCGCCCTTTCCCTCGTAGATAGGAATCTTAAGCTTCCCTGGGTTGGATAAACGCGCCTTTGTTATCCGTTCGGTAAAGGGAGTAGTGCGAGCTTCTTCAAGAACTCGGTCGAGCTCGGGCGCCTTGCTGGTTGCGCGATGGACCTGTGATCTCATATCCTTGAGATCGCGAGTGGTCTGTTGCAAGACGGTTTTGAGCTCGTCCATTTTGCATTCGCTGCGAAGTGACAGTTCTACGAGCGGTTGGGGCTTCGGCTTGTTCCACCCATCGCGTATTTTCTGCGAGTTCGCCCTCGTCCCGACTCTGGATACGACTAGTCGGTCGACTGGGCCGAGCTGCTCCGAATTCACGTCCTTCTGAATTGTCTGCGATTGCAGCTATGCCGCCGGGAGCACCTGCGACGAGGACGGTTCCGTCTCTGAGAGGTGTTGGCGTATGATCTTCGCGAGTGCCACGAGCCGAAGGCGATGCCGCCTGAGAGAAGTTAAGGGCGAGCGGGGTGACGCGAAGCGCGTTACCTTGAGGTAGCCCTCGAGACTGACGAGTTGTCGACAAGGACCTGATTTCAGCAGTCAGGTTGCTGTTGATCGTTTCCTGGTTTTGCGACGGCTCGAGCAACTGTTCGAGCATTGCTTTGAGTTGACCGAAATCTCCTGGTGTGGACGGGTCGGCCGAGTTTGTATTGGCGGTTGCCTGGTTCTCTGTCGGGACAGGTCTGCCTGCTTCCCCCCCCAATGCGGACTGGTTGATTAGCCCAGCCACAATGGGCTCGCTTGGACCTGAATCTTCGGTCGCTGGAGACTGCGGGTTCGTTATTGACATGTTGCGAGTAGCGGGTTCGTCTAAGCGTTTGTTTCGTGTATGAAGCTAGTGTTGCGAGTGCATCTGCACCCTCCTTCTAGCGCCAAATTGTGCGTGCTGGAATTTACACACAATAGAAATTGTGAAGATTTTTCGAAATTGAGCTTCTTTAGGGTTTCAAACACTTAGACAGATTTAGAATTAGATTACGAATTAGGTTTCTTAGTTTGTTTTTCTTTCTCAAGATCAGAGTTGTAAACAGTGTTTTTATAAGAAATTTTCGGATCCCTCACAAGTGAGGGGGTACATGTTTATTTATAGAGAAAGTAGGTCGGTTCGGATGAACAGTAATGGGCCGTTAACGGGCCGCTATCTTCTGGATTTGACTATTGGGCCGTTTCGGCGAATACGACGTCGTTTAGGCTTATCGATTTTTCGAGGGGGGATCCGACCCCTACACAAGGTTCTCCCCTTCAGAAATTTGGGCAAAAGTAAAACAGGACTCAACTGTTTGGTTGAATTTGAATGTACCGTCCGCCACGTTGCGCGGTAGTTCGTCTGCATCTCTACAGATTCATACGGATTCACCGTCTTTGTCTAAACCTCCTCAAGGTATAATTAAGTGTAATGTGGGTGCGGGGTGGTGTCTCTTGGTTGGCTCGTGATTCTGATGGCAAAGCGCTATTTCATAGTAGACGGGCGTACTCGAACATGTCATCTAGGCTCGAGATAGAATTATGGGGACTATTATGGTCGATTGAGGCTGCAGCTGATCTCCGTTTGCATAACGTGATGTTTGAGTCTCATTTTACTCAAGCGCGAGTGGCTATGTTATCTCCGCACCTCTTTCCTATGTATCGGAGTCTAACATATCGTATATTTCAAAGGCTCCAATCTTTAGAAAGCTGGAGTTTATGTCTTTCCTCTGAATTCAGTAACCGTATTGCTCAGGCCGTGGCAAAAAGCGTGATTACGGATAGACGCCATCAATCTTATGTGTCTCGGGATGGTCCTTTTTGACTTTTTCACCTCATAGCCTCTGAAGCTGCGTCGTGATGAGGCCCTTAAAACATGGTTTTGACTGCACTTCTCCGGTCTACGATCATTCTCTTCGCTTATCCTATGGAAGGATCCCTAGTCGTTTACTTTATTTCTGAAATGGTACCTAGTGATATCTTTTTGCTCTGTTTTTTATGCTTTGTTCCTTCCACTTTGCTTTCTGTGGGTTTTAAAACTTTGTGTTCTCCTTCATCTTTGATATCTATAAAAGTTTACAGTGTTAAAAAAAAAGATATTGCGAATATTTTGAAATCAATGTAATTGATTTGTAATTAAATGTAATTGATTTGTAATTAATTGTAAACGTGTGAATCAAGGGTAAATCCCTAAATTGATGCACAATGTCTCTGTATATATTCTAGTGATGTAATAAGAGTGAGGACAGGGAAATTCACCTAATTTCATGGTATCAGAGCTGTAAACGCTCCTGAACCTTTTCTCTTCTTCAATCTCTATTCTCTTCCTCTTCCTGCTTCTTCTTCTTGCTTGCTTCTTCTTCTTCAATGGCGAATGCTCCACCTGCAATTGAGAGGGCTTTCGGTGTCACCAACATCAAATCCCATATCCCTTTGATTCTCGATCAGGACGATCACAATTACGATGCTTGGCGCGAACTCTTTCTAACTCATTGTCTGACCTTCGATGTCCTTGGCCATGTCGATAGTACATCTGTTCCTACCGGACCTGACGATGCGGCATGGAAAAATCGTGATGGGCTCGTTAAGCTCTGGCTCTACGACACTCTTACTCCGTCTCTATTCCGTAAGGCGTTTCAGACCGGTGGGACGTCCAGAGAAATCTAGACTCGTATCGAGAACCTCTTCCGCAACAACAAGGAAGCCCGTGCCATTCAACTGGATAATGAACTTCGAACCACTGAAATCGGAGATCTCTCTGTTGAAGACTACTGTCAAAAACTAAAATCTCTCTCCGATCTCTTGGCTAATGTCGATGCGCCGGTTCGAGATCGAACTCTGGTCATGTATATGCTGAATGGTCTGAATGAACGTTTCGATAACATTATCAATGTTATCTAGCATCATGAACCATTCCCCACATTTGAAGTTGCTCGGTCCATGCTTGAACGCGAGGAAAGCCGCCTGAAGAAGTCGCACAAACCGAAGCCATCTGCCGTGCACTCGGACCATGCCTCTTCCTCTACGGCTCTGTTGGTCACATTGCCGTCTCCAAGACCTGATAACTCGGCCCCACGCTCGCCTCACACTCGCGGCAACAAACGCAACAACGACAATCGATTTTGCGGCCGTCATAGCAATCAAAACATATAGAATCTAAGATATTGATGAACTCAAGATAAATAAAGAACTCTCTTTATATTGCTTTTAGAAAAATAACTCAAAAACTAAAGCTCTCAACAATCTCTCAATCTCTTAGTTCATAAACTCATAAGAACTCTCTCTAGAATGCCACATCTCGACATCTATATATATATAAGCTTAGATTCTAAACAATTTCCTTTTTCTCATTAAAGGATAATTTCCTTTTCTTTAAGTTTTCCTAATCTCATTAGGATTGCTTGTTGTTCAAGCTTATCTCAACATTCTCCCCCTTAAGCTTGAAACCTTCCTTCTCAAGATCTTGCAATCCGATAAGCTCTCTCATTTCTCTAAACCTGATTCTTCCCAAAGCCTTTGTGAGTATGTCCGCCTTTTGTTCACTTCCTGGAACGTATTCCACTTTTATTTGATTACCTTCAACACATTCTCTTATGAAGTGGTATCTTCGATGAATATGCTTACTTCTACCATGGAACACCAGGTTCTTTGTTAATGCAATCACAAACTTTTTATCAATGTAAATGATAACACTTTCGGTCGTTGTTCCAGTGATTTCAATAAGCAACTCTTGAAGCCAGATTGCTTGTTTCGCAGCTTCTGTTCCGGTTATAAACTCTGCTTCACAAGATGATAATGCAATAGTATCTTGTTTCTGAGAACACCAAGTAATCGGGCTCTTACCAAGATACAAAATGTGTCATGTTGTGCTTCTCCCATCATCTGGATCGACATTGTGGCTACTGTCGGAGTAACCTATCAGCTTCGGTATACTCGAGCATCTTTCAAAAGTTAAGCCAAGACCAGTGGTTAAGTATCTCAAAACTTGTTTCATCGCAACTCCATGTGAGGCTCTATGACTCTGCATATATCGACTTAGTATTCCAACATAATAAGATAAATCAGGCCTTGTATGAAGTAGATAACGAAGATAACCAATTTTTTTCTTGAAGTTTGTAGCATCGATCTCTTCTTCATTCTCGGATTTTGCCAAACTCAGACCTGTCTCCATAGGTGTGTGAACTGAATTACAATCCCCCATCCATGCTTCCTCAAAGATCTTAAGTGCATATCTCCTTTGATTCAAAGTAATCCCTTTGTCATGTTGATGCACTTCAATCCCAAGGTAATACGTCAGTTTACCAAGATCGCTCATCTCGAACTTAGAGGCCATCTCATCTTTAAACTTGTTAATGATCTCTAGACTCGTTCCTGTCACAAATAAGTCATCGACATACACAGCAATAGCAAGGATCCCTTCTCTTACCCCCTTCCGATATACTGAAGGTTCTTTAGAACACTTTTCAAACCGCAGCTTCATCAAGATGTTATTTAGTTTGTTGTTCCATGTCCTTGGAGTTTGTCTTAGTCCATACAATGCTTTGTTTAGCTTGTAAACTTTGTTCTCACTTCCTTTTTTCTCGAAACCTTCAAGTTGCAGAACATAGACTGTCTCTTTCAATTCTCCATGTAAGAAAGCCGTTTTAACATCAAGATGATGGATTTCCCATCCGTTTGAAGCTACGACGTTGATTGAGTAGCCTTATTGTCTCAATCCGAGCTACTGGTGCAAAAACTTCCTCGACATCAACTCCATACTTTTGTACATAGCCTTTTGCAACAAGTCGAGCTTTGTACTTATTAATACTCTCATCCGAATTTCTTTTGAGTTTAAAAACCCACTTCAAACCGATCGGCTTTGCTCCTATTGGTAGATCAACAAGATCCCAAGTGTTGAACCTTTCAATGGAAGTAATCTCTTTTTTACACGCATCTGTCCATTCTTTTGATTCTTTAGCCTCCGAAAAGTTTCTCGGTTCGTTATTTAAACATATGAGCAGTATTTCACCTTCTTCTTCCGCAAGGAGAACGTAATCCTCAAGGTACTTTGGCGGGTTGCTCGTCTTTTTGATCTCCGGAGAACAGGTGATGAAGGATGAATAATTTGTTCACCACTGTGCTCAAATTCTTCCTCGTGGATATCATGATTCCCATTACCTCCCGATTCACCATCACTTTCTCCTTCTCTCGTATCTCCCTCATGATTTTCTTCTCTTTCTTGAAGACCATTATTCCCGAAATTATGAAGCTCAATTCTAAAGCTTTCATCACCATCTTGCTCAGAGTTGCTTTGATTCCAATTCCAACCTTTTGTTTCATCAAAAACAACATCACGAATCACTACTATCTTTCTTGTTTGCAGATCAAGTAAGCGATAAGCTTTGGATCCTGGTTCCGTTCCTAGATGAACAAGTGCTCTTGATCTGTCGTCTAGCTTCTTCAGATTAGTAGCCACAATCTTCGCATATGCCATACAACCAAATATCCGAATGTGATCCATACTTGGTTTCTTACCTTGACAACTTTCATATGGTGTTTCAAGAGAAAGAGATCGTGTCACCACTCTATTCAAGAGGTATGTAGAGTGTCTTATCGCTTCTCCCCACAAGTAGTTAGGCATACGCATGTGCTTTAGGATACTCCTCGCCATCTCCATCATTGTTCTATTACGTCGTTCGACCACACCGTTTTGCTGAGGGGTGTATGGTGCAGTGAGATGACGTTTGATACCGGTGCTTTCAAAAAATTCATTAAACTCCAGAGACATAAACTCTCCTCCTCTATCTGTTATGAAATTCCGTATTCTCGCAGTAGATTCTTGTTCTACCATCGCCTTGAAGTTTCTGAATTTTTGGAAAGAATCTCCTTTCTCTTTAAAAAGAATTGTCCACATATAAAGAGAATAGTCGTCAATAGGAACAAAGATGTATCTGTTTCCTGCGCTTGTACTCGGTGTTATAGGTCCGCAAAGACCCCCATGTATGAGCTCGAGATTCTTTGATGCACGGTACGTGGAAGCTTGTGGGAATGCTTGTCTTGCTTGTTTGCCCAACAAATATGAGCTACAAACCTCCTTCCCGATGCCAACATTTGGAATTCCTCGCATAAGTTCTTTGTCTATCATTAACTTGATAGTTCCATAGTTCACATGTCCCAATCTTACGTGCCATTTGCTTGATTCGCTAATGGTTGTAAGAAACAGCCTTGAATTGTTTTTTAAACCCATAACTACTTTGTAGAGCCGATTCTTGGACCTTGTTGCTTTCGTAAGCAAATTTCCATTCTGATCACGCATGGTCAAGAACTCTCCTCGCAAGCTTATATCACATCCTACCTCCGTAGCCTGTCCAAGGCTTATAATGTTGCTTTTTAAGTCGGGAATATAGTAAACATCTGTCATTACTCGTGCTTCTCCGTTTAGGTCGATGAAAGCAATGGTGCCCTTTCCTTTAATGTCAACTCGTGAGTCATCCCCAAATCTCACCTTTCCAGAAACAGAATCATCAAGTTTATCGAAATATCTTCGATCACCAGTCACGATCACCAGTCATGTGATTGCTAGCTCCATTATCAAGATACCATATATTGTCCCCATTGTTGTTTGTTTCAAACTTGCTTGGAACGTAACGCTTCTCGTTTAGATAGACCACTTCGTGCATCATTAATGCATCTGCATCCTGAGTGTCACTTGCAATTTCATGAGCTTCTTGTAGTTTAAGCATTCGATCAGGACAATCGAAAGCAAAGTGTCCTAACTTGTCGCATCTAAAACATGTAATCCGTGAAGCATCTCTTACAATGTTAGAACACCCACGACCTCTTCCTCTGTATCCTGATCGTCCTCCTCGTCCTCTGTTTCTACTAAAAAGCTGGTTTTGATTCTCCATATTTGCATACATTAACTTGCTCTGGTCATCTTGAACTTCTTCTTCCTCGGTAATTCGTTCTTCATAGGCTTTAAGGTGACCTATGATGTCTTCGAAAGTCGTGGTATTAAGATCTAAAACCTGCTCAAGAGAGGCGACAATATGGATATATCTCTTCTGAGGAAGACAATGTAAGAACTTCTTTACCAGTTTTGATTCTTCAATATTAACTCCTAGGGCTGAAGATTTTGATGCGATTTCTGAAAGCTTACCAGCAAAGTCATCAATTTTTCCGTATCTTTCATCTTTAGCATCTCAAACTCGGACATCAATGTTTGTAATCGTGTGTCTTTGACTCGTGCTGCTCCAACATGCCTTGATCGTATTGCTTGCCATACTTTTTTCGCCGTGTCTAGTTCCCCGATTTGAAGAATAAGAGCTTCTGGTATTGATTGGAACAATAACGCAATAGCCATGTTGTCCTTCTCGATATCACTTGCTTCTGATTCAATAACTTCCCACACCTTATTAGCCTTTAAAGCAACTTTCATCCTCATTGCCCATACCGTATAATTTGTTGAATTTAACATAGGAAAGATGATGGAAGAAGGTCCTCCTCCTTCTTTTGTTTTCACCGGAACGATGGCACCTTCCGTCGACATGATTTCTTAAGGATTGCTAGAAAGCTCTGATACAAAATATAGAATCTAAGATATTGATGAACTCAAGTTAAATAAAGAACTCTCTTTATATTGCTTTAGAAAAATAACTCAAAAACTAAAGCTCCCAACAATCTCTCAATCTCATAGTTCATAAACTCATAAGAACTCTCTCTAGAATGCCAAATCTCGACATATATATATATAAGCTTAGAATCTAAACAATTTCCTTTTTCTCATTAAAAGATAATTTCCTTTTCTCTAAATTTTCCTAATCTCATTAGGATTGCTTGTTGTTCAAACTTATCTCAATAAAATAGACCTATGTCTCCTGGATGGGCCTCAAACATGTACTGGCCAGGCCCATATCCTCAATGGCAATTTCAATATGAGCCATGGAAAAGGGAGTTTTTTTCTAAGCAAGTGGAAAAAGGAGTTTTGACACAAAAAAATTGAAAAACTGACTCAAAATCACAAAATATAAAACAATAGTTAGCAACTACCTCCCCCAGACTTAAACGACACTGTCTCCAGTGTTATTAAGCCTGAAGAAGGTGAATAAAATAGATAGAAAACGAAAGGAATTGAAATTTTGAATAGAAAAACGTAACCTGGAGGGGGGGGGGGGGTGTCGATCGACACTGTCAAGGGTGTCGATCGACACCTTGAAATTTTAGCTATGTCGAGCGACATGTGCATATGAATTTCATCCAAATATTTTTATCTCCTAAAAATCGAAACAAAAAAAACAATACCAAACATAAAATTGTAAAAGAAAATAAAATAAAACCATAAGTATTAAGACTCACAAATGGGTTGCCTCCCATTAAGCGCTTGTATTTAGTCCGTTACCTTGACTGTTTTGAGGAACTTCAGATATCTGGTGGATCGGCATTCTTCCATGGAATGATTCCAGGAAAGAGCTTCTGCGTCTTTTGAACCATTGTCTGAACGATCGCCTCGCCTTTATCCTATAGTGCAACATGAATGATGATTCACATTTTAGCGAAAGGCTTTGAAGTCCTTGTACGCTCCTTAGGAATTCCTGCAAAATCATGTAAAGAAAAACCAAGCTTTCGAGGAACTCGTTGCTTGCATGAGCGTGCACAGCCTTGTGAAGTTTTAAATCATGATTTAAATCAGGAGATTGAGAAATATGTTCAGGAAGCGCGTACCTTTCTTCTTTGGGAGGATCGTGGGCGGGGAGTTATGGAATTATCTGTTCAGCAACAGATGAAGGACCGGATTCTAACTCTTGGACTGAAGCTTCATCCTCTAGAATTTCCACAGAGAAAGTTTGACCATCAATGGTGGATCTTCTCTTTGTGTTCTCCATGTCAAAGTCCATGACAATATCGCCTAGATCAAGCTTGAACTTTCCTTTCCTCACATCTATTTGAGTACCGGCAGTAGCTAAGAATGATCTTCCCAAAATCAGAGGATCTCCAGGCTCATCATCATACTCCAAAACCACAAAATCCGCAAGAATTATGTAGTCTTGAATCTTAATAGGCACATCCTCTAAAATTCCTTTTGGAAATTGCTTGGATCTATCAGCTAAAAGAAGAGACATCCTTGTGGCCTTGAATTCTGTCATCCCAAGTCGTACAACAACAGATAGAGGCATTAGATTGATACCGGATCCCAAATCGCAGAGAGAGTGAGGAAACTGCCCTGTCGAGATTGAACAATGAAGCACAAAGTTTCCTGGATCTGGAAGTTTAACAGGGACTCTGCTCTGGATCATTGCGCTCACTTCTTCAGATACCACTACGTCCTTTTTCTTCTTCTTAGGAACCGGATTTGTGTTCAAGAGTATGGCTCTGATGTCTCTTGTCAGCAAGGCTCCTTCCTCAGGACTAACTCCATTTGCTGCAAGTCGCTTGACGTATCGTCTCAAAGCTGGTGATAGCTTTACTGCATGGATTAAAGGCATCTCAACCATGACCTTGTCTATCATCTTCTTATAAATCTCCTCTTCAATCTGCTGCTTGGACCGGCTAGTAGCTCTAAGGAATGGAACTTTCGGCTTGTAGACATTCTCCACTGAAGTAACCGACGATTTTGAGATTTCTGCACAAGCCTGGACAGGGTGTCGATCGACACCATCTCTTCGATACCTGAATCGACTTATTCTTCGAGTGTCGATCGATGCTCAGATGTAGTGTCGATCGATACTGGCTCTGGATCTCCAAAAATTTCGTCGTACTCCGCGAAATAATCCTCCTCAGTGGCCAGAACGGCATTGCAGGCGTTCCTTGGGTTAGCATTAGTCTTTGCAGGAAGATAACCCTCTTGTCTCTTGATTGAATCAGCAGTTTGAGCGACGTGAACATCCAGCTTCTTCACGTGAGTGCTTAGCGCCAAAATCTTTCCATCTAAGTCAGAATACATCACGTCCATCTTCCCATTGAAGCTCACGATCATCTTTTGCTCTCGTTCTAGGATCTGGTCCAGCATAGTCTTAACCTCGTTGTCCTGCTCAGGAGGTTTCTGGATAGAAGAGGAACCGTAATTCCTTTGATAGTTATTGCTCTAATATGGAATTTGATAGGACGAGCCATAGCCTTGCTTCTGAAATCCAGTCCCATTGATGTAGTTGACATCCTCTGGCTAAAATGTCTCAACCTCTTGAGCAAAGCTAACCGACTTCTTCCCAGCTAGAAGGCTATGCATCGAATCAAGCTTCCTGGTAACTTCTGCAAACTGGTTACTACTGACATCTAGCTTCTGCTGGCTCCTTTCATAGTCCAAGTTCTTGGCACTGTTGTTGGCCAAGTTCTCGATCAGTCTCAAGGCAGCTTTTGGTGAATTTGTCATCAAGTTCCCATTGCTCGCTGCATCCAAAGTTACTACATATCTCAATGCAATCCCTCTGTAGAAGATGCTAAGTAGATGGACATCCGTGAAGCCGTGATGAGGACAGTCTCTCTGATAGCCCTTAAACCTGTGCCACACAACTTGTATGCCTCAGAATCTCCTTTGCTCTCAAATCCTCAGACTTTGCATCGTCAAAGAAATTTCATAAGAAAGCATTCTTTGTATCCTCCCAGTTAGTTAACGAGCCCGGTGGAAGCGTTTTTAGCCAATACTTAGCTTCCCCATGTAGAGAGTATGGGAAAAGCTTGCAGAATAGGTAGTCCTCAGAAACTACGTTTGCCTTGATGCTAGATGCGAGATCCTCGAATCGCTCTATATGGTCCATGGGGTTTTCATGAGAAAGACCGTAGAAAGGCTCCTGAGCAACTAGTGAGAAGAATGCCGGTTTTAGCTCAAAGTTGTTTCGCTAGAATGGAGGTGGTCGAATAGCAGATCTATTGGTGTAGAACTGCTCTGGTCTGTTGAAATCCGCTAGCGTCCTTCCTAGCGCAGCATTCTCTTCGTTCCTCAAAATGTTTGGCTGATTCTGGGCTTGGCGTTGATCGACACCCAGGGGGTGGTGTCGATTGTCACCTTGTATCTCATCGTGTCGTTCGACGGCTTGTTGGTGTCGAGCGACACCATGCGGCAGAATCGCCAAATTTTCCTCGACGATCACTGCTCCGTCGTCGTTGATCCTCTGTTCTTGCACATTATACTTCAGTCCTGCTGGATCATGCAGAACTCCATCATCTCCTGAAGCTAATATGACGGGTGGTATAGCAGCCATCCTTTCTTCTCGAACTGCTCTTCTGTTTTCACGTTCCAAACGTGCTAACTCCTCAAGATTGTAGTTAACTAGCTCTTTGTCTTGATTGCTTCTAGTATCATGCATGTACCTGAAACACAAAACAAAAAGAGACGAACGAAACTAGCAAAGCAAAAATAAAAATAAAAGCCTAGACAAAATCCTAATAAAATAAATCTAATGGCGTTGATTCCCCGGCAACGGCGCCAAAATTTGATAAACTCAGATTAACCCTAAGCTACTCTCTCAAATTAAGATATCAATTGCAGTATTTAGGGATCAAAATCCACAGGGAATCAATTGCACAATAGACTAATAAATTCGGATTAAACTAAGCATAAATAGTTAGAATGCAAAAACAAGTGAACAAAGTAAGCAGGATGAACGGTTGTAAATATCAATTAAAGGAAAGCTAGGCACAGGGAAATCGCAGGTGAATCAGATATGCAGATGATAAATAAAGGATAGGATTATGATGCACAGTTCTTAAATATGAACACGAATATAAAACCAATCAGCTTTCGCTGCAGAGATTATCTATGCTTATATCCTAGAAGACCAAATTTCTTTGCGAATCCTAACAATCTAAACAAGCATTAAAATTCAAGTTTAATTGTTCACAAAACCCTAAACCAAATTTCTTTGCGAAAAGGAATTTTGCTCATCAAAGTCTAGATCAAGTAATCAATAAAACTGTCGTTTCTATTAATTATCCTAAGATTAGATTTCAGGTCATGAATCTAAAATCAGCATTAATCACAAGACAAGATGAAGAACATTGTAAAGATATTAATCCTATGCAATTCAGATCAGATCTAGCAAATCATCAAACACCTTTGAACAACCCTAAACCTAACAAGGTTACTACTCAGACATAATCGAAGCAAAAACCATTATATTAATTGAAGATATCTCTTAAACAAAGATAAAATAAAGCATAAGCCTAAACAATGGCTGCGAAAACGTATTTATAAGGTTCCCAAACCGTCATTAACATAAAAGTAAACATCTGAGACTTTTGGGCTTCGAACGGACTTCTTCGCAATCGGGCTTTTTCTTTGGTCGAGCAGGGTGTCGATCGACACTCAGAGGTGGTGTCGATCGACACCATCATCTGAATCCAATTCTTCACTTCAATCTTTGCCACTTCGTTCAGCAATGCTCCAAAACTCCCAGTAAACATCTTTTATGCTCCAAACGTCTAGTGCCTGTAAAGACTCTAAAAACCAACTGGAAAACACCAAAAGACTCTAGATATAGGACTTATATCATGGTCTAAACTGGGTAAAAACCATGATATATCAACTCTCCCAGACTTAGCTTTTTGCTTGTCCCTAAGAAAAACAGTGTTATCACTCTTTTAGGAACCACATACCTTGCAAAGGTAATCCAATGATATTTTGATGTTTCCCTAGAAGCTTAGCATTCTTCAGATTAAATCCAAACCCCTTAGAGAAACTCAGACTCTTCAGCTGCAAACCCCTTTAGTCATTTAGGTGCAAACCCCTTTAGTCAAACTCAGACTGTCTTCATCTTGGCCCCAACCTCATCTCTTGGTCTTCGAAACGACAACGTACAGTGTCTCGGTCAAGTGCTGAAGCGGAATACAAAGGTGTTCCCAATGCGGTCGCTGAGGTATGTTGGTTGCGCAATCTTCTTCTGGAACTTCATTGCCCAGTCACCACATCTTCTATTGTTTATTGTGACAACATCAGCACCGTTTACTTGTCCAGCAATCCGGTCAAACACCAACGCACCAAACACATTGAAAACGACATCCATTTCGTCCGCGATAAGGTTAAGATGGGTCAGGTCAAAGTCATTCATGTTCCTTCCTCTCTTTAATTTGTTGATATCTTCACTAAGGGCTTGCCACTGTCCTTGTTCTCGGACTTTTGGATCAGTTTAACCAAGGCCGGCCCGAGGCTCCATGATGCCTAACGCAAATCTCAAAACTGATGCCCTTAATAAATATATTTTTTAAAAACATTACATAAAACACGTTCAACATGGTTCGAACCCGACAAAAGAAGGAGTAATTAATAGAACTTTAACCACTACACCAAAGAAACATCACTATTAATGATGCCCCAAAATAATTTATAAAATCTGATGTCTTACGCCTTTGCTTCTTGGGCTTCACCTCAGGGCCGGGCCTGAGTTTAACCGTTCAGAAATCCCACACTTCCACTGCGGGAGGGTGATAGATATTGCGAATATTTTGAAATCAATGTAATTGATTTGTAATTAATTAAATGTAATTGATTTGTAATTAATTGTAAACGTGTGAATCAAGGGTAAATCCCTAAATTGATGCACAATGTCTCTGTATATATTCTATTGATGTAATAAGAGTGAGGACAGGGAAATTCACCTAATTTCATGGTGAAGGCAAGCATGGACGTAGCTCTTGAATCTCTCCCACACCTCGTCAACTCTCATTGGATCCTTTCTTGTATATCATGAGATTTCATTCCTTAAGTAGGCGGTCCTTGAGGATGAGAAGAAATTTGCTAGGAAGTCATCTTTGCTTGCACTCTATGTTGTGATCTTTTGCCCTTGGTAAAGAGAAAGGTTTAAAATTGAAGCTGTATCCGGAGTTGCCATTAATCGATCAAAATGTTCCAAGTGTTTTTTTTTTTTTTTTTTGAAACTTAATGTTCCAAGTGTTGGATAGGAAATTCTAGTGGCAGCCCATGAAACTTATTTCCACGAAAATATATTAACCATTCATATCTTGATCTCAAAACTATTATTCTCCACCGGTGGTAGCACTATCCATGCTCCTTGTCCATTCATATTAGACACATCAAATTCACTTATAAATCCATGAGGCTCCCCCTTATATAACAATGTCTTTCTCAACTCGTACTCCTCGAACCAAGCCTTCTTTTGTTGCCAATGTCCTTGATCTTCATTATGTGTATGGTTAAGGGTGTAGGAACTCATTTTTGACGAAATGTTTTTAGACCATTTTCCGGTGTTTTTTTTACGGAGACGTCTATCGGAATGACCGGTTATTGGGCGTGATGCAATCGTTGCCGTGAACACCTTGATATAGTGTATGTACTTGTCAAAATCGGATTTAGTTTTGAATGAAAAATGGAGGTCCAAAGTGATGAATTGAAAGTTTCACTAGTAAAAAAAATGGCCATACCCACGAAAGTTTCGTGGGTATAGCGTCGTGGATAGAGAATTTAGTGGGTGTTCGTGGGTAAAACTACAAATACCCACGAATACCCACTAAAACTTTCGTGGGTACGTAGTATGTTTTTTAGTAAAAAACATTTTTTATTTTGAAATTTGTTATTAAAATTATTAATTAAATTAAATACTAAACTAATAATTCGAATAGAAATAAAATATTTTACATAAAATTAAATTGTTCTAAATTAAAAGTTTTCAAATAAAAAAAAAGCAGAAACATAAAATAAACGGCTACGAACCACCAGAGTCTTCGGGCTGAGTCGTCCCGCTTGAACCGCTGCGTCCATCTAGCTTCCTCAAAATGACATCTATCTTACTCGCCATGCTAGTCATCTCACCCCTCATTTGATCGAGCTCAGTTCGGAGATCCGGTTGTGTTCCCGACGGATCCTGGACGGAATGGTGATAGAACTGCGTCCTCGCACTACCGACGCCGTAGGCATGCCCGTATTTTGGTTTCACCCTCTGCATTTTTAAACAATAAGAGAATTAAAGTCTAAATATACAATAAATAAAAAATTATAATATGAAAAAATTTACCTGAAAATATAATTGGTTAATGAATTCCCGAGGAGAACCACTTGTGGAAAAAGCTGTGCCGGTCGAATCTTGGTGCTGAGAAGCCTCCTCTTCAACCTCCCTCACGAGTCCCTCAATCACCGGATCAACGTAAGTGCCATCCGCGCGTGTATGCGTCTCCTTCACCAAATCCAGAATGGATGGTTCCTCGGATCCTTGCCCCTTCTGCTTCTGCATTATCAAAAAAATTTATTTACACAATGTAGTGATCATTAACATTACTAACGATATTTAATAGATTTGTAAATTAATATATGGATCAAACTTACCAATTCATAGTCGATCTTTGAGAAGGATCGGGGCCCGACACTGTGTTTGTGCATTCCTTTGCCGTTGATCGGCGTTTTACGGCTTTCAGCAGCAGTCTTACTCTTGCTAATGGCTTTCTCAGTCTGCCATTGTTCCAAAAGAATTGCCCAGTCATCCTCGCTGATATAGACGGGCTGCACTCCCTGCCGATGTTTCCTACTAATCTCTTCGCCGATTCCTAACTTCGTCTTTTCCTTCCATTCATAAAAGACGATGTCCTCGAACTCGGGATCCCAATAATAGTTTTGCTACAACTCGCAACAACCATTGTTAATATACAATGTTAGTAATGGAAATTACTAAATGTTTAAATATCCGAATTTTCTAACTTACCACAAATGTTCCCCACCAACTCTGAATTTTTTCTGGAGCGAATTTTTTCACATCGGTCCAGTTCTTCCAAGGACCCCAAAAATTACCCTGCCAGGTCCGTTTAATAAAACTGGTGACCGAATCATCGATCCCAATCCTTTAAAAAATATTTAAAAAGTTAGAAATCAATTAGTAAACACATAGACCTTAAACTTGTTAAATATTTAAGATGTTTACCATAGTCCTCCGTTTTCCTTAAACGGATGGAGGACAGGCTGTGATCTCCTAGTAGGCGCTTCGTATACCGCCTGTAAACGGTAACGATACTCTGCAGAAGCACCTATGGCAGATTTTGGGAGATGGAAACGGGGTCTGCTTCGAACTGAGCCGGTCCCGGTAGACGAAGACATAACTACATGCAAAAAATAATACATCTAATATTTCTTACACTAATAATATTTTCTGATTTTTTGTTAAAAAAAATTAGAGCCATTAATATGTTTTATATTTTAAATTTTCAAGTCTTTATTTTGTCATATATTTTTGTAGAGCCATTAACATTTAATTTTATAACTTATTTTCTCATATATGTTTTTCAAGAATTTAGGATTTGAAGCCATTAATATGTTTTCAAAATTTGTTAACAAGTGACACTTTTATATATAAGTTTTGTACAAGTTGTATTAGATATGTTTTTCCAATTATATAATATTGGTATTAGTTATCTTATTTTTTCCGATTTTATATATTTTTTTCACTAATTTATAATACTAATATTTGTATGTAAAAATCCACAAAATTAATATAAAATACCTAAACAAATTTAAAATTTTCTTTTTTAATAAACACTAACTACTCAACAATTTTTTCTACAAACCTTTTAATTTATGTTTTTCAAACAAAAAATTATTTGGAAAATTAAAAAACCCAACACAATACAAGTTGTATTAGATTTATTTTTTCAATTATATAATTTTGGTATTTGTTATTTAATTTTTTCCGGTTTTATATTATTTTTTCAAACTAAATTATAGTACTAAATTTATAAAATATGCAATTTGTATGTAAAAATCCACAAAATTAATTTTAAATACCTAAACATATTTAAAATTTTCTTTTAATTATTAATAAACACTAACTATTCAACAATTTTTTCTACAAACCTTTTAATTTAAGTTTTTCAAACAAAAAATTATTTGGAAAATTAAAAAAACCCTAAAGTATACACTAACCCTAAATTTTTAACAACCTAAGCAAATTTTTAACAATCTAAGTAAATCAATCCAAATTTCCTTCTCATAAACTACACAAAGCTATTACAATCAAGAGGCAATCAAATTTTGATGATTTACCCAAAACCTAATTGAAGAAAAACAAAGGATTAAAGAGAGGAAAGGAATTTACCTAAGGAGATGTGAAATCGGTGGTGGTCGGTGTCGCAATCGGCGTGTACTCGTCGGTGGTGGGTCGCCGGAGCTTCGCCGTGGACTCGTCGACGGTGGTCTGTGTCGAAATCGCCGGAGGTTGTGGAAATTTGAGTGGTTTTGTCGAATGGAGAAAACAGATCTGTTTTGATGAAAATGATGAAGTTACCCACGAAAACCCACGATTTTTTTCGTGGGTATTTAAAAAAGACCCACGTATACCCACGATTATTTTCGTGTGTATTTTAAAAAAGCCACGTAAACCCACGATTATATTCGTGGGTATTTCAAAAAAGCCACGTTTACCCACGTTTATTTTCGTGGGTAAATTCTTTAATTTTTAAAAATATTTTTCACAACAACTGATTCGAATACGGGTTTGAATTTTTATTAAAGAAAGTTTAAGTAACCATCAAATTATGGTGTTGACGAATCTTATAGATCATCAACATTTAATAGTATTTAAACAGAATTATTTAAATATTTCCTTTGGCAAAGTAAAAAGATAATTTGATTATGCAACTCCAACAAAACATTACATTTAATGAAACATAAAATTTGAAACAACTTTTAAACTGGTAGATAAAAGACTTGGAAATATTAAACATACAATGGTTATGGTACACGTACATATTAGACACTAAATTTTGAAAACATTTGTCTCTTTTCCACTCCAAAGTTACCAGAAACTTTTCTTTCCTTTCTGTTTCTTTGGTGGAGAATTTAAAAATCCGCACAACATTCCCTTTTGATTGCATCAACATCTAGATTTAAGTTTGGGCTTTCTGGTCTTTGGGCAAACTCAAAATCATAGTATTGATCCTTGCTTTCATACGAGGAGCTTCCACCGTAGGTATCTGAAAATCCGTCACAACATTCCCTTTTGATTGCATCAATATCTAGATTTAAGTTTGGGCTTTCTGGCCTTTGTGCAAACTCAAAATCACTTACAGGACTTCCACCGTAAGTATCTGACTTTTCAATCAACAGAGATGGTTATACGTCTTCGATTTGCCTATACAAAACATCATCGACAACCCGCTTCTGGTCATGACCTTCTGGATGCTTATCATCGACAATCAAATGAGTTTCAGTTTCCCCCGAGTATTTTGGATTGTGGTGGATGTTTTCCAAGAACTGGCTGTCCGGTACTATCGTTGATGTAGAACCATCAGTTGCATAGATTGGTGATTGCGTATCATATTCCCACGAGTAAGTAGGTATCTCTTGAGTGAATTCGTCGGAAAGAGTTTCGGTTTCCCAAGATAATTTTGGAAGAGGGTAAAAATTTGACACGTTTTTTGATTGAGAGTCTTCATCACTTGAGCTAGAAGACATTATTTTGTTATTGATGGGTGTAAAAGATACACTCCATCGTATTTATTTATAGTAGATGTACTGTCTTGTCAAATCACGTTGGTCTGTAACGATTGTATCCACATGTTTCAATTACATGAATATGTGGTCCATCAAAGTTTCAAGTTATAACATAGAAACAAATAATTTTAGAATCACACATTAATAGAAACTAAGATTATCTCCTCTTCCTCCGATTGATCTACATTTCTTTTCGACATGGCTGATTTTGTATGTTTTGTGTTTCGATATACAAATCTAATGAAACCAGTCTCTATTTATAGATTATACAAATTTATGATAACAACTTTACCATAATAAATCTTGGCCGTTGAATGATGAATCTATAATATCAACCATTCAAATGAGTTGTCAATTCAGTTTTGATATCCGATTCACTTGTGTCCATATAAATTTTTGGTCTACATTTAAATGAGTTGTCAATTTTTGTATCGGTTTTGAGTTGTCAATTCGGAGTGAATTGTCAATTCAGAGTGAATTCGGTGTTGGTATCGGTTTTGAGTTGTCATTTCGGAGGGACTGACTGAGTTGATCTTGGTCGTTGATCTTTGCAACAAGTTTTGATGAATACTTTTGCAGAGTTCATCATGGCCGTTGAAATGAGTGTGTGAGATATTTAATATTTTGATTCCTCACAAATCAGTTTGGTATCAAAGGATCTCGGCCACTAGTTTGATGATTACTTTTGCAGAGTTGATCTTGGCCGTTGAAAATGGTGTGTGGGACATTAAATATTTTGATTCTTCAAAGACAATTAGAGTGTCTTGTCAAATCAGTTTGGTATCAAACGATCTCGGCCACTAGTTTGATGATTACTTTTGCAGAGTTGATCTTGGCCGTTGAAAATGGTGTGTGGGACATTAAATATTTTGATTCCTCACAGACAATTACAGTGTCTTGTCAAATCAGTTTCGTATCAAACGATCTTGGCCACAATTTTGTTGAATACTTTTGCAGAGTTGATCTTGCCCGTTGAAAATGGTGTGTGAGACATTAAATATTTTGATTCCTCACAGACAATTACAGTGTCTTGTCAAATCAGTTTGGTATCAAATGATCTTGGCCACAATTTTGCTAAATACTTTTGCAGAGTTGATCTTGGCCATTGAAAATGGTGTGTGAGACATTAAATACTTTGATTCTTCAAAGACAATTACAGTGTCTTGTCAAATCAGTTTCGTATCTACCTTTACCTCCATAATGCACAACTTATACCATCCATAGTATTATAAATACTTACCTTATGTGTTCCAAATTTCTTACACCAAACCCATCCAATTCTAAATCTTTTAAGAATCAATACGTATTTTTGTTATGTCTTCCTCAAACCATCCAAGAAGATGGATGGATCTCCGAATTGATCCATCAACAAATACTATTACCGAAGAATTTACTAATGGGATTAATGTGTTTATCACATTTGCTTGTCAACAACCATCATATCAGGCAACTGGATTACTCCTTTGTCCATGCGCACGGTGCAAGAATGAAAAGCCACCAACAAAACCTAGGGTGGTGGTGCGTCATCTTTACACAGTTGGATTCAAAGGCAATTACTATGTTTGGAGTAATCATGGAGAATCTTTCATGATTACGGGAGAATCATCTACTGCAGCACAATTTCATGGAAGTGCCAACCAAGAACGTTATCATCATCCTCATGTTGCTGTACAAGAAACATTTCATGAAGGATTCGTAGATGTTGCTGATATTTCAGAGATGCAAGATCAACAATATAGTGAAGAAGTCGAAGTTCCGGCGTTCGTGGAAAAGTCGTATGAGGCCTTCATGGAAGCTAATCAACCTTTATACGAAGGGTGCAATGCAGAGAATACCAAATTATATTTGGCATCATGTATTTTACGTTGGAAGATGGAGCACAATATAGCAGTGGGTGTTGTAGACGACATCGCTAGTACTATCAAAAGGATTCTACCAGGCCCGAATACTGCTCCGGAGTCGTACTACGAAACCAAAAAGATTACGAAGACTCTTGGCTTACCCGTTCATAAAATTGATGTATGCGAGAACAATTGTATGCTCTTTTGGCGAGGAAAAGATGCCACACTCGAGCAATGTCGCTTCTGTCAAACAGACCGATATCATCCGTGGAATGGGCAAGGTAAAAAGATTCCAAAACAACGAATATTTTATCTTCCCATTACTGATCGTTTGAAAAGACTATACCAATGTCAATCAACTGCGGGACATATGCGTTGGCATGCCGAGCATATGAATGTTGAAGGCGAAATGAATCATCCATCAGACGGGGCCGCTTGGAAACATTTCCAGAGCGTTTATCCGGGGTTTGCTTCTGAACCTAGAAACATCTACCTTGGATTGTCAACAGATGGTTTTAATCCACTAGGCATGAGTGGCGAGGCACACTCAATCTGGCCGGTGATAGTCACACCATACAATCTACCTCCTAGTATGTGTATGAACCGAGAATTTTTATTCCTCTCGATTTTGGTTCCTGGTCCAACACACCCGAAGAAAAGTCTGGACGTGTACCTTCAACCTTTAATCGACGAACTACAACAACTGTGGACACAAGGCGCTGATGTATATGATATATCAACAAACACTTATTTTAAGATGAAAGCGGCGCTTATGTGGACGATTAGTGACTTCCCAGCTTATGGGATGTTATCAGGGTGGATGACTCACGGACGCCTCGCATGTCCATACTGTATGGATTCAACCAATTCATTCTGGTTAACGAATGGACGAAAACATTGTTGGTTTAACTGTCACCGAAAGTTTTTGAAGAGCGACCACCCATACAGGCGGAATGTAGTTGCCTTCACTAAGTCTACAGCTGTCCATGCTGAAGCACCGGTTTGGCGTAGTGGAAGAACAATATTGGACTCCATCAACAGTATAGAAGGTCTGCAAATGAGCGTCGAGTGTGGTGGCAACGGACACAATGATCCATCTAAAACGGTACATGGTTATGGTCAATATCATAATTGGTACAAAAAATCTATTTTTTGGTCTTTGCCTTATTGGGAGAATCTATTGCTTAGACACAACCTAGATTTTATGCATATAGAGAAAAAAAAATTTGATAATATTATCAAAACTATCTTGAACGTGCCGGGGAAAACAAAAGATAACATAAAATCTAGGCTAGATATGGCGATAATATGCAACCGTAGAGCGTTGGAGCTTATATCACCAACTATTGCTCCGGTTCCAATATTTCGAATGTCAAAGGAAGCAAAAAAGAAATTTCTAAGTTGGTTGAAGAAAGAAATTCGTTTTCCAGACGGGTATGCTTCCAACTTTGGTAGATGTGTCAATGAAATTAATTCGACTCTTTCTGGTCTCAAAAGCCATGATTTTCATGTCATTATGGAAAGGCTTCTACCTTTTTCTTTGATGGAACTACTCCCCAAGTCTGTACACGTAGCGATTTCAGGTATTCATTTTTTAATTTTTTTTATACACAAATATGACTAACTAATTTTTGTTATGACTTACTAATTTTGGTTGTTACTTTCATTACACAGAAATCGCTTTGTTTTTCCAAGACATTGGTGCCCCCATCATTAAAAGAACAAGATGTTCTAACCTTGAAGGAAAATATAGCCGTCAAATTATGCAACTTGGAGAAGATATTTCCTCCGTCGTTTTTTGATGTCATGGAGCATCTACCAGTACACCTTCCGGACGAGGCAATGTTAGGTGGACCGGTACAATATAGGTGGATGTATCCATTTGAGCGGTACATGTACCACTTAAAAAAAAAGGTTAGGAACAAGGCACAAATCGGAGGGTCTATAGTCGAGCATTGTGTACAAGAAGAAATATCAGCGCTAGCTACCCATTGGCTTGGAAAACCGATCGCTCGAGGTAATGAAGGATGGCATGATGAAAACATTTACTTCTACGCATTCGACGATGTCCCAACAATTTTCAAACAGAAAGGAAGGTTCATTGGTAAACATTCAAAGGGATGGATAACAGACGAAGAGTACAACGTTTTGCAAACGTTTCTCATGAACAACTGTCCCGAGTTAGCACCATATGAAAGGTATGAGTAACCGTCGCAAAACATAATATTCAATAGTTAAATATTTTTTAATTACATAATTTGTATACATAGGATGTTTGAAGATTTCATCCAAACTACATATCCGGCATTGTCTGCTACTGACCTACAGTCATTCAAAGACAATAACTTCGCACGCTGGTGCAAAGATTATGTAAGTATTTGTGTATTCTTACTGTTTTTAATATAATGTTCAACTTATGTATTTATTTTACTACAGGTTAATAATCAAAGGATGGTAGCAACTGTGTCACAATGACTCATTGATTTTGTACAAGGTCCGCGTCGTGCTTACACATCCTGGCCATCGTATGCAACAAGAGGGTTCTTATTCCGCACATTGAGTAGGAGTGCAAACAAAAAGACACAAAATTCCGGTGTTTGCGTTAGGGGAACTACTGATACGGAATATTATGGCGTTGTGGATGACATCAGATTGGTTGAGTACGATGGCGGTGTCGGGTTGAAGGTGGTTATCTTCAAATGCTTTTGGTACGACACCACTAGTGGAAGTGGAATGCGTAGAAGTCGTTCCGGACTGGTGGACGTTGCTGCGAACAAGCAGTATCGACAATATAATCCGTTTATTACTCCTGAACAGTGCGATCAAGTTTGTTATATACCATACCCAAAGGTGAGTAGGAGGCATGGGACGGAATGGTTAGCATGTGTAAAAGTGGTACCCAGAGGTGTTCGAAATGTTACAGATGCTTTACAACAAGCCTTTCAAGAGGATGGTAGGAATACTATTGTTGCACCATCAGGGCTACTAAGGGTCGAGGCACTCAATGTTGAAGACATGGACAATTATGATGATTTACCCGACCAACATACAAACGACATGTACACATCTGATCATGAGCTAACTGATAACGAATGTTCTGAAGCTGATTCCTCATCTGAAGATGAATGAAAATTGTGCATCAATGTGATCCTTAATTTGTAGCATTTTATGTAATATTATTTTCGTATGTGTTAAATTTTTAACGTCTTATAAAAGTAGTGGATTATTATCCGTCGAGTGGTTTGTAATAAAATATGATGTGGATTGTTGTATAATATTATGTGGAATATAATTTGTATTTTTCTAACCAGTTTTAACAGCTAGCCCTATTTACACCACCCGTGATTGTTTACCTGAGTAGAATACTTTCACGCCATTCATTTTATTTTCGAAATGTCAATTCACCGTCTAGTGGCCGACAGTGTCATTACACCACACGTGATTGTTAACATGAAAAATTGATTTGACATTACATATCAGTGTGCAATAAAGAAATCAATTCCGTGAATGACATTGTCTGGTACTGAATCATAAATAATTCAGTGGCAGACAATGTCATTCACAGACTTGATTTCTTTATTGCACACAGATATGTAATGTCAAATTATTTTTTCATACTTTCTTATATCCACATATACATCGACACGTTAACCCTAAAAAGGCACTCTGTTTTGCCTATATAAGTCCGAGTACTTTAACACAAAATCATAACACAAAAAAAAACAATTTCCAAATGGCAAACAGAGATCTATGGAATTACTACATGGAAAACCGAGCCTCCGTTCAAAACCCTCGAGAAACAACTCTTGTTCCTTCAAGCCCTCCATACGATAACTTATATGTTATTGATGTTCAACCGACAGTTTCACTCCAACCAACACAACGATCTGAAATCCAAACGCCGGTAATTTCGGGACCTGCCCAACTCATACAGCGAGGAATGTTTCGCAAGAGGGCTCACGATAGGAAGGTGTTGAGAGGTGAAAGTTCTCAAACACGCCCAACACAAAATTTCATTCGTGAGGTCATGAATGAGCCACAACAGGGCGACCAGGATTTTAATAGTCCTCGCTGGACTTCTACTATCGATTACATAATCCGCGAAGGTATAGACATATAATGTACTCATTTACCATTACAATAATGATTGTACATGACAAATACTAACTCTGTAATTCATAAATATAGGTACTTATAACAATAGGACCACACCATTCTGGACCCAGGTTGTAGAAATACAATGCCCGCATTCACAGTTTGTGAAAGTGAAAAAGGTTTACGTTGTCGACCAATATTATTTAATTTTACATATACAATGTATCTAACAAGTTAACTTTATCTTATTCTCAGCTTGTCGCTATGTTATCCAGTGCGACCCCCAACGGCCAGGGAGACCTTCTAGTAACCTTAAAGGATCCGTCTGGTATCATCGAGGGAACCATGCACCGTAACATCTTCAACAATGACGAGAACAGAGTCAACACTGGCGTAGGTGCGGTTGTCATTCTACAGAATGTGACCGTAGGCCGTTTTAACCGGAACTCTAAGTACCTCAACATCACTGAGCGGAACATTGTTAAGGTAGATTTTCCATAAGTTTGTAAATATTACTGATAATTATAAACTAAAATCTTTTTTCATACAGATAATTGGGGCTAATTTGATGATTGCTGAATACGAACCAACCGGACCATTTACTATCAATGAGAAAGCTGAAGGAACTACTGGCTACAAAAATGAAATAGTCCCAGACTCTGATGGTGAATAAACATCCGACCCGTCCATGTTTACGAATAAGCTGGTTAAACACCAGACTCTTTATGTTGCTTTAATGTTTACTATTTTCCTACCATCTATTGTACGCGTTTATAATAATGTTGTTGTGTAATGTAATATTTTAATATGTTTAATGAAATAAACCAATATTATATAACAAATGTTTTGTTTTTTATTGAGCTTCCATTCGAATTAACAAAAATCTAATTAATAAGTTTTTAAACCATTATAAGGTTAATGTATTTGTCAATGTTAAAAACAAATCGGGAACCGTATAGTTCTAACATTTTGTAAGCACCACCCACGGGAAAATTCGTGGTATTTCGTGGGTATTACAAAACCCACGAATTTTTTCGTTGGTATTAGTGGGTATTGGATTTGCCACGAAAAAATTCGTGGGTAACCGTGGCAAAATTACCCACGAAAACCCACTACCATTTCGTGGGTAAAAATTTACCCACTAATACCCACGAAAACTCACGAATACCCACGAAAAACCCACGAATATTTTCGTGGGTAAGCATATACTGTTCATAGTGGGTATTCGTGGGTTTTCGTGGCTTTTTTGCTTTACCCACGAAAAAATTCGTGGGTTTTTCGTGGGTATTTGCCTTTTTTTTACTAGTGTTTGTAAAGTTTAAGAATTTGGTTAAGTGTAAAAACTAGCAAATATCCCACATAGGAAGTTTGAATATAAAATCCTCAAATATTTAAAATGGAGAAACTCCTAACAAGGAGATATCGGACCGGGCTTCAGCTTTTGGCTTCGAGATTTGGTAAATGGGGCAATGATCAATCATCTGAGAGTATAACACATATTCTACCGTTCGTGTGATTTTGTCTTTGGGTTGTGCAAAACAGAATCGATTGCAGTTGTATCCATGGATTCGGAACGTCAGACAACCGTCATTTTACAGGACGTTTTCAGAATTAAGGATAGAGATCGTATTTCGCCTCTGCAAATTTACAAGACTTGTATCGATAGTTTTGTTATAGAACTATCGTATTTATGTATTTTATTTCACAAATATATTTCTTATATTGTACTTCTTTTTAAATTAGTTGTCATTCTAGGCTTAATTTTTTGTTTCAAATTAGTTGTCGTTTCCAGTTTTCTATGCATATTTGATATCAATTTTTCTATCTTTATCCCTACTTTTAAATTTAGTAATTACTTATATCAAATAAAATAATGTACAAAATATGGGTAAAACCGAATTTTTAATTGTTTTTTTAATTTGTGTGAAAAGATATAGAATGACAACTAATTTGAAACGGAGAGAATAGTAAATTAAGTTCTTACAGAGGGTTCATGTTCATTCTTCTTAAATGCGGCATTGAAATGCCTAAAGCCTAATCTTGAAAGCAAGATTTTCAAATTTCATATAGCAATAACCATGCACAACCTAAATGATGGATTTAACTTGCAACAATTCGTATGACTATTCGTTGCCAATACGAAGGCTTCACGATTTAATTGGCCCAAAAGGGTTCATCGACAACGACATCACGATTTAATTGGCCCAAAAGGGTTCATCGACAACGACATGGGTAGCCCATCGATTCTCATGTACATGGTATAAAATAAATAAGAAAATTTGAATAGACAATTTGAGGTCTTATTGTGATCTTAATAACATATGTGCTTACGTAAGAGTGGTCAGACATGATCACATAAAGTCAACTTAGTGTAGGCATGTACGTCACTGCTTACGCAATATAAAAACAAATCTCCAAACGAGACCGTTGACTCTCCGCCCATGTGACTGCATTTGAAGAAGATTATATTGTCCCTCCGGTTGCATAAATGCGATCCTACTTCTTTCTTATGTATTATTCAAATCAAGAAAGAAACCAAAAATGGAGAAGAGCACAAGAAGCTCAACGTCTCTCCCTCTGGCCGGTCGTGTAGCCATTGTGACTGGAGCCACTAGAGGCATCGGTCGTGCCATTGCGATCCACCTCCACACACTTGGCGCAAGAGTCACTCTCAATTATGTCTCTAGCTCATCAGAAGCTGAACTCTTGGCTTCGGAACTAAACGCCACATCTCAACCAAAGTCAGCGATCACGGTTAAAGCAGATGTGTCGACCAGATCAAGAACTTGTTTGATCAGACCGAACAAGAGTTTGAATCAAAAGTTCACATCCTTGTGAATTGTGCAGGTGTTTTGGACCCTAAGTATCCATCTTTATCCGATACCACACTTGAAGATTTCGATAAAACATTCAGAACAAACACGAGGGGAGCTTTCTTGTGTTGCAAGGAAGGTGCTAAAAGGGTTAGTAGAGAAGGTAGTGGGAGAATTACTATGATGTCTACTTCACAAGTCGGAGCTCTCTCACCAGGTTATGGAGTTTACACGGCGTCGAAAGCCGCGGTGGAGACCATGGTGAAAGTTTTGGCTAAAGAATTGAAAGGAAGCCGGATAACCGCTAATTGCGTGGCGCCAGGGCCAATTGCGACGGAGTTGTTCTACGCCGGAAAGAGTGATGAAATGGTCAAGATGCTTGCAGGGGCGTGTCCTATGGGGAGGATTGGTGAGCCAAAGGATGTTGCGCAGATTGTAGGGTTTTTGGCTGGTGATGGTGGAGAATGGATTAATGGTCAGGTAATTATTAGAGCAAATGGAGGGTTTGTTGTTTGAGAGAGATAGATAAAGAATGACAATGAAATGTTCATGATGTCTTGTGTTTTGTGTGTTGAATTTGTTTTAAGTCTATGTTAACGAGTGGTTTAATGGAGTTAACATGTCTTTGCGCAAGACTTGCTTTTTATTTTTCTTTGGGCAAGATTACTTTTTAAAATAAAGTATAATACTTTTAACCGAAGTTCAAAAACATATTTGTTGCTAATCGAGATATTTGGAAAGTCGACTATATAGATAGCCGTTATAATTTTAGGAAATTAGACCAAGATCAACGTGTTTTAGTGTGTTTGTAGTGTTTTAGATAGCCGTTATAATAAAGTATAATAAATTGGATTTTTTTATTATATCTACTACTTTTTCTTGGGTTTTATGCCTTAAGTGGTAGTTTTAGTGTGTTTGTAGTGTTTAGAGTCTTTTGCAGGTCAATTGGAGAAAATGACAAGAAATTGAGATATTAGACAGTTATGCAGCGTCAAATGTCAAGCAACCGTTGGAGGCCTTAAAATCATGGGAAAATTGCTAAATTATGCCAGATTTAGTGAAAAAATGTCCCATTAGAATTTATTTTTCATAGAAATGTCCCATTAGGCTTTTGTATTTTCAAATTCCAAATTTAACCTTGATTTATAATAACTAAAGGATTTTATTAATTCTTATAAAAATTTAAAAATAAAAAAGGAAATAAAACAAATTATTATAAATCTGAAAAATGAAAAAAAAATTAGTTTCCTTAAACGATAGAAGCTATATTGGTAGAGATGCAGTACAATCGGCAAACAAGCTGTGGCAGAACATAGTAAACTTGTAAAATTTAGAATCTGCGAGCGGTAGATAGTTGTAAAATTGTAGAATTCGGATTCTAGCTCTCGTAGAAGACTGACAATTAGGTAGAAATAACGTTCTACGTCTGGTAGATTAACAGTAATTGGCAGAATCTACTATCAGCCAATGGTAGAAGGAAAAACTCAAATCATTTATAAAACATGATGTTTAATATTTTTAAAAAAAAAGTTTTCACGAAAAGTATTATGCTTCATATGTTTATAATTATCAAAATTTTTATAATTTAAAATACCTTATATTTAAATTATTTTTAATTAAATTAATAGCATTATGGGAAAAAATTCTTAAAGGTATATTGGGACATTTTGCCACTAAATGTAGGGTATTTTGGTAATTATCCCTAAAATCATTGGATTTATTTGAAATTTGGACACGAGAAAGACAATTGAGTCAGATTTCATCCAAAAGAACTTTCAAGTCATTTGGATCAACGGTCAAACAATTATACTAATTCTCGTGAAGACATCTCAATCTGGCTAAACCGACGAAAGTAAAGGAAAACTTCTGTAGTTCCTAATTTGACTTGGTTTAGCTAGGGATTTCAACCAGCACGAATTTAGATCTATAAATACATGTTTTTAGCCACTTTAGACAGCAAGCTTTATTTTACATTCATACTTTTAGTTTATTCGCATTGGGAGAAGATCTCTGAACCTTATTGACAATTTGGAGAAGATTTATGAACCCCTTTTTATATATGTTTATTCAATTATGAGTTTTTCTACATCTCTCTTTTTTTTCTTTGCATCCATGTCCGAGTAATTTCATAGTTAGGTTTTAGGGTTTTCAAGGGATTTTATGAATCATTGAATCACACATAGATAGGAATTTATATCTTTTGTTATCTTCATCTATAGTCGTTTATAATGCTTGAACTAGATTGATCACCTAGTCTCACAATCTTAAGTGAACTAACTCATCAAAAGTGTTGTTAGGTTGCTAGAAAAGAACATAGATGAGCAAATTATTCTTAGCCAACGAAAGCTGATGCTAAGGCAAATTTGTGAACATATTGAACCCGCTCGTATTGCTCGTCTACAATTCTAAGTTCAACGACAGTTAGGATTTTAGGTTGCTAGATAAAGTGATTGGAACCACGACAGTGGAAAAATCATATATTCATGTTTAAGTTCTAGATTGTGCTTATGTACTCCCTGAATAATTGTCTGGTTTATGATCTCTTAATTCCTGCGAATATCCCTAAACCATAATGCTTGTTAATTCATAAGTTTCATCGTTTATTTAGTTTCTCATTTACATTATCGCATTCAACAGTCCATCTTTTCATCTTAGCTTAATTTTGTTCTTATAAATTCGTAGTGTAATACTTGGTCCTTGTGGATTCGATCCCTAAATTACTACTTCGTTTGTTGTGCACTTGCAGTAGATTTTATAGGGTTAAAACCTCTATCATCAAGTTTTTGGCGCCGTTGCCGGAGATTTTACCAATTAAAAAACAAAAAATAACAAAAAAGCAGGAGAAACTTTTCTTATAAAGGAGATTTAATAAACGTCTCTCGGATGGGTTCTGGCCATGTGTTATTATTTGAGTGGTTCATAATTTTTTCATAGTTTAATATCTAAATTATTAACTAAATTAAATACAAGTGCTTAAATTAATATTTTTTTAAGAGACGGAAGAAGAGACTCACGTTGATCTTGGTCTTGAGTCTCAAGTGAAATACCAATTAACTTATTTAAAAAAAATTAAAAAAACAATGATTGATTTGGGAGAATGGTTGTTTCCGCTTCCCGTGAAAAAACTACATTGTTACTTTTGAAACAACCTAGCCTTTATTTTTTTTAATAATAATAGACTCAAATTAATATTCCCATAAATATTTATTCTCAACATCAATTCAATTTCAATCAACCAAGCAAACCAGCGGAAAACATGTCCGAATGATTCCAATAGATAATAAAATTAAGCAACCAATTCAACCAGAATAACGCAACAACAATCTGAATTCCATGTTCAAACTAAGCTCGCAACCTAAACACCAAGTCCCAATCACTATCTTCTCATCGTCATGATTCCACGATCACATTTTATTTTTACCTGCATCACATTGAAAAAGAGATGCCTAAGTATTATCACAAATACTTAATGAGACGATCATTTCATATACCATCCATACACACATGATAAATAAAATGCCAAGATACCAACACTCATCAAATAATCAACACAAACAATCCGCAATCGCAAAACGCAAAATAATCAGAATTCAGAACTTGTGTCGATCGACACACTCCTTGTGTCGATCGACACTAGGTCGCAGAGAACTCAGAATCAAGCCTATCCTCTCGTGGCTCGATTTCCGGTCTCGATAAGTGACCACATGCACTAAAAACACCAAAACCACACTAAAATAGCAATACAACACATAATTTTCTAACACAATCCTTAATTCACCCAAATCAATCAATTACGCATCAAAAACAATTTATATCTCTCAGATAAGCCATGGTCGCGCACTCACCTTTGCTTTTGGAATGAGAATGAATAGAAATCAGGATGAACACGACAAATCAGAGACTCTCTTCTCTAGGAATCACTAAACTCACAATCTCTCTCAATTTCTCTCAATTCTTCTCAAAGCACACTTTTCAATAAAAAATACAGCTTCTCAGCCTTTTAAATACAAGCCTAGGGTTCATCACCTATAACTACGCCCAAACTGACCAATTAAATCAAACTGGACTGGTTCACTAAACTACACATTTTTGGCATGTGTCGATCGACACCTCCAAAAAATACATATTTTTGAGTTGCGGGCGTTACAACTTTTTTTCTAGGTAACAAGGGGACGATATTTTGTATGACGTTCCCGTACCAAAGACGTTCAAGGACATGGACGGCTTTGAAGCGTTCCCTAAATATTTCGGCCAAAAAGTACATTTTAAATAAATATTTTAAAGGGAATACACATACAAAACTAGTTTATAATGATTAGTTAAAGTTTTAATATTGTTGTTTCTTCATCTATTCTTTCACTTTTTCTACCTCTTCACACACTAATTAGGAGGCCTACAAGATATAATTATATCTTAGTAACTAACCAAGATTTTTTCTTATGTGATATTTGTCCTCTATATAGATGTTTTTCTTATGTTTTTGTTGTAATATCTATGTCGTACCCATTTCTATAGAAAATAATTTTGTCGTTTTTGTTGGGGTCAAATTCCACCTCTCCAGAATTAATGTCTGAAATAACTAAGTATAAAGACTAACAAGCTCTGCGAGGTGAATGAGGTCGACTAACAAGCTCCGCAAGGTGAATCCTCAAAATGAATAGCGAAGCTAATAGGTTCGAGTATAAACAAAATGTGTTATATGTAGGTAAGGTCAGCATTGAACATGAAGTGGGCTAGGCCGAGATGACTAGGAGGAATTAGAACGAGCTCACTAACAAAGCCCAACAGACATCATGAAAGTTTCCTAATCTTCAAGGAAGAGGACCTAGCCGACTTAGTTGACCTAGCCGACCTAGCCGACCTAGCAGACCTAGCAGAAACTATATATACTTGTAAACGAGATCCGCAACTTGTTACAGAAAACATCAATAAAAGCTTTCTTTACAGCAATTGCAACCTACGTTCTTAGCTTTAACCTAGAGATCTCTTTCCTTTCATAAACCCTTGACAAATCTAATTGTCTTAGTTTCGACTCCCATAATTTGGCGCCAACTAAGGGGAAACTTGAGATTTTCTTACTCGAAAAAGCTTACGAACGACCGATCTTACGATGGCTACGAGCGACGATCAACAACTCATTGCTGAACAGCAACGTATCGCCGAAGAACAAAGCGTCGCCGAGCAGCAATGCGTCGGCGAGCAGTAACGTATCGCCGAGCAGCAACGCATCGCTGAAGAGCAACGTATCGCCGAAGAACGACGCATCGCCGATCAGCAGCGTCGCAACAACACCAACGACGCAATCATTCCTGAAACTCCAGCAACGGTGACTTCTGCGTTCTTAACTGGCCTACAAGCGACGCTAGATGCGCTTCTTAAGAAAACAACGGACCAAGAGAAAGCTGTAGACGAGCTACGGGTCCTCGCTACCGCAGACTGAGGTCGCAGAAGAGAGCCTATGTTCAGATGACCCATTGGGCGAATAAACCCTACATCCTTAGATTTTTTGACTCCGGTTAACGCTCCCAAAATCCGCAGTCCTCACCTATATCATCCTGATGCATTACGCATGGAGAGAAACTCGGATGCACCTGCTGCAATTGCACAACCGCAAGCAACGGCGGCAATGGTGATCAACTTAGAGAACACAGAGAATGAATGCGCCCCACGTCGGTTACCTGCTCGCAGAATGGCGATTACGCAGATCAGCGATACCACCGAGCAAAACCAAGAGTCTCACGGCGAAGAAGAAGATTTTCTCTGGTTGGAACGCTCTGAATTGGAAGAAGAGCGTAGAGCGTTGATCCAGTCTCAAAAAGAGGAGATGGCAGGAATAAGAGCCGACTTGGCATAAACAGCAGCAGATATGAGAGATTTCCACTCCCAGATTCATAAAGCAACGAGCCACGCTCCTGAACTAGATAAAGTTCTTAAAGAAACACAAAACGTTCTATTCACAGCAAGGATAACCAGAGCAGTGATTACCGATCCGGGAAAGATGAAGATTCCCGCATACGATGGAAAGTTTGATCCTATCGAACATCTGACGGCGTTCTCCGTAGCAATGGGATGAGCAAGCTTCAGAGAAGGAGAGAGGGATGCTGGTCAGTGCCTACTATTCGTGGAAACTCTCAGAGGACCAGCCTTGCAGTGGTTCTTGTGACTTCCGTCAAACTTAATTGATAGCTTCAACCAGCTGAATGCGGCATTTCTAAAGTACTACGCGATCTTCATTGGGAAGCACACGTCCGACGTTGATCTCTGGACGATGGTTCAAGGGGAGAGCAAATCAAAACAAAGTTTCCTAGATCGCTTAAAAGGAGTGTTGTCTAAAATGGAAGGAGTAAGCAACGTTTCTGCACTGCATGCACTTGAGAAAGCACTTAGGTTCGGATCTGCCTACCAGGAGGAGATGGTTTTAAGCCCTCCTACTACAATCCAAGATGCGCTCCATCGAGGAATGCTTCATGCACGATACGAGGAGCAGAAGAAGGTATTTGCTCAAAAGACAGGGAAAGCAAAGACTACCAATCCTTCTCCTGCGCAGAATCAACCGAATGCAAAAAATCATAACCAAGGATCAAGATTCGTAGAACACGAAGAAGGAATCGAAGGAGCATACAATTATCACGTAGATTCCTTAAGTTATGGACAAGGCCGTGGCTATGCTGGCCAAGGTTATGGCCGCAGACAAGGTTCGTGGAACAACACTTGGACTCAAAGCGAAAACACTTACGATGAAGCAGCTTACTGCGAATTCCACAAGACACAAGGCCATTTAATTGCAAATTGCCACGTTCTAGGCTCTCGCCTCGCGAAGAGACTTGCAGAAGGAAAACTCGGCAACAACATTTGCGTTGACAACTTCATTGACGCGGATACCAATCAACAAGAACATGCTCAACTTCCAGCACCACCTCGACGAGGAAGAGACAACAATGCGGAACCGCAACCTATAGCAAAGATACCGGAAATGCTTATGATAATGGGAGGATCCTATGTCTGCGCAGATACAGTTTCTTTGATCAAAGCTTACCAGCGACGTGCAGAAGTTAGCGCCAATTTCTCTGCACCCTCCAAGTTTCCAAATGACGTATTGTTCTTCGAAGAAGAGGAAACTAATAGATTCGATAGGCCACACAACAATTCCCCTGGTAATCAAGTTAGTGATCGTTGATTTTCTTGTCTTAAGGGTACCGATCGATATAGGAAGCACAATAGACATCATCTTTAAAGATACGCTTGAGCGCATGGGCGTCGCACTATCCGAGATGAAGACATTTCCGATAGTGCGTATACTTGTATACTCCCACTACTTTGTTGCATTTTATAAAACTATGTTACCTAGAGTCATCTCCTAATTCTCATAAACGTTCTTCATGGATTACTGTATGTCTTAGCTACAAAGCTCAATCACATTCTTTATGGATTCACAACAGTCTTAACTATATCAGACTTGTTTCTCAATTACAATCGTCGCTGCTGGCCACAGTGACGCATATTACTCTTAAGGTATTTTCAGCTGCCTATTACATCGTCAAACGGATTAAAGCGCGCGATGACCAACAATAGAGCATGCATTTTTATGGTAAAACGCTTGTAAACCACCGATGTTCATCTTAAAACCCAACATACGTTTGTCATTACGTATTCATTGTAGGAGCGTATTTATTACGTGGATAACATTTGCGTAAACCCGAATAATCATCAGAAAACCCAAGTAACGTAACATTGGTGTCAACTAAACCCAATAGTCTATAACGTTGGTCTCAACATGAAAATATATTCATTATAGGAGCGAATGCTTTAGTAGAAAACGAATTTGTAACGTAGCATTAGTAACGTCACTAGAAAATACTCATTATCGAAGCGGACATGTTCGAATCAGTAACACGCCCGAAAAACAAAGTGTTTATTCAAAAACTTAACAGCACATTGGTCACTACACTACAAGAAAACACCCTTTTAGCGTCGGCATATTTCGACGCTATTTCGATGCTAAAACTTCTTAGCGTCGATTTAGCGTCGAAAAACATTTTGACGCTAAACCGTCGACGCTAATTCATTTTCGACGCTATTTTAACGTCGAAACGAAGTTCGACGCTAATTCGACCCTAGGTTAGCGTCGGATGTTCGACGCTAATCCGACACAACATTTCGACGCTACAGTAGCGTCGAATTAGCGTCGAAACATTTCGATGCTAAATGGATGCTAAATCAATGGTAATTCGATGCTAAATTAGCATCGAATTAGCGTCGACACCTGATTCAATCGACGCTAGTTTGTAGCTAAATTAGCGTCGAATGAATCAGGTGGCGACGCTAATACGACGCTACATAAGCATCGATTTAGCATTGATTTAGCGTCGAATGATAACATTTAAAAAAAAAAAATTATACAAAATTATTATAATTATTATAATAAAAATTAAAAATTATCCGATACAAAATAAAATTATCCGTTACAAATAAAATTAAAACGCTAATCCGACGGCGGTTGTTGGGTCCTTAGGTTCACGATATCTTCGAACTCTTGGTGGAATTGCGTTGCACCGGGAGGTGTAGGAGGCGGTAGAGGACGATTCATTCCTTGCAAGGCAGTGGCTAATGTCGGGTTATCCACTGCAATGATGTCAAAGACACTGCTCAATGACGAGACATGGGTCTTTAGCTTCGCAATCTCAGCATTAGCAGCTTCCAACTAAGCGGTCAAACGCGACGGAGACGAACCCGGAGAGTAAGAATATTGAGAAGACGAACAATCTGTCGGGATATCTTTGATGGATCCAACACCCATCGTTCGTCCTTTCTTCTTCGGTGCAACCTAAAAAATAAAAGTGTTATACAATAAAATAATAATTAAAAATAAGTTATAATTAAAAATAAGTTATAATATAAAATAAAAACCTAATAAAATTACCTCCTCGTAAAGTCTATCGAAATCTTCGAGACCCATCGTAGACTGGACAGACTCATCTACCTCTTCTAGTCGTGCATTGTACGCGTTGAACGTTTGTTCCGTTTGAGCGGTAAAAAACGTCCCATCCTTCCTCCGATGAGTTTTCTCCATCACTTTAACCATCAGAGGAAGATCACCACCATCAACCTGTTAAACAAAAATAAATAGAGATAAAAATGAAATATATAATAAATAAATATTGAAAATATAAATAATCAAATAAATTAATTTAATACAAATATTACCATATCCAGTTGTAGTGTGGCATATGATGATATGCCCGCACAATGCTTTGAAGGTCCATCTCCTTTGGCCACCGGCGTGAGACAGGATGCAGAACACTTCCCCGATTTAACCACCGATTTGGAATCCTCCCAATACTGCACTAGACCCGACCAAACATCGGGATCCATCCCGAGCAGCTTCGCCGCATCGCATTTCTTGCCCCATGCTTTCTTCAAGTTCGTGACGTAACTGTTGACACGCTTTAGGGCCTTCTTCTCGAACGCCGCTCGCACATCGAACGTATGAGGTTCCTCCCAATGCCACCCTTGCTACAAAAATATGAATAATGTTACGAATATATATATATAATCAAATAATTTAATAAATAAAATTAAATAAAAAAAATTACTTACCGCCCATGACTCGAACCATATATTTCGAACATTCTGCAGCGTCATGCTCCAATTAGGATGCGGCATAGTGAAGTGGGCCTTGATTGCCTTGGTGACCTTGTTATCCGTAAACCTATTAAAAAAAATATTAGAATGTTAATAATTTAATTATAACTTGTAATTAAAACTTAATTACACAAAACAAATTTAATTAGTAATATTGAAAAAAATTAAAACATACCATAATATACCACGAGGCCTCAACGGATGGATAATCGTAAGTCGTGTCTCACGTCCAGGTTGGCGGAGAAGCTCAGAAATCCGCATCATAAGAGGCGCGTTTGCCGGTGGAGGGGGCTCATTGTGGTCATCGGGATGATCATCTTCGTCTTCTTCTAGCTCCGGATGAGGCTCTGCCTGAGACGGTGGCGGAGCGTGTGGCGGAGCGTGTGGCGGAGCTCGTAGATGGTAGTTCGCAGCCTACAAACCCGACCCCGATCCTGATCCGGATCCGCGACGACCCTTGGATCCAGGAATCGAATCATACTCGCCAAATAATTGGCCGTATGAAGGAGGATGACGTCGATCAGCCTATAAAATAAAACAAATTTATTAAATTTAAAAATACAAAATATAAATTTAAAATGTAGGAAATAAATTACTAGTGCAGAAATAATTTTTTGAAAAATTTAGATATTTTATATTTAGGAAATAAATTTATATTTTCGAAATAAATTTAACATTTATGAAATTATTTCTAATTATCGAAAAATAACTTGTAAATTCGTTTTTCATTTAAAAAAATTATTTTAACATCCAAAAAACTCCAAAATTTGTTTTATTTGACTTTACATATATAAATTACATAAAATCTAAATTAAAATCGATAACTTAGCAAATCTAAATTCAATTCCATAACTTTTCAAATTAAAATTGAATTCCATTTCCTAAATTTATTGCCTACATTTACCCTAAAATCTATTTCATATCAAATTTCCTAAAATCTATTTACTACATAATTCATAAAACCATTTTCTAAAATCAATTTCATATCATTACTACAACTATATATAATTTCATAACTAATTTCTAACAAATTACAAATATTTGTAAAATTCCTAATCTATTTACTACATATTTCTAAAATCAATTTCATTACTAATTTATTACAAATTACAAATATATATAAACAATTTTAAAACAAAAAAAAAAAATTTATGTACCATATCGTCGGAAGGAGAACTGGAGGAGAAGATCCGGCGGCGGCGGAAGAAGAAGATCCGGCGGTGGCGTCGGCGGATGGAAATTCGGAGGCGGCGTGGGCGGAAGGAGATCTGGCGGCGGCGGATCTAGTTGACGAGGAGGAGAGGGGCCGTGAGTGAGAGAGAGAGAGGAGAGGGAGAGGAGAGGGAGAGAGAGAGGCGGCGTGAGAGAGAGACCGACGTGAGGGAAGGTACGGCGGCGAACCGGAGAGAGACCGACGTGAGGGAAGGTACGGCGGCGAATCGGAGAGAGAGAGAGGTGAGGGAGAGGAGTTGCAGCAAACCGGAGAAGAAGACGTCAGTCTCTGTTTTTACTTCGTGAACTGACACTATTTCGGCGCTAATTTGACGCTATTAGCGTCGAGTTAACGTCGGATTACATTTAAATATAATTTCTATTCCCCACGCAGAGATAATGTTACAGATCCGAATTTATTTGATTTAGCGTCGAATTAGCGTCGAACTGCCCACCAATTCGACGCTAAATCAAAATTAATTCGGTTTACCGCCGTTGGTTTAACAAACAAAATTTGAATTTTTTTCGGTTAACCGCCATTGGTTAATCAAATTAATTCAATATAGCGTCGAATTTGCGTCGGATCACATTAATTTATCCGTTTAATACCCTAAACCCTAAACCCCAAACGTAAAATTTGTTCAGATAGCGTCGAATCAGCATCGAATCGATGTTAATTCGATGCTAAATCAGCGCTACCTTAACCTAATTTTACGTTTGGGGTTTAGTGTTTAGGGTATCCGCCAATGGTACGAAAACTATCTTAGCCTTTTCAAAATTTCATATAATAGAATAATTTAAAATTTTGAAATTTGAAATTACATATTTGGTTCACAAAGGGTTATGATGGTATATGTAAACCTATATAGTTTTTTCAAATAGAAGTCCTTACGTGCATTGGTAACATCGAATTATACAAATATATGAATTTGTTGGCAATTAAATCTTTGAATATAGATAACATTGTAGCTTCACTCTGAATCGTTTCATTTAGCGTCGAACTAGCGTCGATAACAATCTTAACCTATTTAAAGATTTTGAAACCGCAACATATAACGATAATAATCACATGTATTTTTACAAATCAAATTTCCTACATATTTACTAAATCCATTTCCCTACAAGTTTATAACAAAATGTACATTGATATGTCATTACTAATATATTAAATAAAATTAACATATAAAAAAAAATGATTTAGCGTCGAATTAGCGTCGAATTCATGTGATCTGATGCTAATTCGACGCTAAATCAAACAAATTTTACATTTAGGAATTAGGGTAAAGAAACCGCAACATATACGATAACAATCTTAACCCATTTAAAGATTATATGTTTACAACATATAACGATAACAATCACAACAATTCAATAACAATCTAACAGGAATGAATTAGTGTCGATAAAAATCATACAACGAGATATATTGATTATGCAACTCCAATAAAACATTACAAATAATGAAACATAATTTTTAAAACGAATTCTTTCACAGGTACATTAGAGACTTGAAAATATTAAACATACAACGGTTATGGTACAAGTACATAATAGACTACTAATTTTTAAAACATATATGTATACACTCCAAACAACGGTTAGAACCAGAAATTTTTCTTTCTCTTTTGTTTCTTGCTGGAGAATCTAAAAATTCGTCGCAAAATTTCCTTTTGATTGCATCAACATCTAGATTTAAGTTTGGGATTTCTGGACTTTTGGCGAATTCATAATCGTAGTAGTGATCCTTACATTCATTTGAAGTACTTCCACCGTAAGTATCTGACTTTTCAATCAATTGAGACGACAACTCGCTTCCTCTACAAAACTTTACATTCAGTTGTCTGTCTTCGATTTGCCTATACAAAACTTCATCGACAACTCGCTTCTAGTCATGACATTCTGGCTGCTTATCATATTTGTGTTTTGAATAACTGAACCCATCTTCAAATTTGGGACTCACAACATTGGCAGGAGAGAATGAATCAGCTTCCCACGAGTACGTGGGTGTCTCTTTAGTATATTCGTTGCACTGAGATTCAGTTTCCCACGAGAATTCTGGAATGTGGTGTATGTTTGGCAATCACTGGCTGTCTGGCACTATTGTTGATGTAGAATCTTCATTATGGGTTGGTGAGCACGTATCAAATTCCCACGAGTAAGTGGGTATCGCTTGAGTGAATTCGTCGCATTGAGTTTCGGTCGAGTATTTTGGAATATAAAAAAAAATTTCCACGTTTGTTGATTTAAAGTCTTCCTTAGGAGAGCTGGAAGACATTACGTGTGTTATTGATAGGTGTAGAAGTTATACACTCCATCATATGTATTTATAGTAGAAGTTATATGTTTAAACGTAAGTAAAACCATATCCACAAATAATGGAGATAGTACGAAACTTTGTAGTCCTCATAATTTGTTTTGTCTTTGCATATTGTCTTGTCAAATCACCTTGGTCTGTAACGATTGTGTCCACATTTTATGTGGTTAACCAAATCTTTCATTAGATTTTTAGAATATGAATATATGGTCGATCAAAGTATTAAGTTATAACATTGAAACGAATAATTTTTTGAGCACACATTAATCGGAAATAAGATATTTCAAATTTTGATACATTATTTTAACTAAAAGCTTTACAGATAAAAGCCTTACATAAATAACAACACACATAATATATAGTACATTACTAGACATGTAATCCACATCCCCTTACTGAAGCACACAGTAATCAAAAATAAGTAAACATAAAAGCCATAGGCACTTATTGTATTGACGAGTGACCGTCGTGCGGAAATAGTAGTTATACATTACCAATAAAACACAGCTCTTAATGATCCATCTCAAACTTTAGCATGTGTTTGTCACAACAACCGTAATGGTCATTTGGACATTTAAAAACAGAGACCTTCGGTTCTTCATAACCATCAATAGCATGCGTCGATGGAGGTGTTTTCAGGACTAAATTTTCTCCGTTGGCGCCAGAGCGTGCTTTAGGAGTCTTGTTTGGAGCACGCGAAGTAGAACCAGTGTGTATAGAACGGTTCGTTGAGTTACTAAGACGAATCGTAGAAGAAGGTGGGGTGTTTGATTCTGGTAAAGAATCAAGGAAAGAAGTTATTATCTTCTCTTCCTCTGATGGATTTAGAATTCTTTTCGACATGGTTGATATTAGGTGTTTTGTGTTTTCGATATACTAATCTAATGAAACCAGTACCTATTTATAGATTTTAAAAAATTATGATAACAGCTTTAGCATAATAGATCTTGGCCGTTAAATGATGTATCGCACATATAACCATTCAAATGAGTTGTCAAATCGGATTTGTTCCAAACACTTGTGTCCATATAATTTTCGTATCTTTAAAAGATTTAAGATTTTAGCATCAATTTTGCAATGAATGTTAGCATCGCAGTACCATCGAATTCCTTTGCGTCGATTTTGCATCGATTTTGCAATGAATGTTAGCATCGTAGTACCATCGAATTCCTTTGCGTCGATTTTGCATCGAATTTTGAAATGAATTTTAGGTGAACCACATTAAGTGGCCGACAGTGTCATTCACGGAATTGATTTCTTTATTGCACACTGAGATGTAATATTCGGCATTCACAATTTGTGAAAGTGAAAAAGGTTAACGTTGTCGATAAATATTATATCCATTTATTGATACAATTTATCTGACAAGTAAATTGTATCTCATTTTCAGATTGTGGCTATGCTCTCCAGTTTAACCCCCAACGGGCAGGGAGATCTGCTAGTAACCTTAAAGGATCCGTCAGGAAAAATCGAGGGAACCATGCACCATAACTCGCCACTGTTGTAGGTGCGGTGGTCATTCTACAGAATGTTACCGTATGCCGTTTTAACAGGAACTCTAAATACCTCAACATCACAGAGCAGAACATTGTTAAGGTAGATTTTCCATAACTTTCTAAAAATTTCTGATAATTATAAACTTAATTCCTTTTCCAAACAGATAATTGGTGCTAATTCGATGATTGCCGAATACGAACCAACCGAAGTATCTACTATCAAAGAGGAAGATGAAGGAACTACTGGGTACGAATATGAAACAGTTCCAGACTGAGATGATGAATCAACATCCGACCCGTCAATGGTTAAGAATAAGCTTAATTAAGGCTTTATGTTGCTTTAATGTTTAATATTTTCATAGTATCCATAGTACGAGTTTATAATAATGTTGTTATCTGTACTATTTCTTATTTTCTAATTAATGTAATATTTTATGTATAATGTAATATTTTTATATGTCTAATGTTATATGATAATATTAAAACTAATGTTTTGTTTATAGATTATCTTCCATTCGAATAATTAAAATACCATTAACAAAAAACTAATTTTTAATATTAGTGAATGTTAAAAACGAACATAAATTGTTCGTAGTTACTGCATAGTGAACCCGAGTTCGAACCTATGGTCACGCGATTTTATGTTCATCACATGTTAGTGCATACAGATATTATGTTCACAACATATAACGATAATAAACACATCAATTCGATAATCACATATAACGATAACAATCACATAAAACGATAACAATCACACAAATTCCAAAAGTAAATAAAATTAAATAAAAACAGTCATATATGCTTCACTTTGAATCCTCATCGGTACTTTCTCCACTCTCGTTTGCAAACTCGTCTTCGGGGTTTTCTGCATCGTTAGCATCCAGAAGTATTTCAGCTTCTCGATTTTGCGGATCTATAAGAATGATGTTGTCTATATCTGCTTCTGGAGTTGTTAGATCTACGGCCGTTTCATTTTGCATAGGAGCGTCGTTTGATTCAACTATCATTCCTCTAGGCGCTATTTTAAGCACAGATAACCATGGAATCCCTGTTTTTCTAACACGTGGATATGGAATGAAACATACTTGATCCGCTTGTGATGCAAAGACAAATGGATCATACTTTGCATAAGAACGCGATCCATTAACATCGATGACACCAAACTTTCCTACTCGAACCCCTCGCCCGACAACTGGATCAAACCACTTGCATTTGAAAAGGGTGCACTTTAAGTTAACCAAACCAGAGAATTGCACTTGAATAATGTCTTGGATAATTCCATAAAAATCTGTGTCCCCGGCTCGAACTACCACACCATAGTTCGCAGTTGCTCTATTTTTCCCACGTTCGAACGTATGAAACACATAACCTCGTGTAAAATACATTGGAGATGACGTAACTTTCCCCAACGGACCTTGGATCAACTCTCTAAACCATACAGGGTATGACGTGTCTCAATAATCAACCTGGCAGATACAAAATACACATTGTAAATTTAGTAGTATATACACAAATTATACATATAGGTTTTTATGGAAACTAGGTATATATAATTTTGTGTTTAACTTATATACCTGAGTCCTCAACCATTTAGAAAAGTGAAGATCTTTACGTTTTTCAATCTCATCGGCGGATGCATTTGGGAAAGCCTCGTTAACTTGGCGAATGAATTCACTAATAGAAAATATGGTTATAACAAATGCATTTGTTATATATGTTTCATAGCATATATAAGTACGAAAATAACCCATTTGACCTCAATCCTTAGTTGGTAATTATAATATGTACCTCAGAAATGGGCTAACTTCGTCGCATTGTAAGAGAATATATGTGTGTGCACAATTGTAGTCTTCGAACGAGGACCAGTCTTCTTCTCTTATGATTCCAGCCTGCCTACCAACTGCACATAATATATCTAAGACATCTGAAACTGGATATGTTTGTGCGATGCCACCATCGTCGTACCTACGTAGAGCTCTTTTTCGTGTCCGGACAGTTGGAGGGAAGTAATATGAGCTGAAATGAGAGGTTTCTTCGGTTAAACTGCCCGAAACAATTGATCCCTCAACCCTAGCTAAGTTTTTTGCCTTTCCTTTAAAGTGTTTCATGAATCTCTCGAAAGGATACATCCAACGAAATTGAACGGGCCCTCCTAAATCGGCTTCGTGAGGAAGATGGACAGGAAGATGCTCCATCACTTCAAAGAAAGATGGAGGGAATATCTTCCCTAAGTTGCACAACAATATTGGGATGTTATTGTTTAGTTGTTGAATTTCATCCTGAGTCAGATTTCACACACACAGATCTCGAAAAAATGCTCCAACACCTAAACCCAAAATCCAATATCAACCAAAAAACAAATGTAATTTTCGACACATAATTTGTTTAGATATTTAAATATCGTCATAGAAAATATGCCTACAAGTGATTCATGCACGTTCGTTGGCAAAAGTTCTGCAAAGGCGAAAGGCAATAATCTTTGCATAAACACATGACAATCATGACTCTTCATACCAGAAATGTTTTTGCCTTGCTCCACAGACTTAGAGAGTTTTGACACGTATCCATCTGGGAACTTAACTTCGGTGGAAACCCAGTTGAAGGATGTTGGTTTGCCTTCGCTTGACAATCTAAAGCTAGGCACTGGAGCTCTCCCATCTCCCGTGAGATGTAACTCAACTCTAGAGCATATAAGAGGCAAATCCAGTCTAAACTTCAAGTTGTCTTTAGACCTGCCTGGAACGTTTAAGATGGTGTGCATGATGTTATCAAAAAAGTTTTTCTCAATGTGCATGACATCAATATTGTGGCGCAATAGATGATCCTTCCAGTACGGTAAATCCCAGAAAATGCTCTTCTTATGCCAATTATGTTCTTCAAGGTATCCATCTGGGAGATTGGTCGGAATATTAAGCAGTTACCACCACGTTTTCCTGTGTCTTGAGCTCCCCAATAATCAAGTTGACCTTCAATTTATTCTCCTGGAAGATATGGAGGTGGGGGGATACGTACACGTTTGCCCTTTGTGAACAACCTCCTGTTCCCCCAGTACGGATGGTTCATAGGGAGAAACCTCCAGTGACAATCAAACCAACAAGATTTTCTACCATTTTTTAGTTGGAATGCATCTGTTTCATTTTGGCAATACGGACATTATAACCTACCATGTGTTGTCCAACCAGATAACATTCCATAGGCTGGAAAATCGCTTATCGTCCACATAAGCACAGCTCGCATGGTAAAATTCTTTTTCCTAGAGTAATCAAAAGTACGAACCCCATGAAACCACAACATGTTCAACTCGTGAATCAGCGGCTGTAAAAACACATCAATAGATCTTCTTGGATGCTTCGGACCAGGGATTAAAATACTCAAAAACAGAAATTCCCTCTGCATGCACATATCAGGCGGAAGGTTATAAGGTGTCAATATAACCGGCCACAAAGAATATTGCCTGCCAGACATACCGAATGAACTAAAACCATCTGTACATAGGCCAAGATAAACATTTCGCTTCTCTTTAGCAAAATTAGAGTGTACCGATTTGAAGTGTTTCCAAGCTTTTGCATCAGAAGGATGATGAACTTCTCCTTCAATAGTTGAATGTTACGCATGCCACCTCATTGATGCAGCAGTGCATTCTGAATGGTATAACCTTTGTAGCCTATCTCTTATGGGCAGGTACCACATTCTCTGGTACGGCACTTTCCTACCAGCTCCTTGGGGCTTAAATCTTGGTTTGTAGTAAAATCGACATTCCTGCAGATCTTCATCATCTTTCCAAAATATCATGCAATTGTCAATGCAAACATCTATCATCTGCGAGGGCAATCCTAAACTAGAGACTAGTTTATGTATGTCGTAATATGACTCAGCAGCTTGATTACCCTCTGGCAAATATTCTCTTAGAAGAGATGCCCAATCATCCATGCAACTCTCAGATTGATTATGATCAGACTTTATTGTCATCATCCTAGATGCCAACGATAATTTAGACAAACCTTCCCTACAACCCTCATAGATTGGTTGTTTTGCAGAATCAAGCATATCATAAAAAAATTTTGCATCCAAATTGGGTTCCTCAGTAACGTTAGGAGTAGACATAACTCCAGGAAATGCATCGGTTACTATTTCTTCGAACCTATTATGCTCTAACCCGACATCATGAGCATCATTTTCTATAATAAATTCATGCCGATCATATTGTTCATTCGAATAACCCTGACCCTGATCCATAGGTTGGTAACTAGTACTACCTGAAGATTCATCTTCATATCCCTCTCCATGATAAAACCAAACATAATACTCAGGTGTGAACCCTCTATTAAATAAATGTGTACCAACTGTATCAATTGTTTGTGGCCTCGAATTTTTGCACTTTCGACACGGGCACACCATCACTCCGGTCTGTTGAATTGTAGGCACACTACTCGCTTGAGCCATGAAAATTTCAAGGCCGTTGAGGAACTCTTCTGAAAGGCCTCCATTTTAATCTTTACGTCGATACATCCAGCGTCTTAGTTCGTATATATCGCCCATTTTAAAAAAATAAAATTGGAAGAAAAGATTTTTAATTTTTTCGGAATTGAAATTTTTGTTTTTTTAAACTTCTGAAATGATTCCTTACGGTGGTGGGAATATATAGGAGATTTTTGAATCGATTTTGCATCGAATATTAGCATCGCATTAGCATCGAATTCCTTTGCGTCGATTTTGCATCGAATTCCCGACGTTTTTGTGTCGTTTCTTAACGACGCTAAATAAGTAGGTGAACCCGTGTTAAATGTGTCATCTACCTACCAAATTCGATGCTATATTCGAAGCTATACGTTCGACGCTAAATTTTCATCGATTTAGCGTCGAACTTAGACTTCCGATTTACCGTCCAGTTAGCGTCGAATTTTGTTGTGGACGCCATTACGACGCAAAATCGACGCTAAAATAGCGTCGGAATAAATTCGACGCTAAATTTCGACGCTAAAATATAGTTTTCTTGTAGTGTTAAACAAATCATAACATCAATATCTTAACAAGGAGAAAAACATAAGTAAAAACCAACTATGACGCGTCCTCATACTCCGCCTTGCCCTCCTCCTTTGTCTGAATATCCTCTAGGATACTAAAAATCTCAGAGCTAATGGTATCGTCTGAAGCCTCATCCACAAAGCTAGAGGAACTGAAGGAACATCAACGTCGCGATTCAACGGGTTCTGCGAGGACATGTTCCTGCAGAAAACAGACAGTTTTGTAAGACTCTAAGTTTATTAAAAAAAATCAAGTTACAAATCTTGGTTCACCTAATCTTTTTACCGATTCTGAGTAATGATGTTACCTAATCAACACCTAAGAGATCTACCTTAACTATACAAAATCGGTGGCCAAGTCAACCTTTTTCTACGGATTTAATGGTGAATTTGAGATTTCGTTCCAACTATGCTAGGTGAGCAAGCAAGACTAGCTGGAGCATTTAACTTTTTAAAAATAATGAATGAAAGGAGTTAAGAAATGCTCGCAGTTCTACGTATTGCTTATGCAATACTCACGAGGTGAAAAGGGAGACAAATATGATGCAGGCTTGTGTTGGTTACAAGATGGGCCTAGGTGTAAAGTCAAAGGCCCAAGCCAGTTTGACTTTTTGTAACCACACCTCGTCTGGCTTCGATTCGACCTAGCCAACCTCGAAACCACGTCTACGTGTCCAAGCTTGCAGCTCGCAAAAGGCTCTGTACGACGCATCAACTAGACAACGTTACCTCGTCGAATCAGACTCAAGTCAACCTTGCAGAGCCGGAGCACCTCACCTCCTCAATCCACACCTCATACCTCGCAATTGCCACTTCGCAACCAATCAGACCCACGAGCAAAGAATCAGCTTCGTCGCATCTCGCAAGCTCGTGGGAGCTCAGAGTCAACTCGCAATGAGTCGACTCGTTTCTTCTCCACCTCGCTGTGAGCTCGGATGAGTTCAAATCAACCTCGTAACCACCTCCTCGTCTTGCTCTCCTCCACTTTGCAAGCTCCTCAACGATTCGCTTCACCACGCGAATCAATCTCCACCTCGCCGAACTCGATGCACCTCGCCGAGCTCGTCCACCTCCTCTGGATCAACGTCGCGAGCTCCTTTTGCCTCATATCCACCTTGTTGTCAATGCTACAAGCTCCGCAGCTCGCAATCAGCCTCACAAAATTGTTTGCGCTTCAAGTCAACAAGACGAGCTCGCTGCGACAACGTTCCCAATACCGCGAGCTCAGATTTGTTTAGCTGCGAGCTCTATGTAGCTCACGCCCACCTCGCGAGCTCGCTATGACACCACTCAACTTCACGAAGCACCTCGCTCCACCTCACTGCGACAAAGGATAGGCGGCGGAAGCTCGAATTGAAGATTTCAACTCGTGATTTCACCTCGCGACTTCGTTTCCACCGCGCCTTGCAAACTTGGCAATCCGACCTCGCAAGTCAACCTCTTCACCTCGCAAAATCAAGCTTGACTTCTCCTCTATGAAGCTCGGATCAATCTTCTCAACACCACGACAACACCGGCGAGCTCGACAAGAAAAATCTGACCTTGCAAGTGACAAATCAACCTCGCCGACATCTACGCGAGCACCGCTTGTCTACTTCGCAATTCCTCGCAATCTCGTTTTGCTTTACCAGTGAGCTATGGTTAAAGAAATCAGTCTTGCAATCTCCAAATTCAACCTCGCAGATTCGCAGCTAATCCCGCGAGCTCCTTGTGTCACCACAAAATTTCAATTCAAATCACTACACCGACGCCGCTCGCGACAGTACAACAAATTAACCTCTTTAAGCTCAGAGACAAATCGCTCAACCACCTAGTCAAGCTCGATTTGTCTTCGGTTAAGGATGAACCGAACCAGAAAATGCAAGCTTCTCCTCCACTTCACTTTTGAGTTCGCAACCTCACCTCGCTGAGTCTACTCACAGCACCTTGCACGGAGTCAACTCGCCCACTTCGCCGTCTTCTTCACCTTGCTACGTCAAGTTCCTTCTCGCTTGATTTCAACAGATTCCACTTCGTCTCGACCTCACAGAATAAGATTCACTTTGCTTCACCTCGTGTTTGCTTAACTAAAACTCAAAACGAGTTTGGACTTAGGGATTTTGGATTAAATTGACACAAGTACACTTCGAAGATTGTCAAGATTCTCAACAAAAAACTTGGTAAAATGTTGAAGATTGATTGGAAAATGGGGGGAGCTGGGTGAAGATGAGTCACGACAAGGGAGGAGAAGAGGAGAAGAAGGGGTGATGGTAATAAAACAAAAAAGGAAAAAATAATAATAAAATGTCGAGAGAGAAGAGGGAGAAGAGGGAGAAGAAAAAGATGCTTTGATCTCAATCACTTCACTGGTTAAACGCAACACTTGGACTCGGTTAAACGTAATATTGGAGTTCGGTTAAACGCTAACACTTGAGCTGGACTAGATTCCCTAGTGGTGTAAGACTCGTAACATTGATCCTACCTCTGCAAATTTTAGCTCAGCATCATCACATCTGATACTACCGAGCTGGGGGGCTACCTGTTGGGGTCAAATTCTACCTCTCCAGGATCAATGTCTGAAATAACTAAGTCTAAAGACTAACAAGCTCTGCGAGGTGAATGAGGTCGACTAACAAGCTCCGCGAGGTGAATCCTCAGAATGAATAGCGAAGCTAACAGAGCTAACGAAGCAACAGAGATAATAGGTCCGAGTGTAAACAAAATGTGTTATCTGTTAAGGTCAGGTCAACATTGAACATGAAGTGGGCTAGGCCCAGATGACTTGGAGGAATTACAAAGAACTAACTAACAAAGCCCAGCAGACATTAGAAAAGTTTCCTAATACTTAGCAGACCTAGCCGACCTAGCAGACCTAGCAGAAACTATATATACATGTAAATATTTCTTGTAAACGAGATCCGCAACTTGTTACACAAAACATCAATAAAAGCTTTCTTTACAGCAATTGCAACCTTTGTTCTTAGCTTTAACGTAGAGATCTCTTTCCCTTCATAAACCCTTGACAAATTTAATTGTGTTAGTTTCGACTCCCACAATTTTCCATCCCATTTTTAAGAGTGGCATATTTGTGATTCTCTCTTAATTTTATACATAACCCCATTAATATATTTTGAGCTTAAGTCCAACTTAGGTTACATGGAAACTCCGTGTGAGATGCATTTCCCGTTTCGGATAGGTTTCGGAAATCGAAACTGTTGGAAACTTGATGGAAACACGTTTTCTAAAAAAAATTATTTGAAAACACGTTTCATAGAAATTTTTAATTTGGAAACGCAATGGAATCTCGTTTCCTAGAAATTTGAATAAAAAAAACACAATGGAAACATTCGACTTTTTTTGGAAATGCAATGAAAACTTTTTTTTAATGTAATGAGTGAATAGTTTTTTTTTATCGGAGTAATGATTAAATAGTTTGGAAATATATAAATATATTTAGTATTTTCATAGTTTAAAAAGAACAAAATTATGAATGATTACGTTTGTAGGTTAAAAACATCAAAATTATTACAATTTTTAACTTGTTAGGCTATTTAATATATGTATGTTATTTGTGTTATTAAAATTCTTTTAAAATATTGGTTTGATGTAATTTCATTAATCAAATATATATATATGTATGTATGTGTTTTCGTTTCCAAAACGTATCCATTTCTTTTTTTTCTGAAAAGTTGTTTCCACGTTTCCAAACATTTCGTTTCCACGTATCCGTATTCGTTTATGTTACCAGGCAACATAGAGTCCAACTAAGGCTCCAACTGGTGACCACTACATGAACTAGAAGAACGATAAAGGAAAAGAATGAACAGAAAAGAACAAACTTTGAAGGATGAGAAGAAACTATAAAGAAAAATTTGTTCCTTTTGTTCCTTTTCCAGTTTAATTAGAATATTTTTGTTCTATAATTTTCTGTAGATGATGTTCATCAACCTTTAAATTTATGTACATATTTTTTTGAAAATTTCCAAAAATTTGAAAAACCTTTGATATGTTAACTCCGTGAAAACATTGTTCATCTTTCTAATATCCTATATATATTAATTAAAGAGACACTAAAATTTCAAAATCTTAGGTGTCACTCAAAGAGGCTTTTAGGAGATATTAAAACTTAAAAATTACAGGTGTCAACCAATGAGATTTTTATGAGATAATTATCATCCTATTAAAAAAAAAACACATTTCTAAACTTATAAACTTCCCTAAAATTTTATCTAAATTTTCCTACAACATTCTGAAATATATAGTTTCTAAACTATAAACATTTACAACAAAAATGTTTATAGAAAGTAATGAATATTGTGTTTAATTAATTAAACAAAATATTTAACTTTCCTATTAATTCTATAAACATGAGAATTAGTTTCTTTATTTGTCGATGAAAGAGAAATAGATAATTATAGGATTTCAAGTTATTTCACAAAATTATTTTCTCAATTTATATGTTGGTCGTAAGTATTTTATGCTAATCAAAATATTTAAATTAATAAACTAAAATTTATAATCTCGCGTTTGACGCGGATCCAAATCTAGTATTATATGAATACTCATTTTATCTTCTTGGAGTGAATCAAGAATCTGATATATTGCGTTTTTATACATTTCTAACCCATGTTTTTGTTCTTTTTGAGTCTTTATCGAGTAAAAGTGTGTGTTTTGGCACCTTTAGTCCTTTATTGAGTCATTTCAGGCTTTATGATGCTTTGGGAAGAAAACATGTGATTATGAGAGCAAAAAGGAGCATAAAAGAAGCGGTTTGAGTTTGTGGGACGTTGAGATGTTTCTTGATGTTGGATCAAGCTTAAAGTTGGACTCAAGATGGTTAATTGAGTTAGCTTTCGTTTGGTGGTGATTTGAAGACGATTGGATAAGTGGAGCAAAAGTTATACTAAATCTAGTGAAGATTTATTCTGCTGGAAACTGCCATTGGGCAATCCCATCAGGCACTCATCAGGCAGACAGCCCAATAGAAGAAACCAGTCTCCAACACCTAGAATTCTCATGTGCTGAAATCTGCTGGAAATTGCCATCGGGCACCCATCAGTCAGACACCCCAATGGCAGAAACCAGAATCCGTTTTTCCCTCTACAGATTTTCAGATCCGATCCGACTTAATCTGGATCGACCCAGTTCGGATTTTAAAGTAATAAAACCCTATTTTCAGCCACTTTTTGGGACACGCTTTATTTTACATTCATTTTTTAGTTTATTGCTTGGGGAGAAGATCTCTAACCCTCTTTGACAATTTGTAGAAGATTTCTAAATCCTTTATCTATTTTATTGATTTCATCATATCTTCAATTATATCTTCTTCTGCTTTGAATTCGATTATGTCTAAGTAGTTTTCCAATTGGGTTTTAGGGTTTCAAAGGGATTTCAGGGTTTGATTGAATTAAGATGTCGACTTAGGGATTGATTACTTGGTTTCTTCATATATGTTGTTCTTATTGCTGAAACTTGATTAGCTACCTAGTTTCTGATCTTGGGTTGTTTAGTGCACCAAGAGTGTTTGTTTAAAAGCCTGAAAGAACATATATGAGCAAAGCATCCCTAGCCAATTAAAATATTTAAAATAAAAAAAATCATAAAATAAGGTTTAAAATAAAAAAAACATTCAAAATACAAAAAACAAAAACCAAAAAAAATCTAATCGAAGTTAAAATTATCGAGCGGATCCTGACTCGATGTGCCTCCTTCTTCGTCTTCCCCCCTTAAAATCCCGGCAATGGCGGGGTTCGACTTCGCTAACTCTTGAAACAGATTATCGTAGACGTTCACCGTCCTCTCTAACTTCTTCTCCGTTAGCCCGAGCCATTCTCGCGAGTTCTTCGTTCTTCGTTCTCCGCCATCTAAATAAATTTTATAATTTTAAAAATTAGTAATTGCATATTAACAAAATTTGATATTTAATATTAATTTGAACAACTTTAAAGATAACATTAAAAGAAAAATTTAAAATTCATAAAATAAACAAACAATTTAGAAAATTACCTTATCAGGTCGAGGGTTCGGATTCGGAAGGTCGAGGGGTCGGGATTCGGAACGTCGAAGAAACGTTTTCTTAGAGAGAGAAAGGTTTTTTGTAGAGAGAGAAGAGAAAGGTGTGAGGAATGAGCGAGGGATTGGAATTGCTTATATAGGGAAAAAAATCCCTCGCAATTCCGTCGCAAATCCCTTGCAAAGTGGGCCTAATATTTTACCCAGTGCATGTTTGCCGCCACAGCGTTTCGTTTGCCCCCCACAAATCGTCGCAAATGCCTCGCAAATACTAAAAAAACCGTCGCAAATGCCTCGCCATTATTTTCAAATCGTCGCAAAATCCTCGCAAACTGTAAATCCCAATGCGAATGTTCGATCAGTTAATTGAGTTGACCGTAAGTGAGGTCGCAAAAGCGTAGCAAATTAGCGTGGCATTTGCGACGAAATCGTCGCAAAGCCGTAGCAATATTTCATTTGCGACGCAGTCGTCGCAAATCCCTCGCTAAAGTGGTTTAGGGTATACTTAGGGTTTTGGATGTTTTAGACTAAAATTACAATTCATATATGTAAATAAACACTTCTTTAGGTCCTTAGTCCATGTATGAAACAAAGTTAGTATACTAATTGAAGCTTTTCGTAAAATCGGCAAAAATGATAGATTGATCACATTCTTAGTATAAGTGCATGTATGTGACACTTTGTTATATATGTTTTCTTGATAAAGTTTTGATAAGTTTTTTATTTCAATAATTATAAAGGGATTGTTATTTATTATACGTCTCATACATTTATATTTGAAGACGAGCCAATTGAAACGGTATAAATAATGTATAGGTTAGAGTTTAGGGTATGGAAGTTTGCTACGATTTTGCGACGGAATCGTAGCAAACTTCCATACCCTAAACCTTAATGTTTTGTTCTTATTCTTATTACTTGGACATTGATGGAAAACAATATATATATGAATTAAGGCCTCTATGATATGTTTTTATATTCCACGAAAAGGCAATTTAAACGGTATAAATAATGTATTGGTAAGAATTTTGGGTATGGAAGTTTGCTACGATTTTGCGATGGAATCGTCGCAAAGCCGTCGCAAATATGAACTTTTGCGACGGTTTTGCGACGATTCCGTCGCAAAATCGTAGCAAACTTCCATACCCTAAACCTTAGTGTTTTGTTCTTATTCTTATTACTTGGACATTGATGGAAAACAATATATATATGAATTAAGGCCTCTATGATATGTTTTTATATTCCACGAAAAGGCATTGATGGAAAACAAATTATCAACACACTCAAAAATACATACTTATAATATACACATAATTATAATAAATTTATTAATCTTCTTCGTCATGATCAGAAACATAACGTTCTACTCCGTCATCTTCGACGTCATCATCGTCGTCCTCTTCGTCTTCATCAAACTCATATTTGTTTCCTTATGAATCCTCGAATATCACATCAAGACCATTATGAAGTGGGTCAATTCTTGTCAAATTGGTGGTTACCTCTGTAGGGATCGAAACTTCTTCGGTTCTTGCAGGTTGCACTGGGGGTTGATGAGCATCATCAGCATCAGCTGCTAACCCCCCGACAATTCGTCCCCTTGGGTTAACTTTAATCACGGATAGCCAATCTTGATCCCGTCGTCCACGAGTACGAGGGTAAGGAATGAAAACTACTTGCTCTGCTTGCGATGCTAAAACAAATGGCTCAAACTTGTCAGTGTAGCTCCTATTTCCTTTTACATCAACAACTCCAAATTTGCTGGTTCTAACCCCGAGACCATTGGATGGATCAAACCAATCACAACGAAATAATACACTTTTCAAGTTCACACCAGCATACTCAATCTCAATGATTTCTTTCAAAATACCATAGAAGTTTGTATCGCCCGGGACATGATTCGACGCAAAATCGTCGCAATGTTGCGTATTTATAGTTTGGTAAGTTAAGATTTAATTTGTAATTTTTTGTTATTAGTATTAATTAATGTGTTAGGGTTACAATTAAATTTTTGGAAACTTCTCAAAGATATCGTTGATGTAACTGTTCATGATTCCCATCGCTTCCCATCGCTTTGCTCGAGATTCCGATATCAGGATGCACATGCTTCAAAACCTTTATGATATTTTAACATTAACATCAATGTTCATAAACGTACGTACATTATTGCTTAAAAACGTAATACAAATAAATAGCTGATAACATAAACACATATTTATTTTTATTTCTTTCATTGATGACGTAATGTTTTACTCATCATCAATTTCTTCACCATCATCCGTCGTCAACCTTTTGTCGTCATTCTGGGATAGCCAATTGTTTGGATTTCGATGACCAGGACTGCTACTACCTTCTTCTATGAACGCTATAGCCAGGTTTTCTTTAGATATAACCTGTGAAATAAAAACTTGATTTATGTGTACAGATACTACTTAATACAATACCTTTAAAATATATATTGTAATTAACTTACATTGCTTATGTTCTCAAGAATAATGTTAAGATATGTTGGCGCCCTATCAAACTTAACAACTACAACCTCCTTTAGAACCAATACCGAACCCTCCTTTACGTGCGGCCCATATTTGTTATCAGATATGGCGGACCTATGAATGCTCGCTTGTACAGTCCCGGTAGGATCCTTCAAGGAAAATAAATAACATTTATATAGATTACTAAATATATATATATAATTTGTTAAAAACATCTTTTCTTATAACTTATATAAACATGTTACCTTTAGTATGACCATCGCGTCCCCCAATCCATTAGGTTCCATTTTATGAATCACTGCTACCACATATGGTACGTGACGCCATTGTGGTTTTATTTTATGCAACTCTTTTACCAGTGTCCACCCACGTGTATGTCCACCTGTATATATTTTACGTAGAATAAGTAAAATATAATTAAATGTCAATAAAACAATATACAAACTTTGAAATATAATTATTTCTGTTTCTTAATTACTAATATATATTTCAAAGGTTGTATTAATAACATTTCATTATACCTGTTAATTTGGTGACATTTCCAATTGTCGTCTTCCAAAGGACATCGGTGAACGATGGATCTTCTGCCTCAACAACACAGTTAACCATCTGTACATGTCTCTCATAAGAATTGCATTCTTCCAACATCGATTGTTCAAGTTTTTTCCTTGCCCGTTCTTCTGCTTGTCTCACACCAGCCGGACCCGGTATCAAAGATCGATTGTTATCCATATTTGTTGAATTATATAATATTGTGAGATCCATAAGGTGGATTTTATAGAATGTTCATTTCAATTTGCGACTAATTTGCAACTAATGTGCAAGACTTTTGCGACTAATTTGCGGCTAAAATATTACACTCATAAACAAGTAAGAATCAATTAAAATTGTTCTACCTATTTTCCTCGCAAATCCCTCGCAAACGTTATATCGTCGCAAACTCGACGCAAAATTGCGACTATTTTGCGTCATAACGTACACCTCGACGCAAATCCGTTGCAAACGTTAAATCGACGCAATATCGCTGCAAATATTGCGACGAATTTGCGTCGAAATGTACAAATCGACGCAAAAGCGTCGCAATTTTGCGACGATTTTGCGTCGGAAACTTCCCACGCAAATTTGCGACGGTTTTGCGAGTAAAGAAGAATGTTCGTCGCAAAATCGTCGCAATATTTGCAGCGATATTTGCGACGGTTTTTTTCCGTTGCAAATTTCCGTCGCAAATACACCTGTTTTCTTGTAGTGGTTCGACATAGTAAAATATGCTACGATAGTAGATCAATTTGATTTTGTGATTTGAGTTCTAGAACGATTCATAAAGCTTTCCCAATTATTTGTCTAATTTCGAATCCCTGAATCCCTGCGAATTCTCTAATGCCCTATGCTTTTTAATTCATAAGTTTACACCGTTTTAATTGCTATTCTATTTTACATTATTTCTTACAAAATCCATACTTTTGTCTTAGCTTAATCACAATCCTAGGAAATCGTAGTGTAACACTTGGTCCTTGTGGATTCGATCCCTTAATTGCTACAACATTTGCTGTGCACTTGCAGTAGATTTTATAGGGTTAAAACCTCTGCTCTCAGAATCTAACATATTTTTTAAACCTAGTCAAACTTATCTATCTATCTACTATATAAAAGGAGAATGGCTCTCTCCATGGCTTGACACATCAGCAAGGGAAAATGGACATGTGTCATTTCATTTTTTATCTCAAAAACCGCTTCAAACATATACAAAAGATCTCCAATAATCATTTTTAAGGCCTCACAAAAAACTGGCCCACCACCGAATCCAATTCAGTTTAGCTCACACCTACTCCTCTTCCTCTTCTCCACCGTCGTCATCTCTTCGCCTTCTCGCCTCTGGAAAAAATCGAAAACGAAAACAAAAGAAAATTATGTTAAAACAAACGACCCATCCTCTTCTTCTCTTCGACGATTGACGATCTTCATGCTTGACCCTTTAGTTTCTCTTCTGTAATTAATAAACGAAGTTAACTCATATATATATATATATATATATATATATATATATATATGGTTTTCAAGTCTTTATAATATGGGGTTTGTGGGACTTCACTTTTAATGGTTTTTGGTGCAGTGGTATTAGGGTTCGAATTTGCTGATATGTATTATGTCTTTTGAGTTTCCTCTGAGAGTGATGAGCTCAATTATGTTGATGCTGAAGATCCATCAAATGGCGATCAGCACTAGACTCCGCCACCGAAGCACTGTACCTTTATGCCTCTTCTATATCATGACCGAAGCGGATCTCTGATGATTTTAAGTTCGGGCATTGAACCAGTATTATACAAATCGATTGACCATGGAAAATGATTGGTATCTTGGCATTCACCCAAAGTGCTCTGTTTTATAACTTTATGTTCAACTCTCATTTGCAGATTGTATAATGTTTTTTTCCCTGCAAGAGCGTAGACAAGTCTCGGAATAAGAAGGATTCTTCAGAAGGTAACCATCAGATTTGTCTCTTCTTGATGATTCATGCTTGGCGTACTTGAGAATTTTCTATTGTTATCATTCAATGCTTGGTTTTATGCAGGTCACCTTTGCATTGTGAAAGTCACTTGGTGTATACCAACTTGATGGCTTAATCTCTAATTATGATTGGCTTATGTGAAAAACAGAAAAAGAAAAATGACCTTTGACTTTTGCATATGCATGGTTGTTTTAGTCTTAGAAAATGCTGATTTATGTTGTTCTTCTACCAGCGTTGATTCACAAATGAGAACCTACAACTAAATCAATGGTATGTAAACTCAATGAGAGAAACCAAAGAAAGTTGTTTCCCTATTAACGAAGTTGAAAAGTTGGTTAATAGTATAAGTTAAACGTGATCCTGACAAGACATGAAAAATATGGGCTAAAGTTTTATTTGTTAAGCCCCTAAAATTTCCTGACGAAAAAATAAACAAAACTAGGAGATAGGAACTAATTCAGTCTATTGTCTTTTGTCCTCACTACAAGAAAACAGGTAATTTGTGGCACCTGTTTGTGATAGTTTTTTTCGTCACAGAAATTTGTGACAGAATTGAGACTTCTTTGTGACACATTTGTGACTACACCTCCAAGAGTACCAGATTCGTCACATATTTGTGACTCGCAGAGACTGTCACAGAAGCGTCACATATTAGTGACCGATTACGTACGAATACGTGACTAATAATATGTCGTCGCAAAGTGGTCAGACATTTGTGACACAATTGCGACGCATATAAAGTGTAACAATTCTGTGACGAATTTGTAACTCCATAATCTGTCACAGATTAGTGACTCCTCTAAAGTGTGACACATGAGTCACAAAAATGATGTCGATCAAAAAAAGACAAATTGAAATTGATGTGGTGAATCACGATCTCACCTAATTTTGGGCAAAGTAATGAAACGTGTCACAGAAGAGTGACAATTGCGTCATTTATTTGCGACGAATTTATGGTTGTTACAAAAGCGTGGTGAAATAATTTCCTATATATACCACAACACTTGTTCACAATTCCACTCACAAATCTTCTTAACTTCTCGTTCTTAAGTCTGAAAATCAAATCGTTGAGGGAAAAAAAATTTTGAGAAAGAAAGAAAAAATTAGAGCAAACCCCTAAAAATAGGAAAAAAATTCAAAAAAATCGAGAAAAAAAAATGTGGCCGCATCAAAGCCGGGAGTGGATGTACAACCGTATAAATTCACACACCAATAGTGTGACGGACGAATTTGTGGTGGGAGTCGACATGTTCATAAGTTTCGCATGTAGCCAAGACTTCGCTATTGAGAATAATGGTACGATCTACTGTCCTTGCTTTAAATGCAAAAATTCTGGTAAACCAAAACCTGCTAGAACTTTTTCAAGTCATCTTCACAATAGAGGTTTTATGTTAAACTATTATGTCTGGGCACATCATGGGGAAGATCCGGATGTATTAGGAGTTGGAGCTAGTAGTCATTATGCACATGGTCGTTTTAATAGCGGTAATGATCTTAGTAGCGGTAATGATTTTAGTAGCGGTAATGATTTTATTACGAGGGCTATAATGTTAATTATGATGGGATGGTTCATGATGCATTTCAGGTAAATGATTATGCACATGAGCATGATCAAAACGGAAATGATTATGTTCATGATAAACCTACCCAAGAGGCAAAACATTTCTACGAAATGTTAGATGCTTCAAATAGGCCTCTGTATGAAGGATATCGGGATGGTCTTTCACAGTTATCATTAGCTTCTCGGCAAATGAACATCATGGCCGACCATAATGTGGCTGAAGTTTGCATGGATTCGTGGTCGGAATTGATTAGCGACGTAATACCACAGCCTAATCAGGCAACTGGTTCATACTACGAGACAGAAAAGTTGATGAGGAATCTAGGATTGCCGGTGAAGAAATACGATGTATGTGTCGATAATTGTATGCTTTTCTGGAAAGAAGACAAGGCATAGGAGAATTGCAAGTTCTGTAGAAAAGATAGATATAAGGCTAGTACTGGGGGGCGGAAAAGAGTGGCATTTAGCAAAATGTGATACCTACCTATCGGTGATAGATTGAAGAGATTGTACCAATCTGAGAAGACTGCATCGGCGATGAGATGGCATGCTGAGCACGAGTCACAGGACGGAGTTATTTGTCATCCATCAGATGTTGCGGAGTGGAAAAACTTTGATAACGGCATCCTGGTTTTGCGGACGAGACGCGAAACGTGCGGCTTGGATTGTGTACAGACGGATTCAACCCATTTGGAATGTCTAAAAATCATTCGTTGTGGCCGGTGATCTTAACCCCCTACAACTTGCCCCCAGAGATGTGTATGAATAGTGAGTATTTGTTTCTAACGATTTTAAATTCTGGACCTAACCATCCAAGAGCAAGTCTTGATGTTTTTCTCCAACCACTTATCGAGGAGCTAAAAGATTTATGGACCCACGGTGGTGAGGCGTATGATGTTTCGGTTAAGCAAAACTTCAAACTAAAAGTTGTTTTGTTGTGGACGATAAGTGATTTTCCTGCGTACGGTATGTTGTCGGGTTGGACGACATATGGAAAATTAGCATGTCCAATTTGTAGAGGCGAAACAGATTCTTTCGATTTGCCCGCTGGAAGGAAGACGTGTTGGTTTGACTGTCAAAGAAGATTTTTGTCGGACAATCATCCGCTACAAAGAAACAAAGTAAACTTTCGGAAGGAAAAAACCTTTTTGACTGAATCTGCACCACATAAGTATACGGGTTAACAAGTACATCGAAGTATTACACATGTGAGAGCACCAAAAACCTCAGTTGTCGGTGGAAATGGACATGAAAAGAAACCTCGCGGTTATGGTGATTGCACTACAAGAAAACATAACATGAGTGACTCCCTAAAGAGTCACAAAACTACAATAAGCGACTACTTTGTGACTAAAAAGGGTAGTCGCTAATTGTTCGTCGCTAATTGTTACTGTTTTTTTTGTCACAAATAAACGACTAAATTGAACTTTTTTTTTTTGTCACAAATAAGCGTCTACTTTGATACTAATTTTAGTAGTCACATATTAAAGACTAAATAGTGACAAATGTTGGTAGTCATATTAATGTAACTACCTTTGTAGTCACATATATGTAACTTTTTTGAGACAAATAAGTTAAGAGGCTAATTAGCAACTTGTTTGCAACCATATACATATATATATATATATATATATATATATATATATATATATATATATATATATATACATACACATTTAAAAGGATGAAATTAGAAAGAAAATTTGAATATTAAAATTGTTAACACAAAAAAATACATCACATATAAGATCCATAACTTATGTTCCATACTACTACAAAAATGGAATAAAAGATAACTCATGTTCATGTTTTAACGCAAAAAAACATTTAAAAGAAGGGAGATGGTGATGTCTAATAGGAGTCTAGGGTGCAGTACTTGTTATCCCAAGCTGCTTCAAACTATATAACTTGTTCCATGAAACGAAAAATTATCGAGGACATTGCTTCACCTTCAGGAAGATTCAGAGTATCAAAGACTTAGCACACACGTTGCTCTCCTTTGCCTTTCTTCCTGAACATGAGCATAAAATTTGGAGGCATTAACAGAGATTCTGAATAAACCAAATCAAGGAAACAAAGTAAAATGCATCTCAGGGAATCGCACAAAGGAGATATGCAAAAACTTTACATCGGAGGATGACATCCAACACATGAGGAGATACTTGCAGGCAGCATGAATAGTTTCAGCATTTTTTTCTCGTATCTCCGCACTGCCAACACATGAACCTGATGCTCCAGCTATAAATAACGGCAGATCTTCAACCATATCATGTCTAGGTGATGGCCTGAAATCAGGCAGGCAAGACAAAACACCTTGCAATGTAGAATCTATTCGCAAAAGGGTCACTTTTAGGTGTGTTTTCTCATCTCCTGCACCACAATAATCATCAATGAGGCACGAACATGTCAAAATTTGTGGAGCAAACAAGTACTATATCATAATCTGCGTAAACATCACCAACACAATACAGGAATGTCAGCCTTTGGCTCTAACATGAAACATATAAACCAAAACGGTACGATTAACATCAAATGCCTGTCCTTGAAGTAAGATTGGAACACATAAATGAATGACTGAAATTACCTGCATCAGAGTGGATGTTAGATTGGCATATTCTCAAAAGATCATCTGATGCTGACTGGGGATGAAGATCTAAGAGCTCATTGGCAAACTGAAATTTCCTCTTTTGTGGGAACATGCCACCTAGAATGTGTTACCTGCTCATCCTCAGAAGAAGCTTTGGTGCTGAACCATTCCTCCAAAGTAGGAGCAGCAGGGTGACGAGACAAACCCCTAACAAGAACAAAACGCTACTGTTAAAAAAAAACAGAGAAATTCATGATAAACATTTCTTCGTTACAACGCACTTGTATTGATCTATAGGATAGTAAAGAATCAGACTTCCGAGGAGAGATCGAAGAAGATGATCCCCAGCTCCATTAACCTTTTCACAAGACAACCATCACATCATCAAACAAGCCAGCTAAAAATACACATCAATAAAAAATGGCACACACTCTATAGACAAATCTGAGTCCATAGATGTCATTTCAGCAAACCTTCCAAGATGAGGAATTAAATGCAGAAGAGATAGCTTCGATCAAATGATCTTTGTACTGAAGAAGTGAGTTTCCTGCATAAGTGATGGAAATGATGACATCTTTGTACTGAGGCTTAACCCAATAAAAAGTAATAATGAAGAATGGAGCTTAAAAAACCAAACTCACTCTTCTTCCTCAAACTTATTACGAATATTAACCCTCTACAGATATCACGGACACGATTAACACCATAATCTTGATGAGTATGCAAAAAATGAAGCATAAAAGGAGAATCATACAAACCATTTACCTTCTCCACATATTCCTCTCTTGTAACTAAACCGACTGTTTCCTTCTTGAAAGCAAACAATGCCAAATTGTTAAGTGATGAATACACAATTTCTCAAGTGAAAACTCATTACTTAAGTGATGAATACACCCAATTTCTTTCCCTAATTTTGTTCTGTGAATCATTAACCTCACAATTCCCCTGAAAACTGCGGAAGCTCCTTAAGAATAAGTTGTTAATTTAGTTACTACAACAATCCAATCCACCATTGATTTTCTCGAGAAAAACGAAGCAAAGAAACCTAGAAATCTGAAACAAGTCTAAATAGTCGGGGATCTTGAATAAAAGAGGAGATTGGTCGAACCTCGCAAGAGCACCTTAAGAATTGAAGAGATTGGTTAAAAGTAACACCACCGACTGTGGCTGGAGGAGTGGCGACGGCGTTAGTGGTTCTCCCTCGACCGACGGCGTTTCCTCTTCCACGAGCAAGTCCTCTCCCCCGACTGTTTCTAGATCTACCAACCATGGTGAAGATTCAAGAACAGAGAACGAAGAGACGAGATTGGGTTATAAGCAGAAGAAGAAACAAGAGATTTGAGTGAGAATCGAAGAGAAAAGAGAAAAGAGAAATGTAATGATTTAGAATGAAGCGTCTCTTGTTATTGATAGAAGTATATATACAAGATAATGTGCGTAAATCCTAGAAGAGATGAGCTTAATTAGATTACAATGAATATATGATATGGACTTGGGCTTTATCTCAATACCTTTCCTCAAGTTGGCGGTGAAATGTCTTGAATTTCCAACTTGGAAAGGAGATAAGTAAATGTAGGTGAAGGTAGAGCTTTAGTGAGCAAATCAGCCGGTTGTTCTTTGGTGGAGATATGTTGAAGAACGATGAGTTTGTCTTGAACCGCATCACGAACAAAATGACAATCATGCTCGATATGTTTGGTACGCTCGTGAAAGACAAGATTAGAAGCGATATGGAGAGCGGACTTGCTGTCACAAAACATAGTCATTGGCTTGTCATGAAGTATACCAAATGAAGCAAGTAAACCTTTGAGCCATTTAAGTTCTTTAAGAGCAAAAGCCATTGATCGATATTCAGCCTCAGCAGAAGACATAGAAACCATGTCTTGCTTCTTGGATTTCCACGAAATAGGAGAAGTACCCAGTAGAACAACGTAAGCACTTAACGAGCGACGAGTAAGGGGACACGCACTCCAATCAGAATCGCAGTAGACGGTGAGATACAAATCAGAGTTAGAACGAAGAAGTATACCATATGATGGAGAACCTTTGAGATAATTCACAACACGGAGAGCCCCACGCCAATGTTCTTTGAGTGGAGTCTTCGTGAATTGTGAAAGAACTTGAACAATATAATAGAGCTCGGGACGAGTAAAAGTAAGGTAGATTAACCTGCCAACAAGCCGTCGGTAAGGTTCTGGATCCTCAAGAGCCAGACCAGAGGCAAGAGAAAGCTTGTGATTGAGTTCGGTTGGAACAAGTGCATGTTTAGCACCTAGAAGACCCAATTCAACAATGATATCTAATGCATATTTGCGTTGAGAGATGAATATGCCTTCTTGATTTCGAGCCACTTCAATACCAATGAAATATTTCAATTTCCCCAAATCTTTCATGTGAAAACACTGGCTGAGATAGTTCTTGAACTTTTGCATTGTAGATAAATCATTACCTGCTACAATAAAATCATCCATATAAATCAATATATGGAGACATATTTTATCATGGGTGTAGGAGAAAAGAGAGTAGTCAGAAGTGCTTTAAGTAAATCTGTAAGATAGCAAGGCTGTACGTAATTTAGCAAACCAACATCGCGGAGCCTGCTTAAGGCCATAGGAGGCGGCAAACTTTAGTCGGATCAAGATTCAAAACCAGGCGGAAGCTTCATGTACACTTCTTCATCTAAATCACCATGTAAGAATGCGTTATGAACATCCATTTGATGGATTTCCCATTTTTTAGCAGCGGCAAGTTGAAGAAGCATACGGACAATAGTAGGTTTGGCAACCGGAGCAAAAGTGTCTGTGTAGTCAAGGCCTTCCTTTTGACGATTACTTATAACGCTCAATCGTACCATCAGAGTGATACTTAATTCGATAGACCCATTTGCTACCTATAGCGCGTTTACCAGGAGGTAAAGTAGTGATGTCCCATGTATGATTTAATTCAAGAGCATGAATCTCATCACCCATTGAATTTCGCCAAACTTTATCACGAACTGCTTCTTTGTAATCACGAGGCTCATGAGCAGCAGTAATAGCAGCGAGAAATGCCTTATGTGAAGAAGAGAAACTAATATCAGAGACAAAATCAAAGATAAGATAGGGCGTAGTACCTGGAGCCGTAGTAGAAGAACCCTGATCAGAATGATTTGGAACGAGAGAGGGGTTTATATTTCCGTGAGGCAGTATTAGTGACAAAATTCTTCAATAAAACCGAAGGTTGGATCTTTCTATGACCACGACCAAGCAATTCGGGAAGACGAGGAGAGGAAGGTTCTGTAGTATCAAGGATAGGTTCAACAATAGGAGACACAGAATCCCTAGATGTGGGAGGAAAAGAAACCGTAGTAGTAGGCAGAGTACATGGTGTGACATCGAGAGCCACATCGGTATTGGAAGAAGTAGTAGGTAGTGATGTATCAACTTGTGGGGGAACCGGAGGTGGAAGAGGATCATTGATAGAGGTAGATGTCGGAGGAGTGACATAAACTTCATCAGGAACACCAGGGAACTTGTCTTCAAAAAATACAACGTCCCTGCTTGAAAAAAATTCGTTGCGCTCGATGTCATAAAGGTTCCAAGCTTTCTTACCTGATGGATAACCAACGAACAAACATTTACGACTTCGATCACCAAACTTGTCCTTGTTCCGTGCTCAACGATGAGCATAGCATAGACAACCAAAAATGCGTAGAAAGTCGTAGTTAGGAGGAGAACCATAGAGAAGTTCATATGGAGTCTTGTTAATGATGTACGATGTGGTAAGAATACTTTCGCCCCTAAAACTAACCGGTAAATGGGCTTGAAACAAGCAAGCTCGAGCCACGTTGAGTATATGACGATGTTTGCGTTCAACATGACCGTTTTGTTGAGGGGTATCCACGCAAGATGTTTGATGTTCAATTCCATGTTTTCAAAAATAAGAACGTAGAGTTGTAAATTCTGTACCATTGTCGCTGCGAACCACTTTAACAGACTTCCCAAATTGACGTTCACTCATGGCACAAAAATTTTGTAAAAGTTCAGACACTTCTGATTTTTCAAGCATTAAGTATGTCCATACCGCTCTTGAAAAATCGTCCACAATTGTTAGAAAATAAGCAGCACCAGAAGAAGATAGTGTTCGATAAGGGCCCCAAACGTCGCAATGAATTAAAGAAAAAGGTTCATTAGCTTTATTAAAACTATCTTTAAAAACACCACACGTTTGTTTAGCGCAAAAACAAATGTCACACGGATTCGTGCTGCCGAAATCAACTTTAAAACTATTAAAAACTGGTAATGAAGATAGAACTTTGTAGGAAGGATGTCCGAGTCGTTGGTGCCATAAAACTGCAGGAGAAGTCTTGTCTGAAGCAGTTAGATGAGCACTTGCAACTGTAACACCCGTGAAATAATAAACCCCCTCTCGTTCTTCATCGGCTCCAATCAGGTTCCTCGTAAAACGGTCCTGTAAAACACACAACGTATCAGTGAAGATGGCAATGCAACCAGTTTGCTTAATTAGTTTAGAGACCGAAATCAAAGTGCAAGTGAAATCGGGAACATAGAGAACATCAAGGAGAAAGTAATCTTTGCTTAAAAACAAAGTGCCAAGTTTAGTAGCACGGGAAGCTCTCCCATCTGGGAATGTCACGGCAGATGGAAAGATTTCACGTATATCTTGTAGAAGAGACATGTCACCGGTTATATGGTGAGATGCAACAGTATCAATAATAATATCATTAAGTGTAGTTTTACCCGACAAACGTTCGGTGGTCAGCTGTGTTTGTTGGTTTTGAAGTAGATTGATGAGCGCCGCAATTTGATCAGAGGTGGCGATTAGAGTAGTAAGAGCGGAGAGGCCTTGTGAGGTAGTGCGAGTGGCATTGACGCGACCACGACCTCTTCCATTAAGCATACCAAAGCGGCCGCCACGACCGCGTTGACTGGGATAAGACATAGAAGAGCGTTGTTGTTGTTGTTGTTCATGCCACCAATCCGGGTAACCATGGAGGAGGAAGCATTTTGTGTTCTCATGACCTTTGCGGTTGCAGTGAGAACAATATCGATTCGGATCACGGCTACAAGAATTGATGGCAGCAGCGGATAGGGGAGTGCTCTGTTTATGAGTCTCTGTTTGAACAGAGAATCCAAGTGCATCTTGTGTGATCTCTTTTGACCGCATGGCGAGAAGATTTTGCTATGCCCATATAACTCTTGAGTAGACAATGTTAAGGTCAGGAAGAGGCTCTTCATCAATGATTTGAGATCGAATAGAGTTAAATCGAGCTTCATCAAGACCAAACAAGAAATTATGAACCTTGGCATCTTCTCGTTCTTTCTCAATGACGGTGGAAGCATCACACGTACATGTAGTAGGAGGTATGAAGGATTGTAGTTCTGCCCATAGTTTACAAAGACGACCATAGTACTCAAGAATCGGTGAACCGTTTTGCTTGCAGTTGGTGATTTCATCTTCAATTTGGTGTTTGCGAACACCATTCTTAACCGAGAATCGGCGTCGAAGAGAATCCCAAAGCTTGTATGCATCAGGAACGTGAGTGCCGGTAGATATAACCTTGGGATCAATGGAGGTACGAATCCATCCAACAATCATTGAGTTAGTAGCAGTCCATCGAGCGAGATCATGATTGTCAGTAGGTTTTGTGATGGTGCCATCGATGAAACCGATCTTCTGCTTGGCCAGAAGAGAGTTCCAGAATTCGGAAGCCCATTCCGAGTAGTTGTCACCACGAAGAAGCACCGGTGTAATCAAAGCACCTGGATTATCAGAGGGATACAAGGTGTATGGTGAATCTTGAGAGGTAGCTTCGCTTCGAGTAGACGAAGAAGAAGTAGACGCCGCAGTAGACATGTTGATTTCTTTTCAATGGTGTTTTGGCAATTGATTGAGAAGAAACAACACAAGTTATAAGTAGTAGTAGAGTCTTGTGTAGAAAGCGGAAGCAAAGAGAAAAAATTTGTAGATCACGGCAAGGAGAGAAAAAAAAATCTTGGTCAAAGATCTTTAGGCTCTGCTACCATGTAATGATTTAGAATAAAGTGTGTGTTGTTATTGATAGAAGAGGCAGAGTATATATATACAAGATAATGTGCGTAAACTCTAGATGAGATGAGCTTAATTAGATTACAATGATTATATGATATGGACTTGGGTTTTATCTCAATAAGAAAAGAGAAGAAGAAAGGGTTTGGGAATCAAATTATCGAAGAAGTGTGGAGGGAGTTTGAGAATCAGAAATTTTAGGGTTGAGTAAACTAAATTTGGGAATCTGGTTTTTAACTTTATATTAAGATTAATTAGTAACAAATCAGTTGTAAAATTGTTTAAGGGGGAAAAAAAATTGGCCAAATTTTCCCCGCCCAAAAGTCCCAAAATTTGTCAAACACCAAATTAAAAACACATAAAAAATTAGTATGTAAATAGTATTTAAATAGTAACAAATTTGTATCTATTTAGTGACTGTTTTGCTACTGAAAAATCAAAACCCTATACCCTAAACATGAGGACCCATAAATGTGAAGCATATGTATTTCTAATGAGTATACTCTCTATATATGAACAAAAATGTACGATTATATACACTATACTATCATTTAAAAATCAAAATTTGAAAATATTAATTTAGAAGGAAGATTTGATTGAAATAAGTATAAGGTTTATGTTAACATGTAATGGAAGATTGAATTTTTCTTGAACTTTAAAATTTCAAACTTTTGATTCTTCCAATTACTTCGAGTATTGAAATCACAAGAACACATAGTTAATTTCTATGTTTAAAACATTTTTTTGTTGTTTATAAATGAAATCTATTCTTAATTTTCCAAAAACAACTAGGGTAAGCTGCAAAATAGTCACAAACGTGTCTTAGTTTTAATAGGGTTTACGGTTCAATCGCAAAGTAGTGGCTAATTTGAGACTATTCTGTTGCTCGTAGGTTAGTTGCTCATCTGTGTATGAATTGTTAGTAACTATATAGTCGCAAATGTGTAACTGATTGGATAGTTGTTAAGTTGTCTCAAATGTGTGATTGTTTTAGGACGATCTGTAAAACCAATAATAACAGTCTGAGATTAGTCGCTTATTTGAGACTCTTTACCGACCAAGAAGTTGAGTCACAGATTAGCGACTGATGAGATACTGATTTTTTATTAGTCGCAAATGTGTCACAGAATAGTCCCAAATGAGTCACAGATATTTGTGACTGAATAAACAGTCACAACAAGTAGTCACTCATATGTTGTTTTCTTGTAGTGTTGGCATTATTGGCATAAAGAAAGCATTTCTATCCATTTCCTATATGGAGGTTGACTGCAAAAGCCATAAAAGCTTTACTGCAATGGGCAAAAAATGAAGTCAAATTTAATGATGGCTATGCAGCAAATTTATCAAGTAGTGCAGATACTATTGCTTGCAAGTTTTCTGGAATGAAGAGCCACGATTGTCATGTGTTTATGGAGCGGTTGCTTCCCTTCTTATTTGTGGAACTTCTCCCACGTAACGTTCATCAAGCACTATCAGGTATATACTAAATAGTTTATTTTTGTTTCTCATTTGGATTTTGAATATTTATAAACTAATATTGAGGGTTTTGCAAGGGATTGGAGCACTTTTCCGCGATCTAAGCAGTAGATCATTGGAGGAAAGTCGGATTCAACTTTTGAAGGAGAATATTGTGATGATTCTCTATAACTTGGAAAAAATCTTCCTACCATCTTTCTTTGATGTCATGGAGCACCTACCTATCCACCTGCCATATGAAGCAGAGCTTGGTGGTCCAGTGCAATATAGGTGGATGTATTCGTTCGAAAAGTTTTTTAAACATTTAAAAGGAAAAGCAAAAAACAAAGCTCGTCCTGCGGCACCAATTCTTGAATCGTACAGGAACAACGAGATATCTAATTTCTCTCAACACTACTTTCCACCTCAAATGTCTACAGCAAGCAAGAGAAGGTTTGTTCACTACATATCTAAATAGATATGTAATTAAAGTTTCATCTGACAAATAGGTTCAAAATTGCAGGATAAGCTGGTACGATGAAGGTGAAGTACCTGCATATTCGGTTGAAGTACCGCAAATATTTACAGTTGTAGGCCGTCCAAGTGGAAAATGTACTGCATTGTGGTTAAGCGAAGCAGACTATATGTCTGAACATTCATATGTATTGCGGGTGACTATTTTAGACCACTTGAAGGGTAATTTGCATTACTTTATATCATAATTTTTATACTTAACGTTATTTGTCATTATCTTACATGCACTTTGCATGCAGAATGTTAGAGCAGCAAATTCAATATGAAAACCCCGACTTAGCTGACGATGAAGTGATGGCAAAAAGAGATGTAGACTTTCATTTATGGGTTCGCCAATACGTATGTATTTTATTTTAATTACTCAAATTTACATTGTCATTTGCATTTGCATTCCATACGTATATATGTTAATATGTTTGCTTACTTTGTATGTAGGTGAATCACATGAAAAGTGAAACAAGTTTTCCACCATGGGTTCTAGATATTGTGGAAGGTCCAGAAAACAAAGTTAAAAGATGGCCCATGTATTTTACGAGAGGGTATATGTTTCATACACGAGGACATGGAGCTAGGAAGAAAACTATGAACTATGGGGTTTGTGTACGAGGGCAAAACTATTCAAACCCAGCTGAAGAGGAAGATTTCTATGGGATTATTGAAACTATCGTGGAGCTGCAATACCCAAGATTTCTGAACTTGAAGATCGTAGTTTTCTATTGTCAATGGTATGATCCAACGGTTGGAAAAGGAACTCGGAAACACGTAGGAGGCATCGTTGACGTTCTATCATCAGGAAAATATCATAACTACGAACCATTTATTTTAGATATGGTCCGGTAAATTTGTATTTATAGATGTTCACAAACTTTTACAAAATGTTAATTTCTGATTGCAGGATCTCAAGCAGATCAAGTTTGTTATATTCCATATCCATGTACTAAACGCCCGCGAAAATTATGGCTTGCCGTGATAAAATTAATCCGTGGAATCGTGTACAAAGGAAGTTTAAAGACAAGAAATTGGTCATTTTGCAACAAACAGAGGATAATAGCGTGGAAGAGACAGTTGGTGAAATCGAAGTTGATATTTTGGTCAATGGTAGGCGTCTAGTAGAACCAATTGCTCTCGAAATTGAAGACAGTGAACCCGAAGATGAATTTATGTGTAATTTATCATCATCTGAGGAAGATGAGGAGGAGGAAGAGGAGGAAGATGAAGATGTTTAAAATTCATTAAATTTAAGTACTGTAATATATATGGTAATAAACTTTGGTTATCAAGTGTTTTAATATATGGTAATAAACTTTGGTTTCGAAACCAACAAACCTCGCTAATTTAAGTGGATAAAGACACTAGACTACTAAAGACACTTGTAAATATCATGGAAAGAAACATATATAATCCACTACTAAAATTTTTCTAAAAGTCATTCAGAAAACATTGATTGGTGTCTACTAATTCAATTAAATCTTTAAACTTCCCATATACTTAGGAATTATTTCCAATTCTTATTCAATAAAATCGAAAAGAACATTGAAATGCATATAATCCCTTACCCAATATTGTTTTACCAACATTTCAAGGTTGTTTATTGTTTTATATATTTAATGGTAATAATTTTATATTTGAAGATTATATATATAAAATTACGTTTAGTATTTCCTAAAAACATTACTTTATATTTGTATCAACTCATATACTATATACAAATTACATAATTTTATGTCAATTCATATATATATATATATATATATATATATATATATATATATATATATATATATATATATATATACATACAACATACAAATTAAAGAACAAAAGATGATAAGCAATCAAAATATAGAAAGAGGTTGTATAATAAATAATTATTTTCTTATAAAAATTTAACCAATTATTTAGATAACATAATTTATTCTAATAAAGTTTTAAATAAAATATATTTATATTTAAATAGTAACCATGAATATTTAAATAGTTGAGAATCACTTTACATTTATATGTCCATACAATATAGATGAGAGAAACCACTAATCTAATTTCAAGTCAATTACAGAAAATTGGTTGTTTTTGCAAGACATAAATAATAAGCTAAAACATATAGTTTACTTTCATATTATAGTTTTTTAAAATATAACTTGTGAGAATATTTATTAAATATCATCTATATATAGTAAAATAGTTTTAAAATTTATCTAAATAGTTTTTCCATGCAACGCGTGGACTTTTTCTAGTATGGTAATAAACTTTGATTATCAACTTTGAGTCTTCGTTACTGCAAAACCCAACTTTTTGTTTTTAATTATACCAATACATAGACTGGATATATATTAAATCATGTAAACAACGCCGAACAATATCACTTTAGCACAACAGTTTGGTTCGAATGTATAAAAGGAGAGGTCACGGGTTCGATTCGTGGTAAGTGCAAAAACCAATCTTTTTGCTTTTAATTATACCAATACATATACTAGAAATATATTAAATCATGGACACAATACCAAATGAAAACTTTAGCACATTGGTTTGAGCCGAAAATACTGTGGGAGAGGTGTCGGGTTCGAAACCCTTTGAAAGAGGAATTCAAATTTTTTTTTAATTTCAACTGAGCGTCGCAAAACCGATACTAAAGTGTCACACTTTTGTCCTAATTTGAACAGCGTTGCAGAATCGTGACAAAGGTGTCACAATTTTGTCCATAACTATTTAGGGTTTAGGGATTCGTTTGTGACGACAAAGAGAGTCACGGAGTTGTCACACTTTAGTGACATACTTGCTACAGATTTGCAACGCAATATTGAAATATGAGACTTTTAACACTTGAATGTAAACAAAGCTAGTAATGAATGATTAGATTTACATCATATGATTCTAAGATTCAATTATCTTTGGTAAATTTATCAAAAAAAATTATAATATGAGATTTTGAGAAAACATCCTAACCAACTCACAAACTCTTCTCTTAAAACACTTAACATCTTATACACAATATATTGTTTAGCATTATGGTTTTTTCATTATTATTTTTTCTTGGTAAATTTCACTATGAAATCATATAAACCCATCAACAAAAGATGATAAAAGTATATTAACACCAATACTCTGATTAGTCTCATTTAATATTTAGGGTTTAAGGTTTCAAATTTTTTGGCGTCACAAAGGTGTCACAATATTGTTACACATTTGTGACAACTAGGTTTTAGATGTTAAAAACGTGTTGGGCTAAAATCGAATTTCGGGCTTCTGGGCCGAAAATTCTGACTCTCTTTAGTCACAATTTTGTGACGACGTCGTCTTAACAAAACCAATTTCGCAGAACCCTAATTTCATTTCTTAGCCACCGTAAATTTTTCATCTTCTCCGTTTGCATTAGGCGAAAACATTAATTTGTTCTCTAAATCTCTGTTTTCATCACAAATGCTCTGAATTCTTACCCTAACTCTCTTATTCTCTCTTCCTTTTCACCAGATTCCTCCGTTTCTCTTTGATACCAAACTCTTCGAAACCCTAATTTCACAAACGTTTCGATTTCTCTTTCTCTGGAACCAAATCCTTCCCCCATTTGACTTATTTCTCGGTTTACCTTCGATTCCAAACACTACACTCTTCGATTTCACTTCCTCTTGAACCAAATCTCAAACCCTAATTCTTGTTGCTTCTTCTCCAACTCGCAATGGTGAAAGCAAACGGTAAAAGCGTCGCAAAACCTTCTACTTCTGCTGGTGGAAGAGGATCCGGTGGAAAACTCGCCGTCGCAAACTTAGCTATAAGCCGTGGTCGTGGCCGCGACCTTAACTGTAACCCAATAGAATCCTCACGCGGTGGAGGTGGTGGTGGTAGAGCCAAGGGCCAGGAAAACCCTAGATCTAAATCTGGAATCGGTTCGCATGCTGACCTCGACCCATCTACACCCAAAGGCGGTGTCTCTGGTGGACGTAAGGGTGGAGCAAGTCCAACGACACAAAGCCTTGGCAGATCTGTCATCGCAGAGACTTCTGGGAATCTTGGAGGCTCATCGATGAGCCACGACTCCTCTCAGAACACAGTTTTTGGGTCTTTCTCTAGAACAAGAGTCCCATCTTAGTTTTCTATAGCAGCACCAGCTCAGCAGCTCGTTAATCGAGCTCCTCCTCTGCCGGTTCTACATAATCATTTTGCCGAACTAGAAGAAGATGAAGCTCACTTTCCTGAGGAACACCTTCCTGACCCAGATGAAGAAGAAGTGGTTTCTCCAAACCCTAACACAGCTCTCGTGTTTATCGGAGCATCCCATCCCAAACGTCACAACCACCTGGTCAGATTCTCTCTGTTATCAATATTTTTGCAATCTCATAAAAATTTGTCATTGGGGTTGTGATTAGGGTTGTTGTTATATCATGAATCGCACATATATGTCTCTGTCTATGTGAATTAGGTTTGTGAGTAGGGCTGCTTTGTTTATCATGTCAAGCATGTCTCTCTTTATGTTATTAAGTTTGTCATTGGGCTTGCCTACTTAATCATGTATTGCAAAGTTTTAAATTGTTGCTAATCATCTCTGAATTGGTTATGTGATTAGACTTGCTTGGTTTTTATCAATCATTCTTTTATTCACTGCATTGTGTGATTATTTTCTCTGGCTAATGACATTTGTTCTTAATGATGTCTTAGATTTGGCCAAGACGATGGTGAATTGACTCGTAACATTGCTGGAATTCTCCGTCGTAAATTCGACGGTCCTTACTACAACTTGTCGCTTACACCATTCCACACTCAAGAACTCTTCTTCAGAACCTTTGCGGTAATTGTCTGCACTCATTCTTTTCTTTACATTACTTGTGTACTGCGTTTAAGAAATCGAGAGTAACCCATACTTCTCTGTAGGGAATGTACAACTGGGAAATTGGCATTACTCTAACCGTGAGGCAGCATTTCTTCAAAATTGCGTCGAATCGGTTACGAGGTATTGTTAGTCAGGCGAAGCATGGTCCTGGAAGACCATACTGGATCGGCGAAACGCTATGGGGACAAATGTGCAGCCACTGGACGAAACCTGAGGTCAAGCAGAGGAGTGAAATTGCTTCTCAGTGATGCAACTCAACTCGTGGCGGTATTGGACTCGCTAAGCACGTCTCAGATCAGAAGTCGTTCTTGAGAATACAGCGTGATATTGTAAGTACTTATAAGTCTTCTGCTTATAATCTCCTTATTCAGTTTCTGCTTATTCCTCACTTCTCACAATCTGCTTATTCATGTTTCCTTTCATGATAGGAGCTGGATTTAGGTCGTCCTGTGAAATTTGGGAAAGTGTTCATGCGCACACATACCAAGCCAGATGGAACCTTCGTTGAATTTAAAGCCAAAGAGGTGGTTGAAGCTTATGAGAAACAGCTCGAAGAGGTGATGTCTCAGGATCCTGCTGATGGCCCGGGCGATTCTGATGCCTCCTCGGAACGTTCTACTCAACGGAGTCTTACCTTGGATGAAAAGAATGACATATTTCTAAAGGTTACTGGAATTGCTTCTGACATGTAGTTGTTTTGTTGTTTTAGGTTACCAAGACTGATCAAAAAGGTAACCCATTTGGTCTCGGTGAAATGAAGGAGTTGGTCGGCAAAAGGAACATAAAAGTTGCCTATCATGGCTATTCTTCTGATCTCATTACAGAACTCCATGACAAGCTTGAAGCAGCAAATAACCAGATCAATTATCAAGCACTAGAAAATGCCAGACGCGATGAGGAGCATCGAGCATCTCAAGCAGAGCTTTAGGACATGAGAAAGCTGGTCACGTTCATGAAGAATGATAACCCTCGCATCGCATGATACATGGATAAGTCACCGCCTGTCTTGGATACGTTGGACCTCTTGTCCCCGCGCCACACTTCTCCCACAGTTGATAGACCACCAATCACCGCAGCAACCACCACAGCTATCTCCGCACTAACCACCGCAGTAGTCATCGCAGAAGGCACCACACCAACTCCTCTCTCTTAGAACACCAGCTCCTCTCTCTCTCTTAGAACACTAATCTACTAATGTAATCTTTTGAACTTGTGTTATGGTTCCGCTTTTGTTTCGGTTAACTCATTTTTGTACATTGAGTTACGGTTCCGTGTATTCGGCTACTTATTTTGAATAGTATAATTAAGTGTGTACTTTTAATTTCCTTTCTACAATAGTAGAATACCAAATTTTATATTGTATTGAATGCATAGTACATACCAAATTTATATTGTATTGAATAAAGAATATATACTTTTTTCAATATGGAGTCTCACCATTTTGTGACACATTGCTCACCATTTTTTGACTACTAATTCTAGTAAGTGTGTCACAAACAAGTCACATAATTGTGACACTATCTCATGTCATAAATCCGTCACACATTAGCCACAACTATAATATAAAAAATTTGTGGATAATGTGCGACTCTCTACTCCGTTTCTACTTTGTCGCTAATTAGTGACAAATGACTTCAGTCTTATAGCCGTCACAAATGTGCAACGCTAGAATCTTGTCACTAATCATTGGCCAATTAGTGACGCATGTGTGACAGATCAAATTTGCGATGAAAAAATTGTCACGCTTTTTTTCGTCACAAATGTGTCACAAACGATGATTTTGTGACGAATATGTGACACAAATGGGAGTCACAAATAGGTTGTTTTCTTGTAGTGAGATATGTTCAAGAGCTCAAACAACAATTAGATAAATTGATCTACTGCCGTAAAAATAATTACTATGTCTCAAAACCTAAATTACACAAGTCGTGCAGGTAATCAAGTAGTTAAACATGCATAAAAAGTCCAAGTTCGATTTGTTCACAAAGTTTCATAGTTCTACTCTCGTAGGCTATGATTCTTCGCTCATCTAAATTAGTTAAGGTAATTTAACAACACTTTCGGTGAGTTTATTAACCTAAGATGCAGTAGCAAGATGGTCAATCAAGCAAGAAGCATTAAACACTAATTTAGATAAAGAATTCTATCGATTAACCCTAATCTAGCATCCTAACAATCAATCCATGAATCCTCTTTGAAAACCTTTAAATCCAACAAGTGAATTACTCAAACCTGGTTCACAAAATATAGCAAATAGATATTGAATTCATGATAAATAAACTTTATTAATAGTGTAAAGGATAAAAGATTCTTCTCTATACCAAAGTACAAAGCGTGATCATCCTCTGAAAGCTCTTAAAACTCAAATATAAAATGAATCCAAAAAGGAACGTGGTGGCTGTCTCTTTATGATAAAAACACTCTCTTATTTTGGCACACCCTATAACAAGAGGCTTAAAACAAGTATATATAGGTCTAGGGTCTTCTAGGGCTTCATTTCGCGCAAAAACTTTTTTTTTTGTTGAAAATGCGTCTGGCAATGGACACTCACGCCGGACAAAATCTTCTGTCCTTATTTTGTTTTGGCAACGGTCAGTGGCACTGGACCACGAGTCTATTATTCGGTGTCAGCCTCTTTTCTGCCTTTGCTTCATTTCTGAGAGGCAGTTTGACATATCTTTAGTAAATCGAGTGTATCTTCTTCTCACAGCTTCAAATAAGATAATTCCAACACCATTAGAAATCTAACTCAAACATCTTGAACATAGCCAAGTTTCATCGAATTCCATGTTGGTTTGATCATCCATCTGTGGCTAAACTTGAGACTCTTCAATTTTGTCCAACTCGATAAAATGTGATAACTTGAGAAATCTTTGGCTTAGACTTAGTCTTTGACTTGTATAATTTTCCATAGCTTGGATTACACCTCTTTAAGCTCTTTTTGCTCCATTTTGATTTTTTTTCCTTTTAAGACTCTAAAACTACGAATACGAGGAAAACTACCTCTATTGGTGTAAAACCTTATTAAAGTATTTATAAAATACATTGAAATAGATAGTAAAATAGGTAAAATATGGAGTATATCAGCTACCAATTTTCCAACGAAGAGGATAAAGAGTTTGAGTATCTACCAATTAAAGCTTCTTCCGTTAAAAACTATACCCTAAATGTAAAATAGTTAACCCAAACCCAATCATACCAAAAAAAACCTTCAGAGGAATTGGAATTACCGGTCGGAAACCATCGATGCACCCTCTTGCCTATGTACAATCCAACCAGATCATAGTTTATTTCAACACCACTGCTAGCTAGAACAAGAATCAGATGCCAAAAGCAAAGGGAATTGAAGAATTTATTGGAGTAGAGACTAACATGGTGTCTGCATCGGAAGGGCATCAAACGCCCGAGCTAAGTAAAACGAAGATTGATAAGAGAGATCAGAAGCTGCAGGTTTTGTAGAGAGAAGAAGGAAGAAAAGAAGAGAGAGCAATTTCTCTGTGTGCGTAAAAAAAATGACAATTTGTGATAAAGACATTTCTGGAATATGATATAATTTTAGTGGCACGCTTGTAAACAAATTTAAATTGAGGCATGATTAAAAAGTGGCATGCTAAAAGTGATATAACTTGAAATTCTCTATTAACATTGTTTATTAACTACTACGGCATAAACCAACTTACATAGATATTAATTAGTTTTAAAAAAAACGAAAAAAATTATGTCAAAAGTGACATAACTTGAAATTTCTCTATTAACTTTTTCTTTTTTTTTAAAACTAATTAATAAGGTAGAAACAAAAAAACCAACTTACATAGATATTAATTAGTTTCTAAAAAACGAAAAAGTTGATTTACTTTTTTTTTAACCATGGAAGTACAATTCCATCTGATTTCGCACGATCATATGTAATTAAAATCCCATCAGGTCTGGCATATACTGCTATATACCGACCACATTTTTTTATTGAAGATGTCTTAAGCATACATCCAATTTGACCCATGCTTAAGCATACATGTCCACAACATTGTATAATTTGTTCCATATATCTTGAGTTTTTCATATGATACATTTATATCCTCAAATGAGTACCTGTTCATATTGTCATTTCGTACGTAATTGATTCCATAGTCCTTGCCTGGGGTACGGGGATGGGTAATGTAACGACAATGAGTTTGGAGACGATTTCCAAGACCAAGGTGGTTACGAATTTCGATAACATTTGCTGGACATTGTGCTTCGTTTAATCCCGAATACATAACAATAACCAACATGAAAACTATGAGATGATTCATTTTCTTTTTTCGAAGGTAGTTTTTGAAATAATAAAACTATCAATGTGCACTCTTTATAAAAATAATTGTGTGGTAGATGTTTTCTCTTTATATATTCAATCATCTATTTAAGGTATTAGCTAAATTTAAAAACTAACATAAAACAATTAAACTTGAGTCAAATGAGCGTTTAGTTTAGAAATATATGGTTGGCCATGAAATAAATTACCTTAGCTTTGTTAAATAAAATCTTAAAAATGCATTTTTTAACCAATATCAAAAATAGTTTGGACTACTAAGGAGTAAAGACTAAATATATTCATTCAGTAATATTTAACATAATATATATTATTACAAATGCACACATTGATAAATGGAAGAATGATTGGGGTTCGAAATCATAGAAAAGTAAATTTTTTTAATGATATTTAATCTATTTTACACCCCTCAATTAAATTATTAACGTAAAAGCCTCTCAACTAAATTTTTTAATGAAAAAAACTCTTAACTAAAATCTCAATGAAAAACCCTCTCAAATGAAGTTTCCTTAATGAAAATCTTGTCTCTTTATAGTATTGTTAAAATACGAAGCAAATGCTAAAACTCTTAAACGCTTTGTAAACGACGAGACGAATCATATCCTCCCCAAACGGCTACAAGCTCTTTGATCAAACTCGCCGATAACAAATCGATGCTTTTCATTATCGCTGGCTGATGTAAATATTATGTGTGCAAGAAAATTACTCAAATAAATCCTAAATCACACCAACAAACAAACAAACATAATTCGTTTGTAGCATAATATAGGGATCGAACAAAAGAATGCAAAGACCTAGAGTACTAAGCCAATGAAATTATAATCTAAGCTAAAGGATTAGATGGTGGTTTAGGTTGTTTCCTAGTCCTAATTGCAATAATATAAATGCAAGTAAACTGCAACAAGTAACAAGTGAGATATGATGAATTCAATTATCAAGATGGAAATATAGGATCATGAGCCTTGCAATTTATTAAGGGATATTTAAAGTCTAACTAATGATGCAAGGCTCCTAATTAAAGTCCAATCCTATAACATGGATCACTTATACAAACTATCTCACTTTCGTGATACTAATTATTTTCTTAATGATCCAATTTAAGCTAAAATTTTATTTGCGAATTAGAAAATTTCCAATCATGATAGATCAAGTCCATTAAATTCACAATTCATCCTAACACTCACATTTCGATGGCTAGGGAAAAATAATCATTATAAAGTGGTTCAAACATTTCCACAAACACCTTTCGGGCGGAAAATAACCCAAGTTCTAGATTTGGTTATTTAAAATCAAATGCTAAATAAAGCATAATCCATATTGAGGATATCTATTCATGTAAGCCGAAGCACTATTAATCAACCCTTAAATACCCCTAATCTACTAGACCCACAATTCACTAAGGTTACTACTCATTCATGACAATACGGAAAAACAAAATGGAATCTAAGTTGAGCAAAATGTAAATAAATATTAAGCAAAAAGACATGGAAATATTCAAAACATAAAAGATAGATTAAACAAACTATAGTATGATAAACTTAGAACATCAAAGATCTAATGCTTAAGAGGCAAAGACATCTATACTATATAAAAGTTGATGCTATAGCGCTCCTAGGGCGTCCAAGTGGGATTTTAGAAACGTGATTCGATTGGTCTACGTAAGCCATTAGAATTAAATTATTTATCTTTTGTTCTTAATAGGAATTTTTCCTTTTCTAAAAATTAAGTTTTTATTTATTTTTCACAAATTTCTTCGTAATAGTTTACATATGTATTTTGATATTAGGAATTGGTAAGTTTTACTTTTTTACTGTTATGTATTTTGCTATTAGAAATTGGTAATTTTCATATTTTTTTACTGTCTATATATAAAAATTTTAGTGCATCATGGAACAAAGAACCAAACAATTTTTCTCTAAAAATTTTCTAGTTACTATCCGTATACTTTTATATTCAGTTGCACCCTTTTCTTTCTTTATAATGTTTGTGTTCTTTAAACCTAATTTTTTTTAAAAACAATTTTGGCAGACATTAATTAACGTGGTGTGATCGATCACGTTGATAGGTATATTGTTCTAAGATAATCTATGTGTTTTCTATGTATTTATCACAATCATAGGACTTTTAATTGCGGTTCAAATCCAGAAGGTAGCAAATTCAAAAGGTAGGATATGATAGGTAAGTCTCCGACCCTTGATCCTCACGTTATCACCAGTTTAACTCATGTGAAGACAAATCGTCACAAATCAACTATTACTTACATCTTTTAGAGTTTTCACCTTTTCCAAAAGGTCAACATAACAAGTCGATATTTCTCTTTTCCCTAAGAAACAAGTTGTTAGGATTTGAGACTTTTGACAAATAACTCAAATATGATGGGATTAAATGAGAGAATTAGGTTTTCAATCCACTTTATTTCAAAACTTCGATGGGGTTCAACAAAGGCGTCTAAATCATTTGTGAGGTTTGATCTGATATATTTTTGCATATTGTTGGTTGTAAACTTTACTGGTTTTTCAATTTTATTCGCTAACTTTACATCACATTACTGGCTTTTGGATGAAAGGTACCATGATAAAAAAGAGGAGAAAAACAAAGATGTGGTGCGAGAAGGGTGCCGAGATAAAGATGACGAAGAGAGGAGTAGCAAGGAGATAGACGTCAACGGTATGGACATAAGCCGCATAATGGTTTATATTAATTTATATGCAATGCCCTAATGGGTATTAAAATTTAACTACTTCTTTGAACTTGACCGGATAACTGGAATGATTGACAGGTATGCGAGAAGAGTGTGTTCGAATATGGTCGGGTGGGTTCGATACATAACGAAAGCTGGTCTTATGAGATTTACCAATATTAGACTTAAGGATCATCATGGCTTCTAGATTTTTGTTCTTCATGCCCCCAAAAAAAGAGAGTTGATATGTTGGCATTACAAGTTTGGTTCTCCACTGAATAACTTATATCCTTAATATCAGTGATCAAGAATATTAATGTGGACTTATTATTCTTGTGAATGTCAAGATAGTTCCATACAAAAAATGACTCGGAGTCTCGGACAGTAGTTGATGATATGTTGATTTTCATCAACAATTCGTTTTAGCTAATTTTTTGTGTGTATCTTTCCACTATACGTAAGGCTTTAATTTGCAGGTGGAGAAGCAAATCAAGAACCAGGAAGGCACAAAAATATAATTAGAACATGCAAGTCTTGCAGACTTGAACATATACATATTCCTTGGATAAAAGCGTAAGGTGTGAGAAACTGAGATGCAAGAACATTGCAATACTGATGGTAACAAAATTGAGTGTCTTGCAGTAGCTAAAGAGCTAAAATGCGTTGTGTGATCCAGTAAATAACAGTGAACTTGATGTTATAAAATGAGTTTAGAATAAGAAAAACAAGCTCAAGATCTTAATAAACTGTTTCTAAGGAATTTTGTCAGCAAATATCTCTTCTGAAACATGGTCAAAGTTGTATTGTGAAACCAAATTATAAGAAAGAGAATGCCTAACAAAGAGAAACTGAAGTAACGAGTTCGTAAAGCTTTGTAGATATTGAATTTTTAAATATGAGGGTGTGAATCGTTCGCTAGATGAATTTCTCAAAAGTTATTTTTTGGTTTAAAAAAATAATATCTCAAAAGTTGAGCAGGTGGTAAGTAAATTTTATTAAGAGTTCCATATAATTGGTCGTAAGATATATAATACATGCAATGATCTGCCACCAAATCTTAGTTTCGATTTTCCTTTTTAATTTCTACTAGATTTTGACTCACGCCAAGCGTGGGAATATAAATTTCAGTTTATTGTAGAATAAAAATATATTGTTTTACATCATACATACCAAAAAAATATTAGATAAATAATTATGTCCACTAAAAAATTTATTCGATAGATTTTTGAATCTTGAGTTTCTTAATATGTGATAGGTTTTACGTTTTAAGCGTATACAAAATATAAAAATGATATAAATTGATTTACAGTAACGAAACTAAAAAGTGAAACATTATCTTATAATGTATGACAAAGAATGTAATCGAGTGATATACATCTTATATTTACAAAAACAAATGTTTTTCAATAACTCTATAAAATATGTTTAAACCCAATATATTTTATCACTAATCATAATACTACTAATTGAATCGGTTTGAGTTTTCTGGTATGGTAATTGATTTGGTAAGTATATATTTTTGTCATCAATGCCGCATACATATTAGAAATATTGACAAATAGAAATGTTTTGATTGGTTGATTTAATTAATGTGTTCCTTAAGATCCTCTTTGAATGACACCTAAGATTAATATGTTATTTAAGACTCTCTTTGAGTGACACCTAGGATCTTTAACTTTTAGTGTCTCCTCAATTAATATATACTAGATTTTGACCTACGCCAAGCGTGGGAATATAAATATTAGTTTATTGTAGAATAAATATATATTGTTTTACATCGTGCATACCAAAAAATATTAGATAAATAATTATGTCCACTGAAAAAATTATTCGATCGATTTTTGAATCTTGAGTGTCTTAATATGTGATAGGTTTTACGTTTTAAGTGTATACATAATATAAAAATAAAAAAAAATGATTTTCAATAACGAACCTAAAAGGCGGAACATTATTTTATAATGTATGACAAAGAATGTAATCGAGTGATAGACATCTTATATTTACAAAAACTAATGTTTTTCAATAACTCTATAAAATCTGTTTAAACCTAACTTTATCACTAACCAAAATATTACTAATTGATTCGGTTTGAGTTTTTTGGTTTGGTAATGGATTTGGTAAGTATATATTTTTGTCATCAATACCGCATATATATTAGATATATTAAAATATATAGATATTTCCGCCATGCCAAATTGAAATGTTTTGATTGGTTGATTTAATTAATGTTTTCCTTAAGATCTTCTTTTAATGACACTTAGGATTAATATGTTCCTTAAAACTCTCTTTGAATGACACCTAGGATTTTTAACTTTTAGTGTCTCCTCAATTAATATATATATAGGATAGGATATACGGTAGATTAGGAAATTAAAAAAAAAAAATTATTACATCTAATTAAAATTTAAATAATAATAAACCAAAATACACTGGAAAATCTATTATATAAAACTTACAAACTGTTCGGTTATTATTTTCAAAACAAATTCTAACTTCAATTTGTAAAAGTCAAGCTTATCTATTTTTGAAGGTTTAGTGAAAACGATTAAATATATTGCTATAGTTTTACTGTCCATGATTCATTGTTTATTATTTAGATTGAGTTAATGAGGGTTTTAGTGGAATCTGTATTTTTTTATAGCTTTATTCATTGATTTCGTGATGTCTTGATTGGTCATAGAGTTTTTATTTTTCTCAGTTTGGTTTGATCTTATTCTTTTTAATACGTGTTTATATTGTTTTGGTTTTCTATGTGTCTTAGTTAACCATGTATACATTATTTTTGGATCTATTGTTATTGTACTTTTGGTTCGCAAGATTCGCCATCGGATTTGAGGTATGCATTTTTAAAAAATTCGAGAAGTCAAACCATAATTTCTAATATTCATGATATCTTAATTATATTTTTGGGCTATTTTTTAGTAAAATAGCTAAAGACTTCCATACACTAAACACAGTTAAGTATTTAAACTCTTTAGAGTTTTCAGGAATACCAAAACATAAGATGATGCTACAATAATGCTCTACTTCGTAACCATTATAAAAATGAAAGTTTATGCAATGGTACGAGATATATAGTTACACGTTTTTGAGGAAGACTGATTGAATGTGAAATAGTGTACTTCTACCAAGAATAATTTTATCACCACCTGACTCAAAGCATCCTTTTACACTACACTACGAAAACATCAATTCCAGTAAGAGTATGCTATGCAATGACAATTAACAAAATATAAGGGCAAAGCTTGAAATGAGTGCTACTGAGTTTGTCTCTACCATTTTTCAGTAATGGACAGTTTGAAAATTATTTAAAAAATAATAATTTCAATACAATTTTGGTGTCTATTGTCAACATAAATACTTCAAAAAATTGATAAACACTCTTAGGATGTCCACGTGGGATTGATACTATAGCGCTTTTAAGGCGTTCACGTGAATTAAATAATGCGGTTTTGTTGGTCCACGTCAACATAATCCTAAATTAATAAAATCCTAATTAATATTATCGAAATAATCGGCTAATGTAAAACCTTAATTAATATTATTCTATTAATATTATCCTATATATTGGTGCTTAAAAAATATATAAAAAAACTATGAAACATTATAAACCCTAGGTTGTATATAGCGATGGCAATTTTAAAGATTTCTTGGTTCCCCCTTTTGGGTTTTGATCAGAAACGGTGTTTTCCAGTGGTTATGATTTGGTGTTATCTGATTTTTTACTTATAAGCTCTGGTTTTGGTTTCTTTGGAATTGTTTTTAGAGAGATGTGTAGTATCAAAGCAATCTACATTAGTTAATGTGATTGCGAGTATTGAATGGTATGTTGATTGGTATCCTCTAAGGATTATTTGGAAGATTTGAGATTCTCTCATGGATTCATTCGTTGTTTGTTTTTTTAAGAATAATTGATAGTGTATGAGATTCTTTCTTCTTGATTTTTCAAGAAACCCTCATTGGTAATTCCATAATTTACTTATATAGGACAAAACACTGAAAACTATAAAGCCTAGGTTATAACGACGGCGTTTAGTTTATGAGAACTGCAACGATAAAAAAATCTCACGCTACGCGTGGGTGTAAAATCTAGTCTATACTATATAAAAGTTGATGTTATAGCGCTCCTAGGGCGTCCACGTGAGATTTTAAAAACGCGATTCTATTGGTCCACGTAAGCAATTAGGATTAAGCTAATTTTCTTTTGTTGTTAATAAGAATTTTTCCTTTTTTTATAGTTAGTTTTCTTTTATTTTTTTCAATAAAATTTTCCATTAAATATAACCTATGTATTTTGGTATTAGGAATTGGAAAATTTCACTTATTTCGCTGTCAATATATAAAGAGAGAAGATCTTAGTTTTGAGTTTCTTTGTTTTTGGTTTTTGTTTAATTGTTTTCGTTAATCCACTTTAGTTACATTCATCTTTTTCTTTTAGTCCTTCAATGTTAAGAAGAGGAACTCAACGTCGCTGTGGTGAGACAAAAAAAACCTTCTACCCAAGCCTATTTGTTGTCCTCTTGTATTTCTGATCGTTGGGTAAGAGCTAGGACTTCACCGATCGATTTGCCATGGGAAAATTCCTACTTCTCGCTATCTATTTTCAATGCGTGATTGGGCCTTGATCAAAGTTAAGTGGAAACCATGGCTCTCCAAATTTCAAAACTTCCTTATAAAATGTTGTGTCTACGGCTGATACGAAAGGTGTATAGTATTTTGTTGTATTCGGTTTCTTTAGCTTTATGTTTGTTTCTTTATGTATCCATTTTTGAAATGGAATTTTCCACTTAGTCTCGAATCTACTATTCATTCAGAAGAGCCCCCAATGGAGATGTTCTTATATCATACTTTTAACAAAAATCTATTTTGGTGATGGACTGCTTTCGATTATAAATTAAAGTGGTTAGACAAATTGTTCTCTGTTTTAATAGTCCCCAACTCTCACCAAAAGCTAAGTTTTAATATATTCCATGTACCATATTTTACAAACATTTTAATGGTAGACGTTATTTCCATACTTTTAGTGTTTTGGATGAATTTGATCCTTTGAATTCCTTCATCTATCACTTAAGTGAGTGGAACAACAATATTTTTAGCTGTCAAATCTCATAATCTTAGTGCTTATGTCTTTCATTTACACTTCTTAGTTCATGGTCAGCTTTTGGATAAAGTTAGGCGAGATAACTCAAAATAACATGCTTCAACGAGAAAAGAAGAGAGAGACTTAGAATTTGTGTTTAAAGAATAGTACACATGCTAAAGTGGTACTCAAACTTATGTTTGAACTAAGTAATAAAATAGTTAGATAAACACATGCTAAACTTTGTAAAACACAAAGTAAACCAATATTTTTAGATATGATTAAATCGGTTTTTACGTCATAACAAATCTTATAATTTTGTTAACATGGTTTGTAATCAAGTTATTGAAGGATAAATGATTATTTAGTACCAACATAAAACTTTGTAATAAAATATGAAGACAAGTTATGAAACGTTTTTATGAATAGTCAAATGTCATTTGCATTTACAGTATATAATCTTATCTCCATAAAATCGTTTATTAAGTTCATCAATATGTAAATGTAAAATTACAAACATGGTATTGTGTTTATTTATTATAGAGATATTGATAATTGAAACACACAAATATATAAAGAGTTCACACTATAAATATTACGAAAATCCCACGCATAGCGTGGGTACTCACCTAGTAATCATTAAATTTAAAATTTTGTTTTAAATATATAGTAGAAGCTTAGAAAACGCAAAAGAGAAATATTGGTTAAATGAAAGTTGGGTGTGTGAGCCTGTGAGGATATCGGTTTAAATTTTGATCGGATTAGTCCCAAAAAAGTAACCCCAACGGGCCATCTTGTAAAAAAAGATTCCACTCATTATATTTGAGACATAAAAAAAGAGAGAGTAAGATTCGATTAAGTAATTCAACTGAACTAAACTGAATTGAAATCCTCTATATATTAAAGGAGAAGAATTTTGTGAACATTTTACTTATGTGTCAGTTTCACAATTTTTTTCCTCTTTATATTTATTTATTTATTTAATTGTCTTATACTCATTACCAAACACATTTATTTCTAAATATACTTATTTTGATTGCTATAACTCTTATTGCCAAACACATTTGAATCTTCCTAAACTTGCCAAAATTAAAAGTATTTGGAAATTTTAAACTTGCCAAAACTAAAATATTTCGAAAATTATAGATTCAGATCATATAATTAAATGTGAACAAAAATTTAACATATATACCAAAAAAAATTTTGATTTAAAATAGAAAAAATAATTTATTATCTTTAGAAAATATATGAGCATGTAAAACAAATTTTCATTTATATTTTTACATGTGTTGTTTTGTTTGACAAGTACATGTTTTTATGTTTTCATAAATACACCTTCCTACAAGTAAAATAATTATTAATGAAATTTGTTGGTTTAATTATTTCACGGGTGAAAAACATTTGTATACAAAATAATCGTAAAATTCAAATATATAAAATGGGTCTTAGATTATGTATAATAATTCACCATAATTGCTTTGTTAACTAAAATTATTGATTTTATTTGACAATCATTTTATCTCGCGTATAACGCGGATAATTTTCTAGTTTTTTTTAAATTAATTAACAATGAAGGGTGCGAATGGGAAAGGATGTAGAAAGTATTATGCTTCATCTCTCCTTTTTTTTTTCACACCCAAAATATTTATTTTTCTTATCTTTTTGTTGTAGAAAGCTCATTTTTCTGAAACACTTTTTTTAAGCTTTGAGTAGTATTCTCTCTCTTCTCTTTGATTTCTAGCTTATAAATTAATTTACTATTTTCTTACTTGTTTTTTTTCTTTCTTTTATTTCGATCCAAGTATAAAGAAATGTAAGACAATACAAAATCATTTAAACAAATATAAACAAAATATTTCATACATATAAGCAGTAAATAGCATAGAATATTTAACTTTTTAGCATTGTCAATATAGATGTTTATATTAAATGATTTATATTATAAATAGATTATTATAATTATTTATAATAGGAGATACTTTATACTATATCATACATTTAAATATATTAGCCGACAAAAAAAAAACTATTTAAATATATTATAATTACTTTAGATTTGTATGATAATAATACTAATTTGTAGCGTAAAAAAATGTTTTCAAATCATATTTAATTAACTACACTCAACAACAATCAAATTTATAGCCACATCCAAAATCCTACAATCAAAATTTTATAGCAAAAAATTCTACAGCCACATCCAAAAATCTTACAGCCAAAATTCTGCAGCAAAAAACTAAAGCTACAACCTGATCTAATCGGGCCTTAGTATTTCTTTAAAGTTTTATTATGAAATTTTTTAATTCTATTAAATGTTAGTGTTATTCAATATTATGTTGTAATTATGGTCCATGTCATTTGCTAAGATTTTAATAAAAAGTTTAACATAAAAAGTACTTTGCTCAAATCCCACATAAATTAGGTAATATGACTAGAATCATATAAAACTTTTTTTTATTACTGGCATTTTTTTAATACCCAGCGTGCCCTTTTGTTACGTTGTGACATAGCCATGTAGGAAATCGCTGACGTGTATTAATAAACTCAGCCGTAAAGCGCTACGGCAGAGTTATGGTTACGTTGCGGCTGAATTATGGTTACGTTGCGGCTGAGTTAAAAAACGCGGCTGACTTATAAGAGATCGCCTGACTTACAAACATAAATCAGCCGTTAGTTATGGCTGATTTACAGAAATCTGGCTGACTTATGAGATAACGGCTGACTTACGAACATAAATCAGCCGTTAGTTACGGCTGATTTACAGAAATCTGGCTGACTTATGCGATAACGGCTGACTAACGAACACAAGTTACGGCTGAGTTATACAACGGCGGGCTGATTTGTGGAAAATTGGCAGAGTTTTAGATAAGAGACGGCTAAGTTATGTTCTCCGGTTGGTTGACTTATGAGAGGTAGTTACGGCTGACATACGTAAATCAGCTGTAATTGGTTGGGTTAACAATAACTCAACCTGGTTACGGCTGACTTATTAGCGAAAGATTAATTACTAGAATAGAATTCATTTGACAATACGGCTGACTTAATATTTCCTAGTCTAATTACGGCTGATTTATTATCGAAAGATTAATTACTGAAATACTATTCACGTTGCGGCGGACTTACATTATACTTGATGGCTGATTTATTAATGGTTGAGTTATATGTTTGTTTGGCGGCTGGCTTACCGATATTCCATGTCATCAGTTCCGTTTTCCATGTGGTCAGCTCTTATTTTCCATGTCATCAGCTCATACAAATTAGGGTTCTTCATCTACCCTTCTACTTATTCTTCTTCATCTACCTTTTTCATTGATTTCATTCATCAGGGATCTTATGGATCCGTTAATTATTGTTTCCGATAACTGGGTTAAGAAACACATATATGTATTCAACGCCGATGGTAGAGGGTGTAGAGTTGTGCATATAGATGAGAAAACAACACTAGACGAACTTGCGAAGATAGTACTCGATGATTACGGATTGAAGGAGTCGCGCCATCAGATTCAACTGAGCTACATGTTCTCGAATAAAGCTTTGAAAACAATGGTGCACGATACTCCACTAGTTTACCTCTCCAATACTCGACAGTTGCAAGTTTTTTTAAGCTTCAGAAAAATTGAACACTTACGTCTTTGTGTGGAGATTACGGAGAATGAAATTAATCGGAATGACGGAGCGAGAGAGAATAATAAAAGTTTATTTGCTTATAGCTCAGAAGTTGAATCTAGATCCGAAGATTACGGTGGGAGTTATGATGGTTTCAATTTGGAAGATGAAGTAGGCGAAGAAGATGAAGTAGGCGAAGAAAATGAAGTAGTCGAAGAAAATGAAGTAGGCGAAGAAGACGAAGAAGATGATGAATTTGAAAGCCGATTTGATATGTTCGATGACTCGGATGGTGAGTCATCTCAAGATGATAACTTCAGTTTATACGAAGACAAAGATTCACCGACACTACCTCCAAAGAAGAGACCTCATAACTTGCCGACGAGCGGATCCAAAGGGAATCCGGAGGTTCCAAGGTTAGATATGTATTCCCTAAACCTCTCGGTAGGGCAACGATACGAGAGTAAAACCGATTTGGAGAAACGACTGAAACTTTTTACGGTAAGGGATCAATTTGATTTTGATGTAGACGTATCCGATTCGGATACACTCGTTGTTAAATGTTGGGTTGGTGGATGTCTCTGGAGAGTTCGTGCTACTACACTAGGGGATCCCCCGGCATTTTATGTTCGTATTTACGATTCGGATAATACATGTTCTATAACTGAGTGTTCTGGTCGATCTCGAAAAGCAACAGTGGCTATTTTAGGAGAGTTGTAAAAGGACTTTCTCGGCGACGTTAATATCTATCCAGAAGCAATTTGGTGTAAAGGTAATTATTAGTACGTTGCGGCTGACTTAATTTTAGGATGCGGCTGATTTATAGTTATATTACAGTTGGGTTATATTATAAACTTAATGGTTGAGTTATATAAACGAGACGGCTGAGTTATATAATCTCAACGGTTGAGTTATATTATAAACTTAACGGCTGAGTTATTTAAACTTAACGGTTGAGTTACTAGTACGTTTCGGCTGACTTATTTTTATGATGCGACTGACTTATTTGTATCATTTTCCATGTGGTCAGATGGATTATTGGAAATCACATAGAACGCTAAGATTTGCAAGGGAAATCGAGAGGAGAACTCCTGAGAGTGGGTTTGAAGACTTGCCTTCTTACTTATACAAGATAAGAAGGGCAAATCCGGGTACAATTACGCGTCTTCAAATCGATGAGTTTAGAAGATTCATGTATGTGTTCCTTGCATTTGGTGCAAGCGTAAATGGGTTTCCTTTCATGCTCAAATTTGTCATTGTCGACGGTACGTTTCTTAAGGGTAAATATAAAGGGACACTTCTCACAGCACTAGCCCAGGATGGTAACTTTCAGATTTTCCCAATTGCCTTCGGTGTGGTTGACACTGAAAATGATGATTCGTGGCACTGGTTTTTTATGCAGCTAAAACTTGTGATTCCTGACGATGACGGTCTTGCGATAATCTAGGATAGGCATAACTCGATAGGGAAAGCAATTGGGAATGTGTATCCGTTGGCTTCTTGGGAAATTTGCACTTATAATTTATATAAGAACATTTTGGAACGGTACAAAGGAAAAGATGCCTTTCGTCTGGTGAAGAAAGCGGCAAGATGTTGTAGGATGGCTGATTTTACTGCGATATACGAGGAGATTCAAGCGATTAATCCTAAACTACATGGCTACCTCGAAAGAGCTGATGTCCGACTGTGGGCGCGTGTTCATTTCTCGGGCAAAAGGTACAATTTGATGACTACGAACATAGCGGAATCAATGAACCATGCACTGTCAAATGCTAGAAGTCTTAACATTGTTCGACTATTAGAATCGATACATGTTATGATGACCAGTTGGTTTGTTGAACGGAGAGAGGATGCTAGATCACAGCTAACCACGCTTTCGCGTGGTGTCGAGAAACTACTACATGTAAGTCAGCCGTAACATTTCATAAGTCAGCCATAACATTTCATAAGTCAGCCGTAAACAGGTTCTATAAGTCAGCCGTAACATTGCATAAGTCAGCCGTAACATTTCATATGTCAGCCGTAACATTTCATAAGTCACCTGTAACATTGCATAAGTCAGCCGTAATATTTCATAAGTCAACCATAATATTTTTTTATTTTGTATTTATAATAGGGTCGTGTTACTGCCGCCAGACTTATGACGGCACAAAGGATTGATGATTATCACACTGAAGTTATATATGGATCTTCTGGGGATTCTTTGCATGTTGTGAATTTGGACAGAAAAACATGCACATGCCGGCGTTTCGAAAGTGAGAAATTACCACGTGTGCATGCAATCACAGCTGCCCAGTACAGGGATAAATGTCGTATATCCCTGTGTAATCCTTACTATCACAACAATTATTTAGTAAACTCATACGCTGAGTCGATCATGCCGGTAGATTCAGCGCTCCAAGTTCCATATAACGTAGCTAACCAACCGTGCTTTCCCCTGGTTGTTCGTCAACCACCAGGAAGGCCTAAGAAAGGTAGGATGAAATATGCTCTAGAAGTTGCACTTGAGAAGAAACGTCCTAGGAAAGAACACACATGTTCTCGTTGTAAACAGGTTAATGCAAGAACTTGATAATCGGATACATACAAATGAGCCATATAACAAGTATATATAGGCTCAAATGAAACTTGCAACATTTAATCCGGGCCATTTACTATTCAACGGCACGGTTGGCCGGTCAACTTGCAACATGTACTGTTCAACATTTACTGTTGTATGTTATGGCTGAGTTATGGTATTACGATACGACTGAGTTATGGATTTTGTTTACATAATGGCTGAGTTATGGATTCATTATTCTGGCTGAGTTATGGATTTTTGGCAGGATTTTTTCCGCCCAAAATAGAAACACGAAACGTCGTGACACGGCTGAGTTATGGTATAGAAAGACGAAACATCACGATACGGCTGAGTTATGGTTAAGACGGCTGAGTTATGTTTAAACCAAAAACAAAAATTGTTGAGTTATGGTATTACGATACGGCTGAGTTATGGATTTTGTTTACATTACAGCTGAGTTTAAATAAACAAATACAAAACCAATTTTTTTGGAATCAAACGGATTCATGGCCAAAGATAGATGATCTCAGAATCTAACGACGGGAAAAGCCGCTTTTGACTCCATACACCCGAGTCAGACGAATACACACAAACTCTCCATTCCTTGCTATCAGTAGGTTTTTTCGTAGGTTTTTGATGAGATTAGGTTTTTTTCTTAGGTTTTGATGAGATTAGGTTTTTTTTCTTATGTTTTCTTAAGTTTTATTTTCTTAGGTTTTGATAAGATTAGGTTTAATGAGAAGGGCTATATATATATATATATATATATATATATATATATATATATATAGAGAGAGAGAGAGAGAGAGAGAGAGAGAGAGAAAGAGAGATGGGAAGACAAAACGTCGCAACTTAAAATTTTACACTCGACGGTTGAGTTATAGGAACTTCATGGCTGAGTTATGGATTTAGGGTTTAGGGTTTAGGGATCATGGTTTAGGGATTAATGTATAACATTTAAAAAGTATATGATTTAGAGTCTCAACTGAATCAAATTAGACACATTCAATTGAAAAAATTGTATATGGTTTATTGTATATGATTTTGGGTCTTAATTATCTATAGGTAATGTTTGAAGTACTTGTAAGATAACATATATCTCAAGATCAAGTTAGATTACATTTTTGATTTCATACACATTCAGTTGTATAAATTGAAGAAACTATACACATTGAGTTGATTTATATTCAGTTTATATTAATAAAATGAGCTTAATTATAATTTTGTAAGTCTTATATCTTATATAAATAGTTTTAGGGTATGGCTGAGTTATCTAAATGACACGACTGAGTTATCTAAATGACATGCCTGAGTTATCTAAACATACCAGAAGTCTTCAAATTATATTTCCGATTTTAAGGTATGGCAGAGTTATCTAAACGAAATGGCTGAGTAATATATCATAAAAACCATAAGTTATACACTAAAAACATACCATTTACAGTCAAATCCTAATAATAAAAAAATAAATAGAAGGTTCATAATTGGTAAATCAGTTGAACTGCGCATACATATCATGTCCTCGTTCATCGAAGATCTCTGTTGCCATCTTCACCTGTAAACCCTGAATATTTACATCGCATATCCCATCAAAAGTTACACCAAGCGCTAGACACTCGATAAACTTCAGTGAATACACCCCACAATCGCCAACTTGGGTGTTTTGGGTAATGTTTTTGCCACTTTTCCATCTGAACGCAAATTGTTTTTTGCACACGGTTTTTTTCCAGGAATTACAACATTGATCATTACAGGGATCATTTGCATCAGCGGCCTAAATGCATCTATCATTTTTTGTTGACTTTCAGGAGTTACCTGTCCAATGATGGGATCGTAGGCATCAATCTTCTCCTTCAGAAGATCCACGTGAAACGCCACCCAATGATCGCCTCCAGTATGAAGAACTCGGTACAAGTGATCGACATCTTCTAACCACTTTTTGTTTGTCTGAAGGTCTGAGGGAATCGCACCCTTTATGAGTAACTCATAACCTGAGTCTTTGAATCTGAACATCTTTGGCTTCATCTTGAACTGATTGAAATCCCGAATCCATGATCCTAGGAACCATTTGTCCACAAAGGCAATGCGCTTGGAACAAAATGGGTTGGGATCTTGAATGGACCTTTTAATGAGGACTCTGATATACGAAGCAACATGTTGTACACAGAATATTAAGTCAGCCATCGAATTATCATAACTCAGCCATTATTAAACATAACGCAGCCATCAAACAACCATAACTCAGCCATCAAACAACCATAACTCAGCCATAAATAATCATAACCCAACCATTAAATAATTAATAACTCAGCCATAAATAATCATAATTCAGCCGTTACTTATACTTACAGTGTCAAACAACCATCCATAATCACGCTTCGGCCACTGCGCTCTTTCACTGATGAGTATTCTATAGAAATTAACTTCCTTGTTACTACCATCTGTCAGTGGAATGTCCCTAACAATCAAACACAAGTCAGTTTAGGCAAATATTGCTAATAGCTGTATAAAATAAAATAAAATGGTGTAAAAGTCCATACTTGAATGGCCTTAGATGTTGCATAAGTTTATCCAATTTAGCCGGGTCAACAGGTGAGAGAGGATCATAGATTGCTGATGAAGGTTCAAAATTCTTCCTCATACACGTCGTCCCATTGTCTCCAACATAAGGAAAAACTGCTGAAGGAGCACTTGACGTCGCTGCTAACCCAGTTGTAGCTAATTGAACAACCCTCGCCCGATACATCTTAATTCTCGCTAACCTAAGCCTTTCATCTTCGTCCTCATCAGACTCCGGTAACAATTCATTTCCTTTTGCGATCACTTCCTCGGTCACATCCTCAAGATCAGTTTCACCTCCAGTCTTCCCCTTTTTCTTCCTAGGAGTAGGTGGAATAATAGGTATTCTTATTACACCGTAACGTAAACCCTTTGTTTGGACCTCCTTCTTCAACTCAGCCGGCTTATTCTTTAACTCAGCCGCTGCCTTCTCTTCCTTCTTCTTTAACTCAGCCGCTGCCTTCTCTTCCTTCTTCTTTAACTCAGCCGCTGCCTTCTCCTTCCTTTTAGCAGCAGCCTCAGTCCTCTTCTTAGCAGCATCATCAACCTTCTTTTTCAAATCAGCAGCAGCCTCATTTTCTTTTGGTTTTTGCCTCCTGGAGCGGCGTCGTAAATCTGGTTGCTTAGCAGGAGAAATAGAAACGAAATCTGCCTGACCACTACCAAACAAATTCTTTTTCGCCTCAAGAGTACCCTTAGGAATTTCGGCCTTCAATTTTGACCCCACAGCTTTCTCTTCGGCCTTACCAAGCTCATCAGAGGTACCCTTAGGAATTTCAGCCTTCAATTTTGGAAAATACTGCTGCGGAGTTCGACTTTCGGCCTTAGCCGGCTCATCAACCAAAGGCTTTTTCGCCCACACAACATTATCAGGGGTCTTAGATTCCGTGTTAAGGACCGTTGGACTATTAACTGACTTATGCTGTGGTAATGTTTGCGTTTTTGGGCTGGAAACATAGTTTTGGGCACTTTCCGATAAACCCAGAACTTTCAGACGCTCATCTACTGCATCTTTGACATAATCACCAATTTTCTTCTCCATATCAGCAAATTTTCGGGTTAACTCTCCAACGTTGGAATCAATGGCCTCAAACTTCGACCCAAACTTCTCAAACATAGAGTCAACCTTCCGAAACATAGAGTCATGGATCTCAAACTTACTCGCAATTTTTTCAAGCGTAGCGACTATGGTATTCAGAGCCGCCGCATCCTCGTTTAAACCCTTTCCCTTTGCATCCTTCTTCTTCTCTATATCAGCAGCTTCATTCTCCTCAGCAGCTTCACCCTCGTGTTTCTTTTCTTTCTTCTGCTTCTTTATGGGTGGCTCAGACTCAGAGTCATAAAGAACTAAAGCCAACTTGGTTTTTTTCTTCTCCTCCTTCCTCAGCACATCCCAATAATCACCTGGTACATACCTACCAGAATGTAGGCCTCTTATCAGGTTATTCAGTTGTGGGTCATCGTCTTGACCCGGCCACTGAGGAAACATGTCTTCTACAAACTCCTTCGAAACCATATGCCTCACACGCACCTACAAAAGTAACTCATAACTCAGCCATCGAATAATCATAACTCAGCCGTAAAAAGAATAACTCAGCCATCAAACAAAGAATAACTCAGCCATCAAACAAACAAATCATAACTCAGCCATCAAACAAATCATAACTCAACCATCAAATTACCATAACTCAGCCATCACATAAATAATAACTCAGCCATAAAATAAATAATAATGCACCCATCAAATAAAGAATAACTCAGCCATCAAATAAAGAATAACTCAACCTAAAACCTTACATGACCATGGTCTTTAATCTCCTTCTTCAGGACACTATCAAAACTTGCACGTGTCCGCGTTGTATCCCATCGAAGAAGCAGAACTTCTTCCTCACCGAAGAGTTTGCCAAAACATTCTCGAAAGCAATTGACAGATTCATACGCCCAAGCCAATAATGCGTAACTCATGCCGTTGATTTAGTATGTCTTTCCTACTGGATTCAACGACTTAATACTACCAACAAGAGCTTCAAATGCAGCCCGACCCCATGGATAAGTCATCATGGTTTCATCATCGAATACTCTTTTTGCAGTTTCAAACAGTGTCCTAGAATTATGATGCCCAGCATAAATTCCCATGGCTTGAAGAACTAACAGCCCTAACCATTTACGCTTTTCAAAACTCCAGGCCCGACAGCCTCTTACTGCTGCCCTCGGTTCATCAGGCTTGGGTCCAAACCCATGCGGCACCTTTAACTCCTCCCAGAACTTTCTGTATTGGTCAGGTTCAATACTTTTTATTGGCACTGGATCTGTGTTTAACCCAGTGATCTCACCAAACTCGAGTAAGCTAAACCTGATAGGTTGATCACCAACCACACTCCAAATCTTCTTCTTCTCTACTTTCAGTTGTCTACACAGTAGATAGTGTACAGTCCTAGCAGACCACCCGCATTTTCCATCAAATAGCTTAGCAATTATTCCAACAGGAAACTTCTTCAGTTCTTCCCACACCTCAAGTCCTAATTGTTCTTTAACAAAACTGAAATCTCCCATATAGGAATTGTGATTAAGCGCTCTATTTTCTAGATTAGCAGCGCGTCTTGATCTTCTAGGGTAATCAGGTGCTTGATGTTGTTCCATCTGATCACAAAAGACTTAAATAACTCAGTCGCAATAGAAAACTAACTCAGCCAAAACATAATATATAACTCAGCCGCAATATAATCATAACTCAGCCACAACATAATTTATAACTCAACCGCAAAAAACCCTAACTCAGACACAATTTATTACTCAGCCACAACATAATTTTTAACTCAGCCACAACATAATTTATAACTCAGCCGCAATATAACCATAACTCAGCCACAACATAATTTATAACTCAGCCGCAAAAAACTCTAACTCAGACACAATTTATAACTCACCCACAACATAATTTTTAACTCAGCCACAACATAATTTATAACTCAACCGCAAAAAACCCTAATTCAGCCACAATATAATTGATAACTCAGCCGCAAAAAAACCCTAACTCAGACACAACATAATTTATAACTCATCCGTAATAAAAAAACATCCAACTCCGTAACAACCTACCTTTCGAAGACGATTACAGGCGACCGACTGCAGAGAAGACGATTACGAGAGAAGACGATTTTCGGCGACGACGAGTACGAGAGAAGACGATTTCGATTGCGGAGAGAAGACGATCACGAGGAAAGAAACAATGTTGATTTCGAAAGAATCTTAAACGGAGAAGACAGTTGAGAAAGTTTGTGGTTTTTTTCTTTTTTTCCTTTGACACTTCTCTCTTTTCTGATCACGGTCACACTGACGTGAATTTGTTTTTTATTTTTTAATTAACAATAATTTCAATTAAGAAAAACTAATCAAGGGTGTTTATCGTAATTTACTAGGGCTGTGAAAAGATTTGAGTAATTTTTTAAAGATATATGGTATTCTAGTCATATAACCATAGTTCCATGATAAGTTTTCTTATTCTAGATAAGCGTCATTAACTGATATTTCCACTACGGCACTAACCCAAATGAAATAAGCGTAAAAGAATATTTTGTTTCCAAATTTCAAGTTATCCTAGATAATTTCCCTAAATTAATCGTTGTCTAATCTTCATAATCATACTCAAAATCTTCTTCTGATTTAACAATCTTGAGTATTAAATTGAAATAAATTCCAATCAAAATCCGAAAACCCTAATTTTATAATAATTCCGTGTCTCTATTTTTTTACCCCTTCTCTTAGTCATTGCCTCACTAGAAAAAAAAAAAATCAGTTTCCCTCCTCTCTTTCTCTTTCTCTCTCTCCCTCGCTTCTCCTTCTCTTCAACGAGATCAAAGAGAAACAATGGGGATTTGCCGAAAATTAGGTAAATCGACGAAGAAATCTAAGATCTCCGTCGTAATGGATTTCTCTCAGCCATTTACTCTTGGTTTCCGCACCAGAGCCGCCAAAACTCTCGCTCTGTTACGCCTCAACTCTCACTCGCCGTCGCCGTCAACCGTCGCCGACGCAGATTCCTTCCGTTACCTCCAGCTCCGAAATCGCCGTCTTGAGAAACCTCAGTTACTAGTCGAATCGAAGAAACAACCTAAACAGCTCAAAAACCCTAAGTCTAATCTCGCTCCGGCGAAATCAAATTCCGATTCCAATTCTGAAGAAGGCTCGATCGGAGATAACAATAGTCTCGATTGCGAATCGGGAATTAGGTAAACGAATTCGAATTCTGTTTCAATTTCGAAATCCCTAATTTCTCGATTTTTGATTTGTGATTTTTCTCTTTTTAGGTGTAGTAGAGAAACTACGCCTTGTAACTTACTGAGAAACTCAGAAGCTATTGAGATTGAAGAGTTCTTTGAATATGCAGAGCTTAAACAACAGAGACATTTTACAGAGAAGTAAGATTTTGTTAATTGGTTTCTTGATTTTGAAATTTTAAGCTATGGTTTACTGAAAACTGGTTTTGATTATTATGCAGGTACAACTTCGATATCGTTGCGGAGATTCCATTGCCGGGGCGTTACGAATGGGTTAAGGTATTGCCATGATTCATGAATGAAGTAATGTGTTGTTGTTTGTAAAGGTGTGTAATTTGTTAGGGAGATTCTGTATAACTTAAGAGCAGAATCTGTAGAGATTACGCAGATTTGACAAATAATGAGGAGATAAGTTTAGGGTTTAGGAATTGGGGTTTTAGTGTAGTGGAGAATAAATTTTCACATGTACTACATTACTACTAACTTGTGAGGTAAAGTTAGTTTTGATGTGAATCTATTTCATTTGCAAGAGTTTTCATACTATTTTCTATTTCCATTTTGCTTCAAATTGCAATCAGTTTGAATATTACGCTACCGATTTTATGGTTACCAATCACGAAAGCCCGGTACCACCATTTATCTTTTACCATTATTGGTTAATTCTATCTATCTGGTCCTGGAGCAACTTGATTTGGTAGTATTGAAGTAAAGAGGTAATGTTCAGGAAATTGTACGAAACTGTTTCTGAACAACTTTTGTCACAGGTTGCAATATTCAGCTTCGTCTTAGATTTCATCATTTCTTCTTTCTCTGACTTCATTTATTGCCACTTACAGTACATCATAGTATATTTTTATATATTTCTCAATTTTTTGTCTCATAAAGTCCAAAGGTACTAGCACATTTCTTGGTTTACGGAAGCCATTTTTGCAACTCTCATCTTTGGATCCTGCTCATCGATTAACACAACATTTGAAAATTTAGACCAATGTCAAACTCAAATATCATAAAAGTTCTAGGTTTTGCTACAAAACCATCATAGCACAAGTAGAAGCAAGTCATAAGAACAAAATGCTGATGCTAAGTAAGAGTGATTCTGTACAAGGTCAATGTCAGACTCAAGTATCATAAATCTTCTAGGTTTTGCTACAAAACCATCATAGCACAAGTAGAAGCACGTCATAAGAACAAAATGCTGATGCTAAGTAAGAGTGATTCTGTACAAGGTCAATTTCTTAGATCTAATATACAATACCTACAATGTTCACTCCTCCTTATGTTTGCCTACAAATACCCTTAATTAGCTTATAAAGCTTAATGAAGTAGGAGAGCTAATACACAACCCAAGTTGGTGCACACCCTTGGGTTTCGACTTTCGATGCTTTATCCATTCCACGGCTGAACCTCCTTGTCGCTCACAACTTCATATCTTTAAAAACCATCACCATAAACTATCATATTTTCATTTGTATCATCACAACTTGGAAAAAAGACAATAATACAATCTCTGTTCTCTAATTGGATCATTTTGTGAAGGTAAAAATTTCCCACTTGTTTTGGTAATTGTCTTTCACCATATTACTGCCACTACGTTAATAACCATAAAACAATTTTTTTTGAACAGTTGCACAATTGAACTGCCAATTCTCTTCATTTTTAGACGTGAACCAGGATTTGGTTTAAACCCAATTAAAAACCCCCTAGCCTTTATGCCTCATTTATAAACACAAAAGTTTTTGTCTCAAACCGAATCAGGAAGAAGAAGAGAAGAATGGTGTGTATTCAACAAGCTTCGGACAAAGGCAGAGAAAGCCGAGGAAGAGAAGCTCGGATCACAGCTCGATCTTCTTGCTCCGGTTATGTATTGATTGAAGAAAAACCTATTTGCCGGAAAAGCCAGTCTTGATTTTGATTCTACCACTGTAACTTGGTTTTGAAATTGTTAGTGTCAAAGACATAAACATCAAAATAACTTTGGTGCTTGATTGTTTTGTTATACACAATTTATGTTGATCAAAACAAACTTCTACATTGATATTCGCAAAGTTACACCAAATCTACACAGACAACATTTCCCAAATCAGAGTCTAACAAGAACAAGAAACTTATGAAGAAGGTGAGGATGATGAATCATGTTCCTTCACTATATCTTCCATTTGCTCTTTCTTCTGATCATCAATTTCACTTTCTTTGAGTTCTGCTATGTCATCATCATCCTTCATCTTAGCATTATTGTCATCCTCAATGACATGAACATCATACACAATTGGTTCACTATCATCGTCATCGTCATCAGTGTGCTTGTAAGTTTCAAGTTCCTTCTCAAGAAAATGCTTTTCTCTTTCCCTTTTGAAAAGAATCTCTTTGAGAATATTCATCTCTTCTTCATCGTACGCGAATTTCTCCTCGATCATTCTATCGTATTGCTTCCCTTCCATTTCGAGCGAAGCTTTATCAGCTTGTAACCTTTGAATCATAGCCATAGCTTCATCAGCTGCTGATGCTGAAGCTGCTCTTTCTTTTTCCAATTCCGCCGTTAATGCAGATTTAGCTACTCTCTCTACCTCAAGAGCTTCTTCCAACAACTTCACTTTATTCATCAAACCGAAATTCTTATTCTTCGTCTCTTCTTGTTCTTGATGATGCCAAGTTCTTCTTCTTGTACTAGTAGCCATGTTCTGGATTCTGAGTATGATTTCGAATGGCCAATCAAAGAGAAATTTTTGGTACTCAAGAATTCCAGAAAAAGGACAAGGCGTATATACTAAGAACTTTGATGCAATGAAGACGAATACTGATACACATAAAAGAGAATATGCAAATGCTAATTCTATAAAACCAACTAAAATTCCACAAAATGTTAATCTATCACCACATTCAGGGTAGTCCATTTTCTTGCAATCAATGGCCACCAGATCTTGTCTGAATCCAGAATCTCAGGATGTGAATCTGATGATCTGTAAAGAAAAAAACTAAAATCACTAATAAAAACAGAGAATGGATTAGCTTGTATACACTAAAATCAAGATTTCAAGAGCAGTGACAATCTCTTCTCCATATATAAAAAAAATATATATATATGCTTTTGAAGCAAGATGCTAGATTTTGCCAAATTTTATGAATTCTTGATACTCAGACAAAATTTAAACAGGAAATCAGTAATCTTGCATATGTTTAATTAAAAAAACCCTTCAAAATAAACAAAATTAATTTGGCAAAAATATACAATTTTGGCTCAAGAAAACGAAGCTATAAAAGTACCCAACAAAACAAAAATTTGGGAAACAAAGAAACAAACGCAATTAGACAGAAACCTGAATGAAACTTGAAAAAATAATTGCGTAACTAAAAAGAAAAGTCAAGAACATAAAATAAACTTTTGAAGACTTGATAAAAAAAAAAAAAAAAAAAACTTTTGAAGACAAAGAGAAGAAGCTAAAGATCAGAGATTAGCACCTGAAAGTAGAAAAGTCAAAAGAAGAAAGAAGAGGAGCACTTGCTTGTATCTTCGGACAGAGAATCTTGATTTTTTTTTTTTTGTTTGTTTTACTTTAAAATTAAATAAAATGAGAAAAAAAAAGAGTCGGCATAAAGAAGAGGTAAATGATCTTGTCGGTTTGTTTACAAGTTTTACGGATAAGAGCATCTCCAATGCACATTCTGTAACTTTAAATATAAAGTTTTTTTCCTTTAATGGGACACATTAAAACTTCAAATTTGAAGTGTTGAATAGTGAAACTCTATATTTAAAATGTCACTAGTCAAAATTTCAAATTTGAAGTTTCTTCTTTTTATTTTGCATTTGAGTCCTTATGTTTCAATAAATCATATAAATAGCCTTATTTATTTTGTTGAACATCATTTTAGTCCATTTTTTTTTATATCTTATAAATATTTGACATAAATTCTTATAAATTTAAATTTTCACATATAAAATTACATTGTAAACTTAAAATTAAAAGTAAATTATAATTTTTGTTTATAATTACATTGTTATTTTATTTATAATTTATAGTTTGTAATTTGGTTTGTGTGTTCTTAGATGTAATTTTCTATAGTAATGTAATGTTTTATTAATTAATATAAGTTTTGTATAATTTATTTGTTATAGTTACTTATAAATAAAAGTTTGATAGCTTTAAATAATTATAAGTAATGTTTAGGACTAAAATGCAAAGACACATAATATTTTGAAGTTTCATTTGAAGTTTACCATTGGAGAAGAATACACAAAAACTTCAAATTTAAAGTTTTGCAATTTTCATATTTGAAGTTTGCATTGGACATGCTCTAAGCAAAAAAAAAAATGGATCCACGTGACCAAAGTTGTGGCATGATTGTGTAGCAGCTAGAGTGGTTAAGTAGGCCTAAACTAATATTTTTGTTTCGCCAGATTAATTGTATTCTGGTCGTGTTACTACGTACTACTACTTGGAATAGTTTTGAAAAATTTGTCGACTGACATGAGAGATTAATCATCAAGAGAGTTTTATACTTGTTTTGTTTTCATCAGTTTCATTTTTCTTTAACATATGACATTCCATTAGTCTTGATGAGTTTTATACTTGTTTTGTTTTCATCAGTTTTATTTTTCTTTTAACATATGACATTCCATTAGTCTTGATGAGGTTCAACTATCCGAAACATAATTTCCAAAAAGTTGATTAAAGGACTGCGTCACGATTTAAAACTTTGTATACAATATTTAACATATGATATTTCATTAATCTTTAATAATTTGTTCATCATTTCTGAAGAAAATCAATGACTACAAATAAGATGATTCTTTTCTTTTTTATTATCCGAACACCTACGAGTAACTTGATACAATATTATACATGAAATACAAAATTTGCTATTACTATACCCATTCTTCGATCATATACAATTAGTTCATAAAACCGGTAGATACCTTATTTGTAGCGATGTTGCCGGAAAAAGATTCTACCGTTGAGAGACAAAGCAATTACTCATTGGAATCGATAACTAGCGATTAAGAAGCTCTTTATGATTTTTTTTTTTGAAATTTTTTAGCCTCACGCTTGAGCGTAGAACAAACTCTAGTTGTGTCTTTATTTATGATTATGATTGTGTTTTGCATCATGACTAGCAGGCCCGGCCCTGAGGTGAAGCTTAAGAAGCAAATGCGTTAGGCATCATATTTTATAAATAATTTAGGGGCATCATTAATAGTGATGTTTCTTTGGCGTAGTGGTTGAAGTTCTATTAATTACTCCTTCTCTTGTCAGGTTCGAACCACGTAAAACGTGTTTTATCTAATTTTTTTTAAAAATATATATATATTAAAGACATCAGTTTTGAGATTTACGTTAGACATCATGGAGCCTCAGGCCGGCCCTGATGACTAGTGAGTATTCTCTTAATGGATTTTTGAGCTTAACAGGTTAGATATGTTTGATGGATAATTAGAGATGTCTAGGTTTAGATTCTTATAATTCATAAAGATTAAGGTGTATTTAATGCTAGATTAGAGTTGATCAATCAAAATCTATATCATGATAAAATGTCTAGAAAATCCTAAATTTTGCCTTTCATTCTTAACCCATAGGGATTGATGTTTAAAATGATGAGTGGCTTTATTCACTAATTCTTAAGAATTATTGATCATTTAATTGCAATCAGAAAATTAGCTTAATTAGATGGTTAATGAATGAATTAGTGCTGTCAAAGTGAATTAGTTTATTTTAGTGATTCATGTTATAGATTTGAGTTTGATTAATTGTTAGTCCTAGCACCATTAGTTATCTATTGATCATCCCAAGATAATTGCTTTGCCCAAAACCCATGATTTTTCATATTTGATCAAGCTTTTTAGTTGTTGATTTTACCGTTGACTTTTGCATTTAAATTTCTTCACGCTTACTTATGGTTTGTTTTGGTCTTGTTTAACATTATTTAGCATTTTCACTTAATTGTATAATTATGATTTTAAAAACACAAAAATACCATTTAGCTTAGCTTACTTAATTACTTGTATTTCTAGTGTAGTTATTGTCAACTCATTGTAGTTCGATACCTAATTATTACTCGTTTGCATGCACTTGGGTTTAATTGGGATTGAAAACTTTATTCTTACCGAGTTTTTGATGTCGTTGTCGTGGAACGATTATAATTTGGTATTTGTTTAATATTAAATCTTTGTTTTTATTTTGTTACTATCTTGTCTTGTGATTGCTTTTCTTGATATCTATAAGTGTAAGAGTCGTAACTCGCACAATTGAATTTGTAAGGGTTGTCGAGGAAATGCGAGACTTCTGAGTGAAATCAAAGTGTAGAAAAGTAGAGAAGATTGTCGCTATAGCTGTTAAGAAAGCTTTATTTGATGTTATGAGAAATTGCAGATCCCTTTTCTGGGTGAATACAATGAGCTATATATAGCTTTCTAATCTAGGTCTAAGTACTATAATTGGGCCTGGCAGATTAAGCTAATAAATAGCCTTAGACCCATAATATTATTAAACCTATTTTAAATAATAGAATTTAATTCTATAATAGGCCTAATTACAAATTAGGCTTTTGTAAGCCTGTTTAGGATTTCTTCAAGCCTTTTGCAGAATCGTTCTTGTCGTTACATCAATCTCCTAGGGGTGAAATCCGACCCCTACAGTTAGTCTCCTAGCTTGGTAGTATCAAGTTAGATGATGCCAATGTATAAGCTGTTGAAGTTTGAGATTGATGTGATGGACCACGAAGCAGCCTGGCGTTGACGTCTTTATCATCGATTTCAAAAAGTTGCAGTTATTCCATGTTGAAATGATGCTATCGTGTTTTCCTGAACTTTCTTCTGTTGTTTATAAATATAAGCTTAGTAGGCCGAAGGACTGTCGGACTTTTCTTTATTAAACTTTGAGGCCCATTAAGAGAGTTTCTAGAATTTTTCCAGAAAATCTAGGAATTTTAGAAGCTCCCTTAAGTATAATTATGCCTTCTTGGCAGTGTATTTTTTTTTACCAAATGGCCTTTCCCTAAAAAAAGAAGGTAAAAATCAATTTTTTTTGTCTTGTAGCGGAAATTAGGGTTTTGAAGATTTTTTTTGTCTTTTTGTGGCCTCATCTTCCCCCTCTCTGCTTGGCTGCCGCCGGAATCGGCAGAACCGCCTTGCTCAGGCCATCATCTCCACACCGTCATCGTCCATCGTCGCTGGAGCTCGCAGCCGTGGTCTTCAATCGTCACCGCTGGATCGTCAAATCGCCGCAACTTCTTCATCAAATCGCCGTGGAGGAAACAGACTCGCCTCGTGGAGATTCGACATCATATGGAGCCGCAGCTTCGATGACATCAGATAGAGCTTTGACGGATTCGGCTCGTGGAGCTTCGACGACATCAGATGGAGCTTTGACGGATTTGGCTTGCGGAGCTTCGACATCGTGGAGCTTCTACGGATCTGCTCAAGGGAGGAGCTTGCGACGGAGACAGAGTTGACAAACCAGGCGGTGGAGCTTCTACAACAGACGGACTAGGCAGAGGAGTTGTCGTGCTGATGCAAATAAAGTTTTAATCCGAAATAAAGCTGCAAGTGCACAGACAATCGCAATAGTATAAAGGGTATCAAATCCCCAGAGACCAAGGTTACACTTTGAAATTATAGATTTTCAATTAAAGCTAAGATAAAATATGAGTTTTTGATTGTAATGAAACAATGAACGAGACAGCAAATTAAACGATAAGAAATTCAATTAAAACAAGCACTAGATCAAAGTCATTCGCCGGTGATTTCGGACTAAGGACTGAGCTACTATTCATGAACTAATGCAATTCGGTCTAGAACTCAAACATAAAGATAATATTGCCCCACTGTCGTGATGCATCAATATCTTTGTCTAACAACCTAAATGCCTAAACTGTCGTTTGAATTCAGAGATGTTGACAAACATTATCGAAAAGGTTCAATTTGTTCACAATTGATGGCAACAATCAATTGTCGTTGGTTGCACACCAATTGCTCACCAATGGTTTATCTAGCAACCTAGAGCACTGTCGTGAATAAGTTAACTTGAAATCATACACTAGGCGGCCACGCTAGCCTAAGCATTACGATTTCCAATTGATGAAGACATATGATAATCTATCCTATTTGGCTCAGTCACTAATCAATCCTAAATCACCATTGAAATCCTTAATCTAGCTAATGGACTACTCGAACATGGAGAAATTAAACACAACAAAAGTATAAAGAGAATTCATAATATAAAAGAGATAAGGGATTAGAATTCTTCTCAATAGAAATGTAGAATGATCCTCCAAATCTTAAAAGCAATCCAAAAGCAAAGTATAGAACAATGGAAAAAGTCTCCAAAAACTTAGAACAAAACGTGTCTCGGTAAAAAGAGAAAAGGGAAGTGTTTTGTCAGAGGCGGCTCTGGGTGACCGACCGATCGGTCTAGTCTTGAACGATCTTCGGTCTTCAAGTCTTCGGGTGCGGGACCGGTCGGTCCAGTAATGGGACCGGTCGGTCCCATTTCCAGGGACCGTGGCTTCGATTCTTCTCGTGGAGACCGGTCGGTCTTCTCATTCGGACCGATCGGTCCGGATTCCAGGGGGCTTTGGCTTCGGGACTTCGGGTGTGGACCGGTCGGTCCTGTGGTTGGATAGACCGGTCCGGTTTCCAGGGAGCTTCAAATCTTTGAGTCCTCGGGCGAGCAGGTGCTCGCTTCATAACCGAGCAGGTGCTCGGTTATGAAAAATGCCATCTTTTCTCCAGATTCGTCCATTTTGCTCCAATGAACTCCCGTAACTCCAATTCATGCTCCAAAGCTTCTTTTATACCTATAATGACTCAAAAGAAAAAGAAAGACTCGATAAAAACCTACAAAAAAGGTTAGAATGCGCCAAAAACGCATTATAACAATTCCCCCAGACTTAGATCTTTGTTTGTCCTCAAACAAATCCAAAAGTAAGTAAAGGAGAAAGGTTTGAAAACGCGGGAACTCTTTTATCCTCAGTGAACCGAGTTTAAAATCTTCAATCTGCAGACCACATAATTCAGATTACAAAGATCAAAGCTTTACCAAAACATCCTTAACACATTTCTCAACCAAAGCCATTTCCCAAACACAAACTCAACGCACTCAAAGTATGCGTGAGGATCTCGCTAAAGGCACCTTTTCAGGGAAGACGGCGCTAAGGGTTTAAGGCCATTTAGAGGTGGAGTTCAAGGTGTTTAGAGTGGTTAAGGGTTACCCAATGTTTCATAGAGGATGCAAGATATCGCACAAAATTGCAGGAGAAAATGAGTACGTTGATATCCACATTCTCTAAACCACTCTTTCTTCTCCAAAACTCTCTAACGTCTCATTCGGCTAATCATCCACCTTGGGTATACTCACTGTGCAGAGAGACACTTTTTCTCTATTTTACAACTTACCACTCTTCATCATCGATTTTTTTTTTTTTTAGATGATGATGAAGAGGGTTTACATTTCAGGTATGTGTCTCTCAAACACGAAGATAAAGAGAAGTGTTGTACGTATCCAAGTGGAGCTCATCATTGCTATTCCTTCTTGTTTATAGAATCATCTTTTGAAATTGCAAGCAGGTGCTCGATTAAAGGGAGCAGGTGCTCGATTCTTCAGAAAGACTGATTTAGGGGCAGTGTCGACTCGATTCTCTCCGGCCCTTTTGCGCATATGCTGCACATTTGACAATGAAGTAACAAGAATGCATGGAGTTTGAAAAGAGGTAATGGTTAAAGAGGGTACTAGCTAAAAATGAGCTAGCTATTCAAGAACAACAAGAGTGATAGAAAGAATAAGGAGTCCTGAATATGGTTCGTTTCCCTTATCTAGTGCCAGTAACGAGAGGAAATTTTGGTCAATCTGAAACCTGGAAGATAGTGTGTCGAAGTGTTCCAGCTGTTCCTTGTACCCATGCTCTGTAAAAATGGTCATTAGAGAGAAGATTAAACATAGATAGTTCAAATATCATCATAATATAAAGTCCTAATTTTCTACAAAGTATTGACTCAATAAAACAAAATAAAAACTAGACTCAATAAGACATAAGAAAATAGAAAACAACCAAAATAAACGTCATTAGTAGCAACTCCCCCCAGACTTACTTTACACCGTCTCGGTGTGAGAATAAGAAAAGAGATAGTGGAATTCAAAATTAGTAATAAAAGAAAGTAAATTAAAATAGTTAGAAAACGTACCGATGGGTTGCCTTCCATCAAGCGCTTGTTTTAAGTCATTAGCTCAACTTTGTAGACCGTTCAACTCAAGGAGGGTCAAAATCACCTCCTTTAGTGTCCAACAACACTATGTCTCCACGTGGTCGCGCAGCCGGAGCAGGTGCTGGGTCGGATGCTGGGTCGGGTGGATAGGGATGTTTGATTGTGAACGGACCGGACCCTTTCTTATCTTTGATCTTTCGGAACCTCAATAACCATCTGAGCCATGCTCGTAGCGTCTTCAACTCAAGCTTTGGAGCTGCCAGCTCACTCCAAGAACCATGAACAGTAGATTTTTCGGGAGCAGGTGCTCGCTGGTCGAGAGCAGGTGCTCGCTGGGGTGCTGGCTGACTCTCAATTTTTGTGCCCTCTCCCAGACTCCGAAACTCATCCCCCTTATCCACTCGGATATTAGAGTCCAGAAATTTAGCAAGTCCTTGGGTGTCTTCACTCAGAAAACCGTGTTCACCCTCGGCCTTTGTCAATGCGACATGAAGCGGATCACATGCTAAAGTCTCTTCAACCTCATCTTTCGACATCTCTATTCCATCGTGGAAGACAAATGCATGTCCATCAATCACCGGTTTCTTGAGAAGTTTGTTCATCTCAAACCGAACTACCATGTCTCCTAGACGGAGATCCACTTTGCCTGCTTCGACGTCATTGATAGCACGTGCGGTGTGTAGGAAAGCTCTGCCCAAAATCAACGGATCCTTTGGTTCTTCTTCAAGCTCTAGAACTACAAAATCAGCTGGGATTAAAGTATCCCCAATTCGGACGTGCAAATCTTCAATAATACCCACCGGAAGCTTTGTAGACCCATCTGCAAAAACCAACGAAATCTTGGTGGCTTTGAACTTGGTGAAGCCTAAACGCTTAGCCACAGAATATGGCATCAAATTGACGCCGCTTCCTAAGTCACACAACGAACAAGCAAATGTGGAAGGCCCTATCTTCACGGAGATCACAAACCTTCCCGGATCACCTTTCTTTGTTAACACCTTATTCTGAAGTACGGCACTACACTCCTTAGAAACCATCATCACACTCTCCTCTTCAACAATCTTACCAGCAACCAATTCCTTCGTATACCTCTTGGGTGATGGTATCATTTGCACGGCATCAACCAAAGGGAGCTTCACCGTCAAATCTTCTAGCACCTCCTTACACTCAACATCCTCCAAATCCTTCCAAGATTTCTTAGGGGGTACTGGGTAAGGCACCCTTGGTACGTAGACTCGCTCAGGCGAAGTTTCTGAAATTTTCGTGGGAGCACCCTGTGCGAGCAGGTGCTCGACAGCAGATGTGGGGTGCTCGGAAAAGTTTTTCTCAGAATCGATTGTAACAAAACCTTGAGGTGTCCCTGAGCTTGAACCAATCTCTTTATGCATGTCTTTCTCAGAAAAATCACTCTCTTGAGCCTGGTGCTCGGTAATCTTCTCCTTAGCCTTCACATGGAAGCTTGTGATTGTAAGCGGTACCAACAACTGTCCACTCCTCAACTCAATAGCATTTACTAGATACTCCTTTCTGGGATTCACCTCACCACGTCCTGGAAGAGTTCCAGCTGGTCTCTTAATAGCTTCGGCCGTTTGAGCGACTTGTGTATCCAATTTCTTCACATGCGCGGTAACAACCTCGTACTTTGCATTCAGATCATTGTACATGTGATCTACCTTGGCACTAATCTCAGTGGACGCCTGCTGCTGGTTAACCATCAGTTGCTGCATGAGACTCTTCAACACATCATGAGATGTAGGCGCGGAAGTAGCTTGTTGTGGCGCGGCGAATTGTTGTTGGTTCCCTCCTTAGAAACGAGTCTGATTCTGGTTAGGGATGAACTGATTCCCTTGAGTGTTGCTGGAGTAAAACTTCTGATATCCCTGACCTTGTGGGCTATGATTCATACCTCCCTGTTGCGGATAGACTTGGTCTTGCGAGTTCTCGACATTAGTGCTTCGGTAAGAGAGGTTGGGGTGGTTCTGATAATTGGGGTTAAACCCACGGTTCTGGTGTCCTTGACCACTCACAAAGTTAACCTCCCGTATCCAAGCATCTTCATCATCTTCAAACTCTTGAGAAATAGGCGCAGCTCCATTCTCTTCCACAAACTTGACCGGTCTTCGACTCTCGCGTAGAAGCAAATTCACCTTCGCCGTCAGCTCATCAATCTTCCGAGTGTCCACACTATTGACTGTCTTAGACCTATCATACTCAGGAGCCTTGTTGTTAGAGCTTGAAGCAAGGTTTTCAATCAGCTCAAAAGCACCATCTCTAGTCTTGGTCATGAAGTTTCCATTACTCGCAGCATTTAGGGCATTCCGATAATCCCATTCAACTCTATCATAAAATATTCCCAGAATTTGTTCATCCTTGAAACCATGATGAGGACACTCGCTACAGTACTCCTTCAGTCTTTCCCAAGCTTCACAGAAAGCTTCACCAGAATGTTGTTGAAAAGACGAAATCTTGTTCCTCATAGATGTTGTCTTGGACTTGGTGTAGAAGTGGTCCAAGAACGCGGCTCTAGCCTCATCCCACTTCTTCAACAAACTATCCGGCAAGGATTTCAACCATCTCAAAGCCTTGTCCGCAAACGAGAAAGGGAAAAGCTTGCATTTCAAGAACTCATTCGGCACCCCATTAGAACCCGTAGTACTGCAGATTTCCTCGAAGTTCTCAATGTGATCCATGGGTATCTCAGCCGGTAACCCATGAAATAGATGTTGCTTCACCAATGAGATCATCTGAGGTTTGATCTCAAAATCTTGCCTCTGAATTGCTGGCGAAACTATAGTCGAGCGGTTTTGGTAAAAAGCATGGGGATTGTCTGAATCCCTTATTCCTGGTTGTGCTTGTGGAATTAGTGGTTGATTTCTCTGTATCTGAGCTATCTGATCCCTCAACAACTGTAACTGAACATTCATTTCTTCCTGATCAGCCATATCTTCCGGAGCAGGTGCTCGATCTATCTGAGCAGGTGCTCGCCGACGGTTTTGACGTTCAAGACAGGCTAACTCTTCGTTCATGTGACTGATTAATTCTCCGTGCAGATTTCTTCTCGTTCTTCTACTAGTCATGCACCTGAAACATAGCAAAAAAGCCGGATTTGGCTTGCGGAGCTTCGACATCGTGGAGCTTCTACGGATCTGCTCAAGGGAGGAAATTGCGACGGAGACGGAGTTGACAAACCAGGCGGTGGAGCTTCTAAAACAGACGGACTAGGCAGAGGAGTTTTAACCCGAAATAAAGCTGCAAGTGCACAGACAATCGCAGTAGTATAAAGGGTATCGAATCCACAGAGACCAAGGTTACACTTTGAAATTATAGATTTTCAATTAAAGCTAAGATAAAATATGAGTTTTTGATTATAATGAAACAATGAACGAGACAGCAAATTAAACGATAAGAAATTCAATTAAAACAAGCACTAGATCAAGGTCATTCGCCGGTGATTTCGGACTAAGGACTGAGCTATTATTCAGGAACTAATGCAATTTGGTCTAGAACTCAAACATAAAGATAATATTGCCCCACTGTCGTGATGCATCAATATCTTTGTCTAATAACCTAAATGCCTAAATTGTCGTTTGAATTCAGAGATGTTGACAAGCATTATCGAAAAGGTTCAATTTGTTCACAATTGATGGCAACAATCAACTGTCGTTGGTTGCACACCAATTGCTCACCAATGGTTTATCTAGCAACCTAGAGCATTGTCGTGAATAAGTTAACTTGAAATCATAGACTAGGCGGCCACGCTAGCCTAAGCATTACAATTTCCAATTGATGAAGACATATGATAATCTATCCTATTTGGCTCAGTCACTAATCAATCATAAATCACCATTGAAATCCTTAATCTAGCGAATGGACTAGTCGAACATGGAGAAATCAACAGAAAGCTTAGCACCAACAGAGATAAGGGATTAGAATTCTTCTCAATAGAAATGTAGAATGATCCTCCAAATCTTAAAAGCAATCCAAAAGCAAAGTTTAGAACAATGGAAAAAGTCTCCAAAAACTTAGAACAAAACTTGTCTCGGTAAAAAGAGAAAAGGGAAGTGTTTTTGTCAGAGGCGGCTCTGACTTATTTATATTTTTCTCTCTGAAAACTAGGTTAAAAATCGGATCTGGGTGACCGACCGGTCGGTTTGGTCTTGAACAATCTTTGGTCTTCAAGTCTTTGGGTGCAGGACCAGTCGGTCCAGTAATGGGACCGGTCGGTCCCATTTCCAGGGACCGTGGCTTCGATTCTTCTCGTGGAGACAGGTCGGTCCGGATTATAGGGGGCTTTGGTTTCGAAATTTCGGGTGTGGACCGGTCGGTCTTGTGGTTGCATCGACCGGTCCGGTTTCCAGGGAGCTTCAAATCTTTGAGTCCTTGGTCGAGCAGGTGCTCGGTTATGAAAAATGCCATCTTTTCTCCAGATTCGTCTCTTTTGCTCCAATGAACTCCCGTAACTCCAATCCATGCTTCAAAGCCTCTTTTATACTTAGAATGACTCAAAAAAAAAAAGACTCGATAAAAACCCACAAAACAAAGGTTAGAATGCGCCAAAAATGTCTTCAATCACGTGCCTCGCCCCGTCTTCAATGGAGAGCCACGGCTCTAGTCACGACTCAAACGCAGGAGATCAACGGGAGGAGCGGCGTCCTCGATGGAGAGCTTCGTCTCCTATCTGCTCATCTCCGATCTACTCCACGGCGATAGGAGATCTGCTCAGCGGAGAAAGCTTGCGAACAGATCTGCTCGACAATGGAGATCCACGGCGGAAGGCATCGATAATCGGAACTCCGGCGTGACGGAAACAAGGTTTATAGCGGCGAAAACGCAATATGCAGTGGAAACACAATTTGTAGGAAAAATGAGTTTGGAAACGCAAAACCTAATTTTTGCTCAATAGTCAACAATCTCTGATCAACGGTCAATAATTCAACTAGGTCAACTTGTCAACCGGTCGACAACTGGTTAAGTGAAGTCAATAAGTCTACATAATTGTTCCGGAAATCGATTTTGAGCTTTGATTTGGATTCTGGACTCTATTGCAGTAAATACGTAAATTGAAGAGAATGACTTTCGGAGATTCACGGTTTGATCATCAAATAGATAGAAACGGTTTGAGTATAGTCCTACACTTAGCTGATTCCTGAGAGATGTTGACTGACCTAACTGCAGCGTTTTTCTTTTGGATGCTTGTTTTTTTTTACTTTTGGCAATGATTCTTCTGTTTTACCCATAAGCTAGTCGAATTTTGACCACTTTGACCTTGTTTACTGTTTTGCAGTTCCAAGACACGTTGAGCATGTTTTCGATAGACTTATTTGATCTTCGTGCCGATTCCATCGCTGGGAAGTACAGTTGGATGAAAGATTTCACTTTGTGCCATGTTTGATAAGCACTCGTTCGCCGTTTTAGATCGCATCTCCTAACTTCTTCACCAGAAATGTCGAGCAACGAGAAAAGATTGTCTGCGCATGAGAATAAGGCTGTCGAGCCTAGAGTCAGCACCAGTGCGAGAGTTCCACAAGGAGCTAGATCTACTGTTGTACCTAAGTCACATTGTCCTGAGCTTGAGCGCAATGTTGCTGTCTACATTAATATTCGTCTTGCATCATCACCAAGGCATCGCGATGATGCTAGCAAGAGGGACGATGCTGGAGATGTAGGTCGTAAGCGTTCCTGAGAAGATAGTGGGAAAGACATCGATTCTGGGAAGTTATTTAGCAGCGGCAGTATGGCGGCGGATGAGATGTCGAAGATTGCCTTCCCAGGGACTGAGTTTCCTCCTCCAGAAAATATGTCACCAAGAGATATCTACGCGAGAGCGGCCCTCTATGGCATGACGGTATGAAGTTCTGTTGAACTCTGCGGCATTATTCCTTTTGCTTCAGGTTTGCTGACTTATTACTTCTTCTTTTTTTGCAGTTCTTTGCTTCAGTCAACGAACTCACCAAAGACTACAAGATGACTGCCTTTTCACAAAATCGTCATCTAACTAGCCTTAAATAAATTGTGTGATGATCATAAGAAGCAAAGGCGTAAAGTGGAGGGGCGAGTTGCTATCCTGGAAGCCGTTGTGAAAGAGACTGAGGATAAGCGCCGCGAGATAGATGGCACATTGACGGAGTCAGAATCGAAGAGAAAACGCTTGCAGCAAGAAGTCTCTGATCTCACTGCTCGTTAAGGTGTTGCGACCAAGCTTCAAGATGCGACCGTTCAGCAAGCTATTGATTTGGCGAAGCGCGAGCTGATAGCAGAGTACGAGTCGAGGATGGGGAGAGCGAGAGAGAAGCTTAAGGTGATCAATGACCAACCGTGGACTGATTTCATTGATCTTACCCAAGTTCGGCACAACATTGAGTTTTTGGAGCAGCTTCGGAGTGACAAGGCGCCTGATCTTAATGATGAGCTTAGCGAACTTAGAAAGCAGGAGGAAGGCTCGCATGCAGATGAGAGTTTTAATAAGCATATGCGCAAACTTGAGGAGATGCTTAGGATTCCAAGACCTAGTGGAGGGGCTCATGTTGTACTGGCACCTATTCTACCTGATCCTGCTCGTGGAAAGGTTGTTTTAGGTACGAGTTCTTCTAGGTTGTCCAATGATGAGGATTCATCAGATCCTGAGAGTGAGGTTCCAGCTGGACAAGTTGTGGAAGCAATTGACGGTGCTTTAAGTGAAAATGCTTTAGTGTTTTCTTTGTTTTTGGTTTTATTCAGCTTAGGTGGTGTTTACCCTTTTCATGCTTTCTTTTACTTGGTCATGAATCTTTGTTATACGCATTATGATATAATACACAGTTTTTGTTATGTCGAACTTGTCTGTTCTAGAAATGAATTCTTTTCTTTGCAACTACCTTGGTTTACAGAAGCATTGTCATCAATAATTCTGCACCAGCAGAGAGTATGTTTCTTTGTGTTAAGACTAACGTTTCAAATAGTTGGATTTTTTAATAAACATTGCGGTTTACCAACGTTATGTTAGTTGGGTTTTGACATGAACATTTGGTTTTACAGATGCGTTTTCCTCTAAAGCACCTGCTCTTGTATTGAACATGTTATCGCGTTACGACCAACGATTCAGTGAGTGGGTTTAAAGTGAACATTTGGGTTTACAGACATGTTCCCGAGAACATGTCCGCTCCTGTAATGATCACTTTTAGCGATGTAGCCAACGTTTTGTCTGTTGGGTTTTGAAATGAACATTTGGGTTTACGCATACATTTTCCTCTAACGCACACGCTCCTATAATAAAAATTATACATTTGTAAAGTGCGCTGTTTAATCCTGCCAAGGATGTAATAGTCAGATCTGAAGCTTGCAAAGTAAACCGTCGCTGTGGCCAGCAGCGGGGTGTTATGTCTTCTTTTGTTAAGACTTAGATTTTACAAGCGAAACTGTTTCAGATAAGTTTGCTTTGTTTGATTTTTACGAGAAAGTCAAGTAAGAGAAATGGGAGTATACGAGTATACGTACCCTTACAGGGATCAAGCCGCCTCGTAGTTCAAGTGAAGCTACCTTAGTTATTGTTAGAAAGCGCGTCCTTGTGTTGCTGGTTCAGCTTGGACTTCTTGTTCGTCTTTTTGTCAACATAATTTTAATTTCACTGGTAAAATTACATTGGCCATCTTACAATATAGCTCTGAGTATTCAATCTAGCTTGTTTTGCTAAACTGTCTGCCTGGACATTCATCTCACGAGATATATGCTTAAAACTAAAGTTACAATGCTTAGCTATATTAATTATATCTTGCAAGGCTATTTTGTAAGACAAATGATTAACCTGAGCAGTGCATGTTTCCCATTGTTTCTCTTGCAAGAAACCATAGAAAGCTTGAAAGTCTCCACATAAGATGATATTATTATAGCCAAGCTTATGTAACTCTAGTACAGCCATTCTCAGAGCTTCCGATTCCGCTTAAGCAGGAGATTCTGTTGGTGCTAAGCTTCCTGAGCCATAAAATTTCTGCCGGAGAGATTTGTCTATGAAGCTCCAACCAATACATATACTTTGATAAGGAGACTGCCAAGAAGCATCAACAAAACAAACATATTCCAGAGCTTCATTAACTACCTCTTCTAGGCTCTTTGAAACATTACCTTGTTGCCTTTTCTCATCTGTGTATGGCATTATAACTTGTTGCTGCCTAACTGCCTCCATCCAGGTTTTGTAATCTGTAATCGCCTTATGCAGAACATTTGGAATTGGCCACCTCTTATTTTGGAAAATAAGGTCATTCCTTTGTTTCCATATCATCCATCCCACAAAATGAAATAGACTTAGTAGATCAGGGGAGTCTTTGAAATTATTTACAATCTCACCATACTTCACCTGAATCGATTTTGAATCTAGAGTTTGAATTTGCTAAAATAGGAAAATTGAGGTCAATTCCCATATTTCTTTACTGACCCGACATTGAAATAGCATATGATCAATAGATTCCTCATCGTCACCACACATCAAACATACGCCATTTCGCAAGACTTTTCTCTGCTTCAGTTTTGTGGCCACAGGTAAAGCATCATTTAAGATCCTCCACCAAAAATGTTGTATTTTAAGAGGTAATTGTTGTTTCCATAGCAACTTAAACATGGTTAATGGCTCAGATGAAGACTGACCTTTTCGAATTCTTAATAGGTTATAACCAGATTTAACTATATACTCCCCATTTGTAAATGGATCATGAAGTGCATAACATCAGTGAATTATTCTGTCTTGGTTAATGGAACTCCCATTGAAGTCATTACACCTACTAGAGGTATTCGGCAAGGCGACCCTCTTTCACCTTACCTCTACTTAATCTGTACTGAAGCACTGTCTTTCTTATTGAGTAGAGCAAGGGAGAAAGAAGAGATTTCGGGATTTCAGGTTAGTAACAAAGGCCCTATCATCACTCATCTTTTGTTTGCTGATGACTCGTTACTATTTTGTAAAGCAACAATGGAGGAATGTAATCACCTTTTAAAGATCCTTGACATATATAAAGAAGCTTCATGCTAGGAGGTAAATTTTAGTAAATCAGCAATTACATTCTCCAAAGGAATAGATCAAAACCTGAAGCAACACATTATTAATCTTACTTATATTCAAAAGGTTGGGGGTTTTGGTAAATATTTAGGATTGCCTGAGAATGTTGGAAGGAATAGAATGGAAACTTTTTCGTATATGATCTAGAGAATGAGTCAAAAAGTTGAAAACTGGTACTCAAAACTTCTTTCACCAGCTGGGAAGGAAAATTTAATTAAACCACTTTTGATGGCTCTTCCAACTTACTGTATGTAATGTTTTATGCTACCAAAAAGTTGGCGAATAATTTGCAGGTTATAATACGCAAGTTTTTTTGGTCTTCTTCTCAAGACAAGGAAAAACTAAACTGGATTGCTTGGGACAAGATCACAAATCCGAAATTCCTTGGAGGTTTAGGTATTCAAGATCTAAGGGATTTTAACATTGCTCTACAGGCAAAGCAAAGCTGGCGAATTCTCAATCAACCAACATCTTTACTGGCCAGAGTTTACAAAGCCAAATACTATCCTAAGACAACTTTGCTAGAGGCCACTCAAAAGTGGTCCTCAAGTTATGCTTGTAGAAGCACACTTCAGGGCATTAAGTTGTTAAAACAAGGAGTAAAATAAAACATTGGCATAGGAGAAAACGTTTTGTTCTGGAGAGATCCATGGTTACCCACAATACCATCACGTGCACCTTCTCCCAATGAAGAAGTAGTAAATCAAGCTCTGACAGTAAAGGATATGTTATATCCTAGTACTTTAATGTGGAATGAGGCACAACTGAGAATAATGGTGCATTGGATGGAAATTCCTTTAATCAAAAGGCTCAGACCATTTATCTGTAAATCCCATTTTCCTCATAATCTGCTCCAAGGAAAACCAGTCAACTTTATCAAAAGCTTTACTTATATACAGTTTCAGAGCCATGTATGGAGCTTTCAACTTTCTGGTTTTCAAGGAATGAAGCATTTCTTGGGCAATTAGCACATTGTCTGTGATCAGTCTATTAAGGATAACTGCCGATTGATTATCAGAAATAACTCCAGGTAAGACTAATTTAAGACGCTCAGCCAAGACTTTAGATAGAATCTTATAAGCAACATTGCTGAGACTAATTGGTCTAAAACATCTTACCTGATTTGAATTTTCTATCTTAGGAATTAGACATATATGTGTATGATTCAGCTTCGTATCTAATTCCCCAGTTTAAAGGAAGTTTTGAATAAAACTGACCATTGATGTTTTGATTATATCCCAGTGGTCTTGATAAAAGGTTGTTGTTAGTCCATCAGGCCCCGGAGCTTTATCTCAATTCATTTATCTAAGAGCATTGTACACTTCAGCTTCAGTGACAGTCTTGGTTAAATCCTTATTCATTTCCTCTGTGACCCTGACCGGCAAATCCTGAAGAAAACCAGTAGACCCATGACTTGTATTAGAGGTAAAAATGTCGGTAAAATATTGAACAACAAGCTCATTGATTTCTTACTGCTTGAAAACCATCTGTCCTGAAGGATTACTTAATGATAGGATACGGTTAAATGCTCTCCTTTGCTTCGTCTTTGCGTGAAAATACTTTGTATTTCTATCTCCAGCTTGTAACCACAATGCCCTGCTTTTAACTATCCAGTATTCTTCTTCCATCCTATACGCATAGCAAAGCTTAGATTTTATTTCATTCAACAGATTATAATCTATGACAGGCATTTGATATAAATCCTGAATAGCTCTTTTCAAATGTTTAATCTGTTGCTCAATATTAGTGATATTTAAAGCTTTCCATTGAGGGAGACCTTTTATGCACAAATCCAAAGCTTTGCTAATGTTGGAAGAGGGTATCTCTTGGCATTTCTCATTCCAAATCTTGTTAACATGGTTCTTGAAGTCTGGATTCATCCTCCACCTGCGATCATATTTGAAATATTTCTTTCCTTTCCATCTAGGAAGATCAGTATGCAAAATTATAGCTCTATGATCAGAACAATGCCAGGGGAGAAGCTCAACACAAGATGTGGGATATAGATCAAGCCAATCCGAGTTTGCAACTGCTCTATCAATTCTAGTTCGGACTGTATGAATACCCCTTTTTGCAACCCAAGTAAAACCACCACCAACTGTTTTAACAGAGAAAGCATTCTTTTGAAATGATTACAAGAATTATTCGATCTATGAACACCCCCCTTCTTTTTCATGAGCATACTTAATGTCATTAAAGTCACCCATAGCAATTCTAGGAACATTAGAATAGATACCTTCATTGACCTGATTGACCATCGCATTCCAATGCCTTTTCCTATACTTTATAACTAGATGACCATATATATAAGACAAGCAAAATACATTATCACCATCAGTTATATATACATCATATTGATACAAAGATGGCGGGGAGACCAGACTTAGCTGAATATGTACATCCCAAAAAATTGCTAAGCCTCCTGATAATCCGTTTGCTGGAAGAACAAAAAAGTGAGCATAATTAAGATCCTTACATAGTTTTTCTACAACATTACATCCTTGCTTAGTTTCTATGAGGAACATAATGTTAGGTTGGTAAGCTTTCCTGACTTCTTTTAAATACTGAATTGTCAAGGTGTTCCCCACTTCTTGACAATTCAGATGCATTATCCTCATGGCTGACTTGGTGATTTTAAGGCAACCACCAAGCCTTTAGAATTATCTTCTTTGCTTGTCTCGTGACCATCAACCACTTCTTTCTTTTCCCCCTTGTGTGTTCCTCCTTCATTTTTCTTATCAACTTTGCTTTCTCCTTTCCTTTTTGTTGAACCTTGGCCTTCTTCCAGTTCAATAACATCTCCCTTTCTCTTTATTCCATGATTAGCTTGAACCATAACCACATCAACAGATTTATCCACTAAACCAGCATTGTCTACAGGCACCTCATCAACGAAAAAAGATGATAAAGGAGCTAGCGCAGGAGGTATTCATTATAATGACTCCTTCAGATTGCTTGATTTCCTGCCCTGTGTTAATACTTTCTATTGCTACTAATCTCTTCTTAGTTGTGGTGTGTGGATTGTTTCCAATTTCCATTAGTGCTTCAGCTGTAGGTGTTAACAAACCAGCTTTAGGACAGAGATCAAAACCATGTTTGAGGCTACCACATGTTGTACAGAATTTCTGTAAATCTTCATACTTGAAACTAATCTCCATCGGTTCTTCAGAATTCTTTAATTGTACCCTTCTTACAAGACTAATTGGCTAGCATCTTATATAATAATCCCTCACATTTTGTTTTGTTTCAAAATATAAGATGTTTTGACAATCCTATATACTTTTTAACTTTATTGAATATTGTGCAACCAATAGTAGTATGTAGTTTTTATTTTTGTTGGTTAAAATATTTTTTATATATTTTTAAAATGTTACTTTTTAAAGTAAAAGTAGTTTCTTAATATTTGTGTTTTTTGCTAAAACATCTTATATTATGAAACAATGAAACAAAGGGAGTATATAGATGGGATTTTGGTAAATTTTCTATCATATTGAGAGGAAAATATTAAAAATTATATATGTACAGTACCACCCTTTTTATAGCACACACACTTCTTCACAACTGCCATTGGTTTGATCACTCTCGACTTTCTTCATGTTTTGATCACCAACTTTTTACTTGTAGTGTCTTATCAATCCTCAAAAATTACAAATGCCATACCAAAATATACAACACTTAAAAGGGCGAAGTTTAAGCAAATAAAAGATCATCACGAATAATATTTGCAAGCTTTCTGAATTTTATTGGATATAAAATTTGTAATGATAGATTGGGTTTAAGAAAACAAAAGATAGGTGCAAGAGAAGGCATGACCAATGACAGAAATTTTACACCATTTCTTTTGTCATCAAGCAACACTTCCTTGATGATTCCTCAATTTACATAATCATTTGTTGCACTCTTATGGTCACGTAATATGTTTGCATCTTCTTAAGAGCCTCCATTGCTTATCCAATAAGTAGTGAAAACATAAATCATTTTAGGATAAACACCAATTCTCTAGTGGTAAATACAAACTTTATCACCACCATATCAATTCTTGGCTGTAAAAGAGAGATAATATGGAGAAGAGATAAAAGGAAAAATGAAACCAACCTAGCCACTCATCGGTTTCTTCCGTTTAGTTCACTTTTTCTGCTTTTTTATTCTTCACTCTCTTTTCCTCTTGAAATACCGTTACTCAAAGTTGATCGCAGAGTTGATTCAAAGCAAGTGGTTTAATCAAAGCAGGCTTTGTCATCGGGATATTACTGTAACCATAGGCAATGGCAACATCCTGGGGAAAGACAGACGTACACAAAATCATTCATAATGCCAATCAAAACGTATAAATAAAGGTCTTGGTTATGAAAAATTTACCTCCGTAACATCACTGGAGTGGAGCATGTTGCTTCTGGTTGGGGGTACATGTACTTTTAGGCGTCATTTGCAATCGTAGCTACCTCTGCAAATGCCACTAAAGCACGGTCGTAAGGTCTGTATAATCATACCGCTTGATTCTGAAAGCCCAGCGTGCAACTGCATTTGCTTAACCAGACTTGTAACCTAGAGATTACAAATTTCATTTCACATAGAACAAAAGGATTTAAATTTTAGTAATCCCATATTAGATTAATTGTTTTGAATTGGAAGCCTATGAGACTTTATATCAAACATTGCCACTGAGTAGAAAAGAAAATAACTTGATAGTACTGAGTGGTTGCCTTTATTACCTCGTCCACCTCCAAAAGAGACTCTTATTGGTTTAGTGATATCAGAGAGAAGAACTTCCATATGGTAGCCAGCTATATCGGGAAATATATCTGACAAGTCTCTGTTGTCATATCTCACAATATTCGGAGAATGCTGTAACCTGGATAACAAAACAGAATGCATAATGAACTGATCACTGAATCAAGCTAGTTGTTGCTCTTGTTAACTGCATTACCATTGTATTCAACAGGATCTTGGCCTTTGTCAAATCAGTTGATGTACATTCGGTGAAGACGTTCTTCGTCTTCAGAGTAAGCTCTGAATGTGCACCATTGATAATAGGTGGCAATGACAAAACATTTCTGCAGAGAAGCAAACCTATCGTTATATTTCAAGTTGATAAGTGTAGATATTTTTCAACTTCATATGTGACTGTAAAACAGGTTGCAGGATAGAGTAAAACTTAAGGAAACATTTTATGCTTATATGAACCAGAAAAATAATAACTTTTCTTGTTATAGAAATTATCATCAATGGTTTTACCTTGTAATATTCAATTAATTCGTCAGCCTTGAAGCTCTTAGCCTTCGTCCAGAGATTGATATTAGCGTTGAGTAAGATGTCATTACAAAAAAGGACGATGGTGTCAAGGGAAGGTAATTACAGTCAGGGAATGAAAGGTGGAAACTTTATATCCATCGGCTACGTTTATAATTTTAGTTCTTCCTTTTGTTTTACTCTATTAGAGCATGTACATTGGAGACAATGTGGGTGTGTCTCATAATATAAAATTATTAAAATTTGAGTAAAAAAAAGAAAGAGAGTGTTTTTTGTTGAAATAGTGTGGTGTATTGAAATATAAAATTAATAAAAGTTAAGTAAAAAGAGGAGATAGTGGGTTTAGTTGGAGAGATTGTGTCTTGGGGAAGACATAAAAGAGAGATAATTGGAGTGTGTTTAAATATAAAATTAATAAAAGTTGAATAAAATGATGAAAGAGAAGGTATAAAGTTGAGTAAAAAAATGAAAAAGAAAGTATAAAGTTGAGTAAAAAGAAAAGAGAATATGTTTTTAATATTGTGAGACATTGGTAAAATGTCTCCAATGGTGACCTTAGTTTCACTAAGCCGGTTTGGCTAAAGAAAAAACCTGCACTAAACCTAAAGAACATAAATTATTAGTTTAATGGTCGCAGAAAAATTCACTGACTGTCATTGATAAATGTAGAAAGAGGGAAAAGTGAATTACAAATTAGAGTCTAAAGAATTTCACCTATACATTCTAGGCAAAATCAAACAATTGAGGAGACATAATTGGCCTCCTGGACAACTTAAGAATTTCATATACATTATATTTCAAGTCATAATCAGAATATCATGCCTAGAAAATGAATATATTTTTACTACTTGTCGGAGAAATATATTAATATATTTTTCACAATTTTTTTTGGATTGGAGATTGACGAAGTAGCAATAAAAGATTTAAGCTACGAATTTGCCAAAATACTCAAAGAGATCTATTACAAAGTTCAGACGGCAATAGAAAAGAACCGGACTTTGTACAAACACTGCAAGAAAACACGGATTTAGCGTCGAATTTTAGCGTCGAATCTAATTCGACGCTAAATTAGCGTCGATTTTGCGTCGTAATAGTGTCCACAACAAAATTCGACGCTAAATCGACGCTAATTAGGGACGAAACACTTCGAGGCTAAATCGTTGGTAAATCGCGTCGATTTAGCATCGATTTAGCTACGAAAGTCCAAATTCGAGGCTAAATCGATGCAAAATTTGCGTCGATTTAGCGTCGAACGCATAGCGTCGATTATAGCGTCGAATATAGCGGCGAATTTGGTTAGTATATGACACATTTAACACGGTCCACCTACTTATTTACCATTCGATGCAAAATCGATGCAAAATTGATGCTAAAATCACCTACTTATTCATATCCCAAGTTAAAATTTTTTATATATACTCAATTCTCAAATCAAATATACAAACCTAAAAATAATTTTAACAATAAAGTTCTAATCTTTACAATATAATAAATTCTCGATAGTGAATTGATTCCAAAGGGTGGATTTAGCCCCATAATCTACTCCTTACCACATTTGGCATTTAGAGTATATTATGAGGCTAAATCAGCTCTTTGGTATCAAAGTTTCTGTCGAAACCAAACATTTATAACAATTAAATAGTAGGGTAAAAGGAAAATTTCATATATTATATTGTAATGTCTAGGATTTAGGATTCATAAAACCTAAATAAAAAAAAAAACTCTGTTTAAACGCTATCGATATATGTAGCGGATTTAAAATCTTTAAACGGTATCGAAAGTTTTTGTATATGGTACGATTTATTTAATCAAATCCTAAACATTTAAAACATTTTTTGACCAAAAAAAAAAAAAAAAAAAACATTTCTGTAGCGTCGAATTAGCATCGAATCACAAAATTCGACGCTAATTCGACGCTATGTTACAACATTTCACCTCTCTCACCGCCTCTCTCTCTCCCTCCCCTCTCTCTCTCCCTCTCCTCTCCCTCACGCCGACTCTCCCTCTCCCTCTCCTCTCCTCTCCTCTCCTTCTCCCTCTCCCTCTCCCTCTCCTTCTCCCTCTCCCTCTCCCTCTCCTCTCCCTCTCCTCTCCCTCTCCCTCTCCCTCTCCCTCTCCCTCTCCTCCCTCTCTCCTAACGTCTCCTGTCCGTCCTCGCTCCGCCGGATCTTCTCCTTCCGCCGCCGCCGGCTCAACGGTTCCTCCGGTTCTCGTTCCGACGATATGGTACATATTTAAATTTTTATTAAATTGTTTATATATATTTGTAATTTGTAATAAATTAGTTATGAATTTGATTTTAAAAATATGTGGTAATTAGATTAGGATATAGATTAGTAATTTTAAAAATAGTAGTAATTTGTAATAAATTAGAGTTTAATTTATATTTCCTTAATTATTAAATTGTTTTAAATTTTTTATATATATTAGTAATGGAATTTGATGTGAAATAGATTTTCGGAAAAATGTAGGAAATATTTTAGGAGATAGAATTGAATTTAGATTTGATATGTTATGGAATTGAATTTAGATTTGGTAAGGTATAGATTTTAATTTAAATTTCCTAAATTAGTAATTTGTTATAAATTTATTATATATATTAGTAATGGAATTTGATGTTAAACATATTTTCCGAAATGGAATTGAATTTAGATTTGATAAGTTATGGAAATGAATTTACATTTGCTAAGGTATAGATTTTAATTTATATTTGATAGTTATAGATTTCAATTTAGATTTAATGAATTTTATTTATGTCAATTAAAGAACTTTATAAGTTTTCTTTAAAATTATAAATGAATTTACAAGTTATTTTTCGAAAATATAAAATTATTCCCTAAATGTTAAATTTATGGATTTATGTGTTTGTAATCATATATTATATATAATTTAAGAATCGATTAATTGTTGAAGCAACTTATTTTACAAGTTTTTAAATTATTTATCAATTTATATTTTACAAATGTTTATTTTCATACATTTGTTTTATTTTATAGGGAGATCGACCTCCTCGTTCATACGAAAAGTTATTTGCCGAGGATGATACGACTCCCAGATCCGGTGGTCGGCGCGGGTCCGGATCAGGGTCGGGTTCGCAATTTCTGATAGCTAACCTCCACGAGCTCCGCCACAAGGAGGTAATTTATAAGGTTCTTATATTATATTATAATTCATTTTTTATTATAACTTTATTGTATAACACTTCAAAGCAATTTATAACACTTTTATTTTATAGGTTGCACCGGAGAAGAAACAACGAACGATGGGTGTTGGATCCATCAACGATGTCCCGGCAGCTTCTTCGTCGTGTCAGCCGCATTTGACAGCTCAGTTGGAAGCTGCTACTGCAAAGATTGCGCAGCTAAAGACGGAACAAGCGAAGCTGGCCAGTCTCTTTGACATCCTTGCATTGGATAACCCGACATTAGCCAATGCCTTGCAAGGCATACATCGTCCTCCACCGCCTCCTACACCTCCCGGTCAAACGCAGTTCGAACAAGAATCCAAAGATATGATTTGAGAAGATTTCATCAACCTAAGGACCCAAAAACCGTCTACGAATTAGCGTTTTAATTTCATTTGTATCGGATAATTAAGATTTTAATTTTTAGTATATTTTATAATTAAAAAAGACCATTAAAATGAAAACCCACAGTCAGACCAGAGAAGAGGAAGCTTGAAAGCACATAAAGAGAGGGGGATTCTCCGGTGTTAACATCGAATTTGGGTTACAATGTTTCCGAACGGTGAACAGGTTAGTTAACGAACTCGAAAGCAAAAGACTTTTTAACTAACCCGTTGACCGTTCGGAAACATTGTAACCCAAATTCGATGTTAACACCGGAGAAACTTAATATAGCGTCGAATTACCATCGATTAAGCATCGGAAGCCTATGTTCGACGCTAAATCGACGCTAAATTTGCATCGATATAGCGTCGATTGCATAGCAACGATTTAGCGTCGAATATTGCATCGAATTTGGTAGGTAGATGCCACATTTAACACGGGTTCACCTACTTCTTTAGCGTCGTTAAGAAACGACACAAAAACGTCGGCAATTCGATGCTAAAGCGATGCTAATATTCGATGCAAAATCGATGCTAAATTCTCCTATACATAGCCACCCACCATCGCAAAAATTTCAAAATCTAACAAAAATTTCAATCCGAATAACATCTTAAATCTTTTCTCCAAAAATTTTTTCCCAAATGGGCGATATATACAAACTAAGACGCTGGATGTATCGACGTAAAGATGCCTATGGAGGCCTTTCAGAAGAGTTCCTCAACGGCCTTCAAATTTTCATGGCTCAAGCGAGTAGTGTGCCTACAATTCAACGGACCGGATTTATGGTGTGCCCTTGTCGGAAGTGCAAAAATTCGACGCCACAGACAATTGATACAGTCGGTACGCATTTATTTAATAGAGGGTTTACACCTGAATATTATGTTTGGTTTTATCATGGAGAGGGATATGAAGATGAAACTTTGGGTAGTACTAGTTATCAACCTATGGATCAGGGTCAGGGTTATTCTAATCAACAATATGATGGGCATCAATTTGTTATAGAAAATGATGATGCTCATGTCGGGTTAGAGCATAATAGGTTCGAAGAAATGGTAACCGATGCATTTCCTGGAGTTATGTATACTCCTGATGTTGCTGAGGAACCCAATCTAGATGCACAAAAATTTTATGATATGCTTGATTCTGCAAAACAACCACTCTATGAAGGTTGTAGGGAAGGTCTGTCTAAATTATCGTTGGCATCTAGGATGATGACAATAAAGTCTGATCATAATCAATCTGAGAGTTCCATGGATGATTGGGCATCTCTTCTAAAAGATTATTTGCCAGAGGGTAATCAAGCTGCTGAGTCATATTACCACATAAATAAACTAGTATCTAGTTTAGGATTGCCCTCGCAGATGATAGATGTTTGCATTGACAATTGCATGATATTTTGGAAAGATGATGAAGATCTGCAGGAATGTCGATTTTGCCACAAACCAAGATTTATGCCCCAAGGCACTGGTAGGAAAGTGTCGTACCAGAGAATGTGGTACCTGCCCATAACAGATAGGCTACAAAGGTTATACCATTCAGAACGGACAGCTGCATCAATGAGGTGGCATGCGGAACATTCAACTACTGAAGGAGAAGTTCACCATCCTTCTGATGCAAAAGCTTGGAAACACTTCAACTCGGTACACTCTAATTTTGCTAACGAGAAGCGCAATGTTTATCTTGGACTATGTACAGATGGTTTTAGTCCGTTTGGTTTGTCTGGGAGGCAATATTCTTTGTGGCCGGTTATATTAACACCTTATAACCTTCCGCCTTATATGTGCATGCAGAGGGAATTTCTGTTTTTGAGTATTTTAATCCCTGGTCCGAAGCATCCAAGAAGATCTATTGATGTGTTTTTACAGCCGCTGATTCACGAGTTGAACATGTTGTGGTCTACTGGGGTTCGTACTTTTGATTACTCCCGGAAAAGGAATTTTACCATGCGAGCTGTGCTTATGTGGACGATAAGCGATTTTCCAGCCTATGGAATGTTATCTGGTTGGACAACACATGGTAGGTTATCATGTCCGTATTGCCAAAATGCAACAGATGCATTCCAACTACAAAATGGTAGAAAACCTTGTTGGTTTGATTGTCACCGGAGATTTCTCCCAATGAACCATCCGTACCGGGGGAACAGGAGGTTGTTTGCAAAGGGCAAACGTGTACGTATCCCCCCACCTCCATATCTTTCAGGAGAACAAATTGAAGGTCAACTTGATTATTGGGGAGCTCAAGAAACAGCAAAACGTGGTGGTAACTGGTTTAATATTCAGACCAATCTCCCAGATGGATACCGTGAAGAACATAATTGGCATAAGAAGAGCATTTTCTGGGATCTACCGTACTGGAAGGATCATCTACTGCGCCACAATCTTGATGTCATGCACATTGAAAAAAACTTTTTCGATAACATCATGCACACCATCTTAAACGTTCCAGGCAGGTCGAAAGACAACTTCAAGTCTAGAGTGGATTTGGCTCTTATATGCTCTAGAGTTGAGTTGCATCTCACGGGAGATGGGAGAGATCAGAGAGCTCCAATGCCTAGCTTTAGATTGTCAAGCGAAGGCAAGCCAACATTCTTCAACTGGGTTTCCACCGAAGTTAAGTTCCCAGATGGATACGTGTCAAAACTCTCTAAGTCTGTGGAGCAAGGGAAAAAATTTTCTGGTATGAAGAGTCATGACTGTCATGTGTTTATGCAGAGATTATTGCCTTTCGCCTTTGCAGAACTTTTGCCAACGAACGTGCATGAAGCACTTGCAGGTATATTTTCAATGAAATATGTAAATAAATTATGTCTGGAAAATTACATTTGTGTTTTGGTTGATTTTGGATTTTGGGTTTAGGTATTGGAGCATTTTTTCGGGATCTGTGTGTGCGAACTCTGACTCAGGATGGAATTCAACAGCTAAACAATAACATCCCAATATTGTTGTGCAACTTAGAGAAGATATTCCCTCCATCTTTCTTTGATGTGATGGAGCATCTTCCTGTCCATCTTCCTCACGAAGCTGATTTAGGAGGGCCCGTTCAATTTCGTTGGATGTATCCTTTCGAGAGATTCATGAAAGACTTAAAAGGAAAGGCAAAAAACCTGGCAAGGGTTGAGGGATCAATTGTTGCGGGCAGTTTAACCGAAGAAACCTCTAATTTCTGCTCATATTACTTCCCTCCTCCTGTCCGGACACGAAAACGAGCTCCACGTAGGAACGACGATGGTGGCATCGCACAAACGTATGCAGTTCCAGATGTCCCAGATATATTTTGTGCAGTTGGTAGGCAGGCCGGAACCATAAGAGAAGAAGATTGGTCCTCGTTCGAAGACTACAATTGTGCATTCACATATATTCTCTTACAATGCGACGAAGTTAGCCCATTTCTGAGGTACATATTATAATTACCAAGTATGGATTGAGGTGGAAAGGGTTATTTTCGTACTTATATATGGTAGGAAACATATATAACAAATGCAATTGTTATAACAATATTTTATATTAGTGAATTCATTCGCCAAGTATACGAGGCTTTCCCAAATGCATCCGCCGATGATATTGAAAAACGGAAAGATCAACACTTTGCTAAATGGTTGAGGACTCAGGTATATAAGTTATATATATGTTGTTTCCATAAAAACCTTTATGTACAATTTTTTATATACAACTATATTTACAATGTGTATTCTGTATCTTCCAGGTTGATTATGGAGACACGTCATACCCTGTATGGTTTAGAGAGTTGATCCAAGGTCCGTTGGGGAAAGTTTCGTCATCTCCAATGTATTTTACACGAGGTTATGTGTTCCATACGTTAGACCATGGCAAAAGTAGATCAACTGCGAACTTTGGTGTGGTAGTTCAAGCCGGGGACACAGATTTTTATGGCATTATCCAAGATATTATTGAAGTGCAATTCCCTGGTTTGGTTAACTTAAAGTGCACCCTTTTCAAATGCGAGTGGTTTGATCCAGTTGTCGGGCGAGGGGTTCGAGTGGGAAAGTTTGGTGTCATCGATGTTAATGGATCGCGTTCTTATGCAAAGTATGATCCATTTGTCCTTGCATCACAAGCGGATCAAGTATGTTTCATTCCATATCCACGTGTAAGAAAAACAGGGATTCCATGGTTATCTGTACTTAAAATAGCACCTAGAGGAATGATAGTTCAATCAAACGACGCTCCTATGCAAAATGAAACGGCCGTGGATCTTACAACTCCAGAAGCAGATATAGACAACATCATTCTTATAGATCCGCAAAATCGACAAGCTGAAATACTTCCGGATGCTAACGATGCAGAAAACTCCGAAGACGAGTTCGCAAACGAGAGTGGAGAAAGTACCGATGAGGATGAAGACAACTCAAATGACGATTCAGAGTGAAGCATATATGACTGTTTTTATTTCATTTGTATATATTTTTCCAATTCGTTTGATTGTTATCGTTTTATGTAATTGTAATTGTTATATGTGATTATCAAATTCTGGAAGTTTTTTATTATTCAAATGGAAGATAGCATATAAACAAAATATTAGTTTTAATATTATGATATAAACATATTACATTACACATTAAATATTACATTAATTAGAAATTAGGAAATATTATTACAGATAAGAACATTATTATAAACTCGTACTATGGATACTAGGGAATTATTAAACAGTAAAGCAACATAAAGCCTTAATTAAGCTTATTCTGAACCATTGACGGGTCGGATGTTTATTCATCATCTGAGTCTGGAACTGTTTCATATTCGTACCCAGTTGTTCCTTCATCTTCCTCATTGATAGTAGATACTTCGGTTGGTTCGTATTTGGCAATCATAGAATTGGCACCAATTATCTGTTTGGAAAAAGAAAATCAGTTTATAATGATCACAAATATTTAGAAATATATGGAAAATCCACCTTAACAATGTTTCGCTCTGTGATGTTGAGGTACTTAGAGTTCCTGTTGACACGGTATACGGTAACATTCTTTAGAATGACCACCGCACCTACAACAGTGGCTAGTTTGTACTCGTCATTTTTGAAGATTTTATGGTGCATGGTTCCCTCGATTTTGCCTGACGGATCCTTTAAGGTTACTAGGAGATCTCCCAGCCCGTTTGGGGTAATACTAGAGAGCATAGCCACAATCTGAAAATTAATAGAGATACAATTTACTTGTCAGATAAATTGTATCTGTAAATGGATAAAATATTTATCGAGCTCGAACGTCAACCTTTTGCACTTTCACAAATTGGGAATGCGGGGATTGCATTTCTGCAACCTGGGTCCATAATGGTGTGCTCCTGTTGTTATAAGAACCTACAGTTATGAATGATAGAGTTAGTATTTGTCATCTTCAGTCATTATTGTTAATTATATATATATACCTTCACGGATTATGTAATCGATAGTAGAAGTCCACTGAGGTCTACTAAAATCGTCGTCGCCCTGTTCTGGCTCATTGATGACCTCCCGAATAAAATCTTGTGTTGGACGTGTCTGAGAACTTTCACCTCGCAACACCTTTGCATCGTGCGACCTCTTGCGAAACAGTCCTCGCCGTATGAGTTCGCCAGGTCCCGGTATTCCGGGCGGTTGGTTTTGGGATTGTTGAGTTGGTTGGAGTGAAATTGTCGGGAAAGCATCAATAACATTTAACCCATCGTATGGAGGGCTTGAAGGAACAAAAGTTGTGTTTTGAGGGGTTTGAATGGTGCCTCGGTTTTGCATATAGTAATTCCATAGATCGCTGTTTGGCATTTCGAAATTGAATATTTTATTGTTATGATTTTCTGTTGCACTACTCTGACTTATATAGTCAAAATGCATAGAATTATTTAGCGTCGAATTAGCATCGAATAACATGCATTCGACGCTAAATCGACGCAATTCAAAAAATATAGCGTCGATTTAGCGTCGAATGCATGTTATTCGATGCTAAATCGACGCTAAATAATGCCTGCCAAATTTGGTAGGTAGGTGACACATTTACCACGCGTTGACATACTTTGGTACCTATAATTCGATGCAAAATCGACGCTAAAAATGTCGATGCTAATCCGATGCTACTATTTGATGCAAAATCGATGCAAATTAAATGCTAAAATCGCCTACATACACATATAAAATCGGTAACTAGTAAACCCATGGAGAACACAAATTAAAAATGTCTTCTCCATCTCCTAATGAAGACGCAGAAACAACACCCGACCTTGATCCTTTTGGATTTCCAATAATACCAAAATTCTCGTGGGAAACCCAATCTTATTGCGACGAATCGTTTAAAGAGCTGCCCACTTACTCGTGGGAATTTGATACGTGCTCACCAATACATAAAGAACATTCCACATCAACAATAGTGCCGGACAGGCAGTGCTTGCCAAACATCGACCACATTCCTAAATTCTCGTGGGAAGCTGATTCATGCTCTCCTCCAAATGTTGGGAGACCCAAATTAGAAGATGGGTTCAGTTATTCAAAACACAACTATGATAACCAGCTAGAATGTCCTTACCAAAAGCGGGTTGTCAAAGCCGTCCAACCATATCAATGCACTGAACCGTCAGGTACTTACGGGGGAAGTACTTCAAATGAGTGTAAGGATCAGTACTATGATTTGATAGGCGCCCAAAGCCCAGAAATGCCAAACGCAAATGTAGATCTAGATGTTGATGCAATCAAAAGTTTATTGGCCACTGAACCGTCAGGTACTTACGGGGGAAGTACTTCAAAAGAATGTAAGGATCAGTACTATGATTTGATAGGCGCCCAAAGCCCGGAAATGCCAAACACAATTCTAGATCTAGATGTTGATGCAATCAAAAGTTTATTGGGAAAGGAAATTTGAAATAAATAGTTCAAAAAATTTCATTTCCCTAAATGCAAAATTTGTTTCATTTAGCGTCGAATTAACGTCAGATCACATGAACAATCAAAGGTAATCAGAGCATGGTGTAACTAACCGTAAGATTATTCTTGTATATAACCACATGATCCTAAGTGTGGTCACGTTCAGATCCATTTTTTTGGTGTTTATTCCTTTACCCAAAAGTGTGTTGACCCAAAACATGGAAGAAAGTAACAAAATTCTTCAGCTTTTTACTAATTTTTAAGGTTTGAAAAATAAAATATTATTTTCATTCGACGCTAATTCGACGCTATATTGAATTAATTTGATTTAACCAATGGCGGTTAACCGAATAAATTCAAATATTTTGGTTCACACCAACGGCGGTAAACCGAATTTATTTGAATTTAGCGTCGATTTTGCGTCGAATTGTTGGTCAATTCGACGCAAAATCGACGCTAAAATACTAATTAATTATGATCTAATGACGTCTGCGTGGGGAAGAGGAAACTATATTTTATTGCCATTCGACGCTAATTCGACGCTAAATAGCATCGAATTAGCGTCGAATCACTAATTAAAAATAGTGAACAAGTCTTCTTCTCCGTTTGCCCGCAAATCACTCTCTCTCCGGCGAAACACTCTCTCCGGCGAATCACTCTCTCCGGCGACGCTGTCTCTCCATCTCCGGCGAATCTCTCTCTCTCCCGGTGAAACTCCTCTCTCTCCACCATCTCTCTCTCTCTCCCGCGTGTCTCTCTCTCTCCCGCCGCCGGATCCTCCGCCGTCGGATCTCTCTCCCGCATCTCTCTCTCTCCCACAGTCGCCGGATCTCTCTCCCGCATCTCTCTCTCTCCCACAGTCGCCGGATCCTCCACCGTCTCCTCCGCCCGACCGTTCAATGGTAAAAATTATTATTTATTTTTTTTGGAAATTTTTAATAGATATTTTGAATTAGTTAAATTAGATATGGAATAAGTTAAATTAGATATGGAATTTCAAATGAAATTGATTTTGGAAAATGGATTTATGTAATATGTAGTAAATAGAATTTGGGAAATTTGGTATGAAATAGATTTTAGGAAATGAAATTAAAATTTAGATTAGATAAGTTATGGAATTGAATAAAGGTGGAATTGAATTAAATTTAGATTTGATAAGTGATAAAATTAAATTTAGATTTTATTTGAATTTAGATTTAAAAAAATATATTTATGTAAAGTCTATAAAATTATTTCCTAAATTTAAAATAGCTACATTTTTCCAAAAATTATTTCAGCACTATAAATATATTTCCTAAATTTTAAATTTATTTTCTACATTTCTAAATTTAATAAATTTGTTTTGATTTTATGTAAAGTAAAATAAAATTTTTAAATGCAAAACGAATTTAGAACTTATTTTACGATAATTTAAAATAATTACATAAATGTTAAATTTATATCAAAAATATTAAATTATTTCCTACATTTAAAATTTTGATTTTACAATTTTAAATTTAATAAATTTATTATATTTTATAGGCTGATGGACATCGTCCTCCTTCATACGCCCAGTTATTTGGCGACGATGGTTCGATTCCCGGACATGATGGTCGTCACAGATCCGGGTCAGGATCGGTGTCCGGTTCGCATGCGGCGAACTATCGTCCACGATCTCCGGCATCGGGACAGCCAGGACCTCCGCCCCGAGCTCCGCCGCAAGCTCAGGCACCGTTTCTTCAGCCAGACCCAGAAGAAGCCGAAGATGACCATCCCGGTGACCCCAATCAGGCCCCTCCACCGCCAAACGCGCCTCTTATGATGCGGATTGCTGAGCTTCTCCGCCAACCTGGACGTGAGACACGGCTTAGGACTATCCATCCGTTGAGGCCTCCGGGTACATTATGGTATGTTTTTATTTTGTTTCAATATTAGTAAACAAATTAGTTTTCTTTAATAAATTTTTAATTACAAGTTATAATTAAATTATTAACATTATAACTTTTTGTTTAATAGGTTTACGGATAACAAGGTCGCGCGTTCGGTCACCAACGCAATCAAGGCCCACTTCACTATGGTCCATCCTAATTGGAGCAAGACGCCGCAAAATGTTCGGGATATTTGGTTCGAGTCATGGGCGGTAAGTCAATTTTTAATTTAATTTTTTTAATTTAATTTTATTTATTAAGTTATTTCTTAACATTAATTTTAATTTATTTTTATTTATTAAATTATTTAATTTTTAAGTAAATATATTCATAACATTATTCGTATGTTTGTAGCAAGGGTGGCATTGGGACAATGATCATACGCCCCAAGTGCGAGCGGCGTTCGAGAAGAAGGCCCTATTGCGTCTCAACGGTTACGTCGGGAACTTGAAGAAAAAGTGGGGGCAGAAAGGAGATGAGGCGAAGCCGCTCGCGATGGATCCCGCTGTTTGGTTGGGTCTAGTGCATTATTGGCTGGATCCCAAAAATCAAGCTATAGCGGGGAAGTGTTCTGCATCCCGTCTAACGCCGGTGGCCGAAGGAGATGGACCTTCAAAGCATTGTGCGGGTCAATCATCGTACGCCACAATACGCCTTGACATGGTAATAATTGCATTAAATTAGTTAATTTGATTAATTTACTTTTAAATATTTATTTATTATATATTTTATTTTTATCAACATTTTTTTTTTTAAAAGGCTAATGGCGGTGAGCTTCCTCCGATCATTAAAGTGATGGAGAAAACACATCGGAAGAAGGATGGGACGTTTGTTACCGCTCAAGCGGAACAAACGTTCAACGCGTACAATGCACGACTGGAAGAGCTAGATGAGTCTGTCCAGTCGACGATGGGTGTCGATGATTTCGATAAAATTTACGAGGAGGTAATTTATTAGGTTTTTATTTTATATTATAAACTTTTAATTATAACATATTTTTATACAATTTTTTATTGTCTTACATTTATACTTTTTAGGTTGCACCGAAGAAGAAAGGGCGAACGATGGGTTTTGGGTCCATCCTAGATGTCCCCGCAGCTTGTTCGTCTTCTCAATATTCTTTCACGCCGGGTTCGTCTGAGACGCATGTGACCGCTAAGCTGAAAGCTGCTGAAACCGAGATTGCGGCGCTAAGGACGCATCAAGTAGAGATGACGTCCTATGTCCGAACATTGAGCGGTCTCTTTGAAATCATTGCAATGGACAACCCAGCATTAGCCAGCGCCATGAGAAGGATGCCGGATCAACCTCCAGCGCCTTCTACACAGGCTTCTACAACTCCCGTTGCATCGCAGTTCCAGCAAGACCTCGAAGATATCGTGAACCTAAGGACCGAACAACAGCCGTAGGATTAGCGTTTTATTTTTATTGTAACGGATAATTTTATTTTCTATCGGATAATATTTTTTTATAATAATTTTTAATTTATAGTTTTTATTTATGAATTTTTAATTTATAAATTTTTTTTTTATAATTTTTATAATAATTTTTTTTTTAAATAAAATAAACGTTTCGATGGTAAATGGATGCTAAATCGACGCTAAAATAGCATCGATTTAGCATCCATTTACCATCGAAACGTTTCGACGCTAATTCGACGCTAAAGTCGCGTCGAATTAGCGTCGAAACATTGTGTCGAGTTAGCGTTGAATTAGCGTCGAAATATTAGCGTCGAATATAGCGTCGAGAACCATT